>JAMKFB010000755.1:0-69701 GCA_036247105.1 Cirrhinus mrigala
GAAAAAGTCGAAGAAGCAGAAGACATAGAAGTCGAAGAAAAAGTCATAGATGCAGAAGACAGAAGAGGCAGAGAAAATAGAAGTCAAAGAAAAACTCGAAGAGGCAGAAGACATAGACGAAGTAGAAGAAAAAGTAAAAATGGCAGAAGCCATAGAGGCAGTCGAAGTCGAAGAGGCAGAAGAGAACGTCAAAGAAAAAGCAGAAGATGCAGCAGACATAGAAGAATTCGAAAAAAAAGTCAAAGAGGCAGAGAACATAGAAGTCGAAGAAAAAGTCGAAGATGGAGTAGACAGAACTCAAAGAAAAAGTCGAAGAGGTGGAAGACATAGCAGAAGTCGAAGAAAAAGTCAAAGAGACAGAAGACATAGAAGTAAAAGAAAAGGTCGAAGTGGCAGAAGCCATAGCAGAAGTCGAAGAGGCAGAAGACATAGAAGTCAAAGAAAAAGTCAAAGATGCAGAAGACATAGCAGAAGTCGAAGAAAAAGTCGAAGAGGTAGAGAACATAGAAGCTGAAGAAAAAGTCGAAGTGGCAGAAGCCATAGAAGTCGAAGAAAATGTCGAAGACGCAGAAGACATAGAAGAAGTAAAAGAAATAGTCGAAGAGGCACAAGACATAGAAGTCAAAAAAAAGTCGAAGTGGCAGAAGACATAGAACTCAAAGAAAATTCGAAGTGGCAAAAGCCATAGAAGTCGAAGAATTAGAAGTTTAAGAAAAAAAAAGTTGAAGGGGCTGAAGACATAGAAGTCGAAGAAAATTTGAAGAGGCAGAAGACATAGAAGTCGAAGAAAAAGTCGAAGACGCAGAAGACATAAGACTCAAAGAAAAAGTCGAAGAGGCAGAAGACAGCAGAAGTCGAAGAAAAAGTCGAAGACGCAGTAGACAGAACTCAAAGAAAAATTCGAAGAGGCAGAAGACATAGCAGAAGTCGAAGAAAAAGTCGAAGAGACAGAAGACATAGAAGGCGAAGAATCAGAAGCTGAAGAAAAAGTCGAAGAGGCAGAAGACACAGAAGTCAAAGAAAAAGTCGAAGAGGCAGAAGACATAGAAGTCGAAGAAAAAGACGAAGAGGCACAAGACATAGAAGTCGAAGAATTAGAAGTCGAAGAAAATCTGAAGAGGCAGAAGACATAGAAGTCGAAGAAAAAGTTGAAGATGCAGAAGACATAAAACTCAAAGAAAAAGTCGAAGAGGCAGAAGACAGCAGAAGTCGAAGAGACAGAAGACATAGAAAGCGAAGAATCAGAAGTTGAAGAAAAAGTCGAAGAGGCAGAGGACATAGAAGTCAAAGAAAAAGTCGAAGAGGCAGAAGACATAGAAGTCGAAGAAAATGTCGAAGACGCAGAAGACATAGAAGAAGTAAAAGAAATAGTCGAAGAGGCAGAAGACATAGAAGTAAAAAAAAAGTCGAAGTGGCAGAAGACATAGAACTCAAAGAAAAAGTCAATGTGGCAAAAGACATAGAAGTCGAAGAAAAAGTCGAAGAGGTAGAAGACATAGAAGTCAAAGAATCAGAAGTTACAGAAAAAGTGGAAGAGGCAGAAGCCATAGAATTTTAAGAAAAATTTCAAGAGGTAGAAGACATAGAAGTCAAAGAAAAAGTCAAAGAGGCAGAAGACATAGAAGGCGAAGAATCAGAAGTTGAAGAAAAAGTCGAAGAGGCAGAAGACATAGAAGTCAAAGAAAAAGTCGAAGAGGCAGAAGACATAGAAGTCAAAGAAAAAGTCGAAGAGGCAGAAGACAGAAGTCAAGAAAATGTCGAAGACGCAGAAGACATAGAAGAAGTAAAAGAAATAGTCGAAGAGGCAGAAGACATAGAAGTCAAAAAAAAGTCGAAGTGGCAGAAGACATAGAAGTCGAAGAAAAAGTCGAAGACGCAGAAGACATAGAAGTCAAAGAAAAAGTTGAGGCAGAAGACATAGAAGTCAAAGAAAAAGTCGAAGAGCCAGAAGACATAGAAGTCAAAGAAAAAGTTGAGGCAGAAGACATAGAAGTCGAAGAAAAAGTAGAAGACGCAGAAGACATAGAACTCAAAGAAAAAGTCGAAGTGTCAGAAGACATAGAAGTCGAAGAAAAAGTCAAAGACGCAGAAGACATAGAAGTCGAGGAAAAAGTCAACGAGGCAGAAGACATAGAAGTCGAAGAAAAAGTCAAAGAGGCAGAAGACATAGAAGAAGTAAAAGAAATAGTCGAAGAGGCAGAAGACAGAAGAAGTAAAAGAAAAAGTCGAAGAGGCAGAAGACATAGAAGTCAAAGAAAAAGTCGAAGAGGCAGAAGACATAGAAGTCAAGAAAATGTCGAAGACGCAGAAGACATAGAAGAAGTAAAAGAAATAGTCGAAGAGGCAGAAGACATAGAAGTCAAAGAATCAGAAGTTACAGAAAAAGTGGAAGAGGCAGAAGCCATAGAATTTTAAGAAAAATTTCAAGAGGTAGAAGACATAGAAGTCAAAGAAAAAGTCAAAGAGGCAGAAGACATAGAAGGCGAAGAATCAGAAGTTGAAGAAAAAGTCGAAGAGGCAGAAGACATAGAAGTCAAAGAAAAAGTCGAAGAGGCAGAAGACATAGAAGTCAAAGAAAAAGTCGAAGAGGCAGAAGACAGAAGTCAAGAAAATGTCGAAGACGCAGAAGACATAGAAGAAGTAAAAGAAATAGTCGAAGAGGCAGAAGACATAGAAGTCAAAAAAAAGTCGAAGTGGCAGAAGACATAGAAGTCGAAGAAAAAGTCGAAGACGCAGAAGACATAGAAGTCAAAGAAAAAGTTGAGGCAGAAGACATAGAAGTCAAAGAAAAAGTCGAAGAGCCAGAAGACATAGAAGTCAAAGAAAAAGTTGAGGCAGAAGACATAGAAGTCGAAGAAAAAGTCGAAGAGGCAGAAGACATAGAAGTCGAAGAAAAAGAGGAAGACGCAGAAGACATAGAACTCAAAGAAAAAGTCGAAGTGTCAGAAGACATAGAAGTCGAAGAAAAAGTCAAAGACGCAGAAGACATAGAAGTCGAGGAAAAAGTCAACGAGGCAGAAGACATAGAAGTCGAAGAAAAAGTCAAAGAGGCAGAAGACATAGAAGAAGTAAAAGAAATAGTCGAAGAGGCAGAAGACAGAAGAAGTAAAAGAAAAAGTCGAAGAGGCAGAAGACATAGAAGTCAAAGAAAAAGTCGAAGAGGCAGAAGACATAGAAGTCAAGAAAATGTCGAAGACGCAGAAGACATAGAAGAAGTAAAAGAAATAGTCGAAGAGGCAGAAGACATAGAAGTCAAAAAAAAAGTCGAAGTGGCAGAAGACATAGAAGTCGAAGAAAAAGTCAAAGAGGCAGAAGACAGCAGAAGTCGAAGAGACAGAAGACATAGAAAGCGAAGAATCAGAAGTTGAAGAAAAAGTCGAAGAGGCAGAGGACATAGAAGTCAAAGAAAAAGTCGAAGAGGGAGAAGACATAGAAGTCGAAGAAAATGTCGAAGACGCAGAAGACATAGAAGAAGTAAAAGAAATAGTCGAAGAGGCAGAAGACATAGAAGTAAAAAAAAAGTCGAAGTGGCAGAAGACATAGAACTCAAAGAAAAAATCAATGTGGCAAAAGACATAGAAGTCGAAGAAAAAGTCGAAGAGGTAGAAGACATAGAAGTCAAAGAATCAGAAGTTACAGAAAAAGTGGAAGAGGCAGAAGCCATAGAATTTTAAGAAAAATTTCAAGAGGTAGAAGACATAGAAGTCAAAGAAAAAGTCAAAGAGGCAGAAGACATAGAAGGCGAAGAATCAGAAGTTGAAGAAAAAGTCGAAGAGGCAGAAGACATAGAAGTCAAAGAAAAAGTCGAAGAGGCAGAAGACATAGAAGTCAAAGAAAAAGTCGAAGAGGCAGAAGACAGAAGTCAAGAAAATGTCGAAGACGCAGAAGACATAGAAGAAGTAAAAGAAATAGTCGAAGAGGCAGAAGACATAGAAGTCAAAAAAAAGTCGAAGTGGCAGCAGACATAGAAGTCGAAGAAAAAGTCGAAGACGCAGAAGACATAGAAGTCAAAGAAAAAGTTGAGGCAGAAGACATAGAAGTCAAAGAAAAAGTCGAAGAGCAGAAGACATAGAAGTCAAAGAAAAAGTTGAGGCAGAAGACATAGAAGTCGAAGAAAAAGTAGAAGACGCAGAAGACATAGAACTCAAAGAAAAAGTCGAAGTGTCAGAAGACATAGAAGTCGAAGAAAAAGTCAAAGACGCAGAAGACATAGAAGTCGAGGAAAAAGTCAACGAGGCAGAAGACATAGAAGTCGAAGAAAAAGTCAAAGAGGCAGAAGACATAGAAGAAGTAAAAGAAATAGTCGAAGAGGCAGAAGACAGAAGAAGTAAAAGAAAAAGTCGAAGAGGCAGAAGACATAGAAGTCAAAGAAAAAGTCGAAGAGGCAGAAGACATAGAAGTCAAGAAAATGTCGAAGACGCAGAAGACATAGAAGAAGTAAAAGAAATAGTCGAAGAGGCAGAAGACATAGAAGTCAAAGAATCAGAAGTTACAGAAAAGTGGAAGAGGCAGAAGCCATAGAATTTTAAGAAAAATTCAAGAGGTAGAAGACATAGAAGTCAAAGAAAAAGTCAAAGAGGCAGAAGACATAGAAGGCGAAGAATCAGAAGTTGAAGAAAAAGTCGAAGAGGCAGAAGACATAGAAGTCAAAGAAAAAGTCGAAGAGGCAGAAGACATAGAAGTCAAAGAAAAAGTCGAAGAGGCAGAAGACAGAAGTCAAGAAAATGTCGAAGATGCAGAAGACATAGAAGAAGTAAAAGAAATAGTCGAAGAGGCAGAAGACATAGAAGTCAAAAAAAAGTCGAAGTGGCAGAAGACATAGAAGTCGAAGAAAAAGTCGAAGACGCAGAAGACATAGAAGTCAAAGAAAAAGTTGAGGCAGAAGACATAGAAGTCAAAGAAAAAGTCGAAGAGCCAGAAGACATAGAAGTCAAAGAAAAAGTTGAGGCAGAAGACATAGAAGTCGAAGAAAAAGTCGAAGAGGCAGAAGACATAGAACTCAAAGAAAAAGTCGAAGTGTCAGAAGACATAGAAGTCGAAGAAAAAGTCAAAGACGCAGAAGACATAGAAGTCGAGGAAAAAGTCAACGAGGCAGAAGACATAGAAGTCGAAGAAAAAGTCAAAGAGGCAGAAGACATAGAAGAAGTAAAAGAAATAGTCGAAGAGGCAGAAGACAGAAGAAGTAAAAGAAAAAGTCGAAGAGGCAGAAGACATAGAAGTCAAAGAAAAAGTCGAAGAGGCAGAAGACATAGAAGTCAAGAAAATGTCGAAGACGCAGAAGACATAGAAGAAGTAAAAGAAATAGTCGAAGAGGCAGAAGACATAGAAGTCAAAAAAAAGTCGAAGTGGCAGAAGACATAGAAGTCGAAGAAAAAGTCAAAGAGGCAGAAGACATAGAAGTCGAAGAATTAGAAGTTGAAGAAAAAAAGTCGAAGGGGCAGAAGACATAGAAGTCGAAGAAAAAGTCGAAGACGCAGAAGACATAGAAGAAGTAAAAGAAATAGTCGAAGAGGCAGAAGACATAGAAGTCAAAAAAAAAGTCGAAGTGGCAGAAGACATAGAAGTCGAAGAAAAAGTCAAGAGGCAGAAGACATAGAAGTCGAAGAATTAGAAGTTGAAGAAAAAAAAGTCGAAGGGGCAGAAGACATAGAAGTCGAAGAAAAAGTCGAAGACGCAGAAGACATAGAGCTCAGATAAAAAGTCAAAGAGGCAGAAGACATAGCAGAAGTCGAAGAAAAAGTCGAAGAGGCAGAAGACATAGAAGTCGAAAAAAAAATCGAAGAGGCAGAGAACATAGAACTCAAAGAAAAAGTCGAAGTGTCAGAAGACATAGAAGTCGAAGAAAAAGTCAAAGACGCAGAAGACATAGAAGTCGAGGAAAAAGTCAACGAGGCAGAAGACATAGAAGTCGAAGAAAAAGTCAAAGAGGCAGAAGACATAGAAGAAGTAAAAGAAATAGTCGAAGAGGCAGAAGACAGAAGAAGTAAAAGAAAAAGTCGAAGAGGCAGAAGACATAGAAGTCAAAGAAAAAGTCGAAGAGGCAGAAGACATAGAAGTCAAGAAAATGTCGAAGACGCAGAAGACATAGAAGAAGTAAAAGAAATAGTCGAAGAGGCAGAAGACATAGAAGTCAAAGAATCAGAAGTTACAGAAAAAGTGGAAGAGGCAGAAGCCATAGAATTTTAAGAAAAATTTCAAGAGGTAGAAGACATAGAAGTCAAAGAAAAAGTCAAAGAGGCAGAAGACATAGAAGGCGAAGAATCAGAAGTTGAAGAAAAAGTCGAAGAGGCAGAAGACATAGAAGTCAAAGAAAAAGTCGAAGAGGCAGAAGACATAGAAGTCAAAGAAAAAGTCGAAGAGGCAGAAGACAGAAGTCAAGAAAATGTCGAAGACGCAGAAGACATAGAAGAAGTAAAAGAAATAGTCGAAGAGGCAGAAGACATAGAAGTCAAAAAAAAGTCGAAGTGGCAGAAGACATAGAAGTCGAAGAAAAAGTCGAAGACGCAGAAGACATAGAAGTCAAAGAAAAAGTTGAGGCAGAAGACATAGAAGTCAAAGAAAAAGTCGAAGAGCCAGAAGACATAGAAGTCAAAGAAAAAGTTGAGGCAGAAGACATAGAAGTCGAAGAAAAAGTCGAAGAGGCAGAAGACATAGAAGTCGAAGAAAAAGAGGAAGACGCAGAAGACATAGAACTCAAAGAAAAAGTCGAAGTGTCAGAAGACATAGAAGTCGAAGAAAAAGTCAAAGACGCAGAAGACATAGAAGTCGAGGAAAAAGTCAACGAGGCAGAAGACATAGAAGTCGAAGAAAAAGTCAAAGAGGCAGAAGACATAGAAGAAGTAAAAGAAATAGTCGAAGAGGCAGAAGACAGAAGAAGTAAAAGAAAAAGTCGAAGAGGCAGAAGACATAGAAGTCAAAGAAAAAGTCGAAGAGGCAGAAGACATAGAAGTCAAGAAAATGTCGAAGACGCAGAAGACATAGAAGAAGTAAAAGAAATAGTCGAAGAGGCAGAAGACATAGAAGTCAAAAAAAAAGTCGAAGTGGCAGAAGACATAGAAGTCGAAGAAAAAGTCAAAGAGGCAGAAGACAGCAGAAGTCGAAGAGACAGAAGACATAGAAAGCGAAGAATCAGAAGTTGAAGAAAAAGTCGAAGAGGCAGAGGACATAGAAGTCAAAGAAAAAGTCGAAGAGGGAGAAGACATAGAAGTCGAAGAAAATGTCGAAGACGCAGAAGACATAGAAGAAGTAAAAGAAATAGTCGAAGAGGCAGAAGACATAGAAGTAAAAAAAAGTCGAAGTGGCAGAAGACATAGAACTCAAAGAAAAAATCAATGTGGCAAAAGACATAGAAGTCGAAGAAAAAGTCGAAGAGGTAGAAGACATAGAAGTCAAAGAATCAGAAGTTACAGAAAAAGTGGAAGAGGCAGAAGCCATAGAATTTTAAGAAAAATTTCAAGAGGTAGAAGACATAGAAGTCAAAGAAAAAGTCAAAGAGGCAGAAGACATAGAAGGCGAAGAATCAGAAGTTGAAGAAAAAGTCGAAGAGGCAGAAGACATAGAAGTCAAAGAAAAAGTCGAAGAGGCAGAAGACATAGAAGTCAAAGAAAAAGTCGAAGAGGCAGAAGACAGAAGTCAAGAAAATGTCGAAGACGCAGAAGACATAGAAGAAGTAAAAGAAATAGTCGAAGAGGCAGAAGACATAGAAGTCAAAAAAAAGTCGAAGTGGCAGCAGACATAGAAGTCGAAGAAAAAGTCGAAGACGCAGAAGACATAGAAGTCAAAGAAAAAGTTGAGGCAGAAGACATAGAAGTCAAAGAAAAAGTCGAAGAGCCAGAAGACATAGAAGTCAAAGAAAAAGTTGAGGCAGAAGACATAGAAGTCGAAGAAAAAGTAGAAGACGCAGAAGACATAGAACTCAAAGAAAAAGTCGAAGTGTCAGAAGACATAGAAGTCGAAGAAAAAGTCAAAGACGCAGAAGACATAGAAGTCGAGGAAAAAGTCAACGAGGCAGAAGACATAGAAGTCGAAGAAAAAGTCAAAGAGGCAGAAGACATAGAAGAAGTAAAAGAAATAGTCGAAGAGGCAGAAGACAGAAGAAGTAAAAGAAAAAGTCGAAGAGGCAGAAGACATAGAAGTCAAAGAAAAAGTCGAAGAGGCAGAAGACATAGAAGTCAAGAAAATGTCGAAGACGCAGAAGACATAGAAGAAGTAAAAGAAATAGTCGAAGAGGCAGAAGACATAGAAGTCAAAGAATCAGAAGTTACAGAAAAAGTGGAAGAGGCAGAAGCCATAGAATTTTAAGAAAAATTTCAAGAGGTAGAAGACATAGAAGTCAAAGAAAAAGTCAAAGAGGCAGAAGACATAGAAGGCGAAGAATCAGAAGTTGAAGAAAAAGTCGAAGAGGCAGAAGACATAGAAGTCAAAGAAAAAGTCGAAGAGGCAGAAGACATAGAAGTCAAAGAAAAAGTCGAAGAGGCAGAAGACAGAAGTCAAGAAAATGTCGAAGATGCAGAAGACATAGAAGAAGTAAAAGAAATAGTCGAAGAGGCAGAAGACATAGAAGTCAAAAAAAAGTCGAAGTGGCAGAAGACATAGAAGTCGAAGAAAAAGTCGAAGACGCAGAAGACATAGAAGTCAAAGAAAAAGTTGAGGCAGAAGACATAGAAGTCAAAGAAAAAGTCGAAGAGCCAGAAGACATAGAAGTCAAAGAAAAAGTTGAGGCAGAAGACATAGAAGTCGAAGAAAAAGTCGAAGAGGCAGAAGACATAGAACTCAAAGAAAAAGTCGAAGTGTCAGAAGACATAGAAGTCGAAGAAAAAGTCAAAGACGCAGAAGACATAGAAGTCGAGGAAAAAGTCAACGAGGCAGAAGACATAGAAGTCGAAGAAAAAGTCAAAGAGGCAGAAGACATAGAAGAAGTAAAAGAAATAGTCGAAGAGGCAGAAGACAGAAGAAGTAAAAGAAAAAGTCGAAGAGGCAGAAGACATAGAAGTCAAAGAAAAAGTCGAAGAGGCAGAAGACATAGAAGTCAAGAAAATGTCGAAGACGCAGAAGACATAGAAGAAGTAAAAGAAATAGTCGAAGAGGCAGAAGACATAGAAGTCAAAAAAAAGTCGAAGTGGCAGAAGACATAGAAGTCGAAGAAAAAGTCAAAGAGGCAGAAGACATAGAAGTCGAAGAATTAGAAGTTGAAGAAAAAAAAGTCGAAGGGGCAGAAGACATAGAAGTCGAAGAAAAAGTCGAAGACGCAGAAGACATAGAAGAAGTAAAAGAAATAGTCGAAGAGGCAGAAGACATAGAAGTCAAAAAAAAAGTCGAAGTGGCAGAAGACATAGAAGTCGAAGAAAAAGTCAAGAGGCAGAAGACATAGAAGTCGAAGAATTAGAAGTTGAAGAAAAAAAAGTCGAAGGGGCAGAAGACATAGAAGTCGAAGAAAAAGTCGAAGACGCAGAAGACATAGAGCTCAGATAAAAAGTCAAAGAGGCAGAAGACATAGCAGAAGTCGAAGAAAAAGTCGAAGAGGCAGAAGACATAGAAGTCGAAAAAAAAATCGAAGAGGCAGAGAACATAGAAGTTGAAGAAAAATTGAAGAGGCAGAAGCCATAGAATTCAAAGAAAAAGTCAAAGAGGCAGAAGATATAGAAGTCGAAGAAAAAGTCAAAGAGGCAGAATATATAGAAGTCGAAGAAAAAATCGAAGACGCAGAAGACATAGAAGTCGAAAAAAAAATCGAAGAGGCAGAGAACATAGAAGTTGAAGAAAAAATTGAAGAGGCAGAAGCCATAGAATTCAAAGAAAAAGTCAAAGAGGCAGAAGACATAGAAGTCGAAGAAAAAGTCAAAGAGGCAGAAGACATAGAAGTCGAAGAAAAAATCGAAGACGCAGAAAACATAGCAGAAGTCGAAGAAAAAGTCGAAGAGGCAAAAGACAGAAGTCGAAGAAAAAGTCAAAGATGCAGAAGACATAGCAGAAGTCGAAGAAAAAGTCAAAGATGCAGAAGACATAGAACTCAAAGAAAAAGTCGAAAAGGCAGAAGACATAGAAGTCGAATAAAAAGTCGAAGACGCAGAAGAGGTAGAACTCAAAGAAAAAGTCGAAGAGACAGAAGACAGTAGAAGTCGAAGAAAAAGTCGAAGAGGCAGAAGACATAGAAGTCAAAGAAAAAGTCAAAGATGCAGAAGACAGAAGAGGCAGAGAAAATAGAAGTCGAAGAAAAACTTGAAGAGGCAGAAGCCATAGAATTCGAAGAAAAAGTCGAAGATGCAGAAGACATAGAACTCGAAGAAAAACTCGAAGAGGCAGAAGACATAGAAGAAGTAGAAGAAAAAGTAAAAGGGACAGAAGCCACAGAAGTCGAAGAAAAAGTCGAAGAGGAAGAAGACGAACGCCGAAGAAAAAGCAGAAGATGCAGCAGACATAGATGAAGTCGAAAAAAAAGTCGAAGTGGCAGAGAACATAAAAGTTGAAGAAAAACTCGAAGAGGCAGAAGCCATGGAATTTGAAGAAAAAGTCGGAGAGGCAGAAGACAAAGAAGTCGAAGAAAAAGTCAAAGAGGCAGATGACATAGAAGTCGAAGAAAAAGCCGAAGAAGGAGTAGACAGAACTCAAAGAAAAAGTCGAAGAGGTAGAAGCCATAGCAGAAGTCGAAGAAAAAGTCGAAGAGACAGAAGACATAGAAGGCGAAGAATCAGAAGTTAAAGAAAAAGTCGAAGTGGCAGAAGACATACAAGTCGAAGAAAAAGTTGAAGTGGCAGAAGCCATAGCAGAAGTCGAAGAGGCAGAAGACATAGAAGTTGAAAAAAATGTCAGATGCAGAAGACATAGAAGTAGAAGAAAAAGTCGAAGAGGCAGAAGACATAGAACTCAAAGAAAAAGTCGAAGAGGCAGCAGACAGCGGAAGTCGAAGAAAAAGTCGAAGAAGCAGAAGACATAGAAGTCGAAGAAAAAGTCATAGATGCAGAAGACAGAAGAGGCAGAGAAAATAGAAGTCAAAGAAAAACTCGAAGAGGCAGAAGACATAGACGAAGTAGAAGAAAAAGTAAAAATGGCAGAAGCCATAGAGGCAGTCGAAGTCGAAGAGGCAGAAGAGAACGTCAAAGAAAAAGCAGAAGATGCAGCAGACATAGAAGAATTCGAAAAAAAAGTCAAAGAGGCAGAGAACATAGAAGTCGAAGAAAAAGTCGAAGATGGAGTAGACAGAACTCAAAGAAAAAGTCGAAGAGGTAGAAGACATAGCAGAAGTCGAAGAAAAAGTCAAAGAGACAGAAGACATAGAAGGCGAAGAATCAGAAGTTAAAGAAAAAGTCGAAGTGGCAGAAGACATAGAAGTCGAAGAAAAAGTCGAAGAGGCAGAAGACATAGAAGTAAAAGAAAAGGTCGAAGTGGCAGAAGCCATAGCAGAAGTCGAAGAGGCAGAAGACATAGAAGTCAAAGAAAAAGTCAAAGATGCAGAAGACATAGCAGAAGTCGAAGAAAAAGTCGAAGAGGTAGAGAACATAGAAGCTGAAGAAAAAGTCGAAGTGGCAGAAGCCATAGAAGTCGAAGAAAATGTCGAAGACGCAGAAGACATAGAAGAAGTAAAAGAAATAGTCGAAGAGGCACAAGACATAGAAGTCAAAAAAAAGTCGAAGTGGCAGAAGACATAGAACTCAAAGAAAATTCGAAGTAGCAAAAGCCATAGAAGTCGAAGAAAAAGTCGAAGAGGTAAAACACATAGAAGTCGAAGAATCAGAAGTTACAGAAAAAGTGGAAGAGGCAGAAGCCATAGAATTTTAAGAAAAATTTGAAGATGCAGAAGACATAGAATTCAAAGAAAAAGTCGAAGAGGCAGAAGACATAGAAGTCGAAGAAAAAGTCGAAGAGGCAGAAGACATAGAAGTTGAAGAAAAAGTCGAAGACGCAGAAGACATAGTACTCAAAGAAAAAGTCGAAGTGGCAGAAGCCATAGAATTCAAAGAGAAATTCGAAGAGGCAGAAGACATAGAAGTCGAAGAAAAAGTCGAAGAGGCAGAAGACATAGAAGTCAAAGAAAAAGTTGAGGCAGAAGACACAGAAGTCGAAGAAAAAGTCGAAGAGGCAGAAGACATAGAAGTCGAAGAAAAAGTCGAAGAGGCAGAAGACATAGAAGTCCAAGAAAAAGTCGAAGACGCAGAAGACATAGAAGTCAAAGAAAAAGTTGAGGCAGAAAACATAGAAGTCGAAGAAAAAGTCGAAGAGGCAGAAGACATGGAATTTGAAGAAAAAGTCGGAGAGGCAGAAGACAAAGAAGTCGAAGAAAAAGTCAAAGAGGCAGATGACATAGAAGTCGAAGAAAAAGCCGAAGAAGGAGTAGACAGAACTCAAAGAAAAAGTCGAAGAGGTAGAAGCCATAGCAGAAGTCGAAGAAAAAGTCGAAGAGACAGAAGACATAGAAGGCGAAGAATCAGAAGTTAAAGCAAAAGTCGAAGTGGCAGAAGACATACAAGTCGAAGAAAAAGTTGAAGTGGCAGAAGCCATAGCAGAAGTCGAAGAGGCAGAAGACATAGAAGTTGAAAAAAATGTCAGATGCAGAAGACATAGAAGTAGAAGAAAAAGTCGAAGAGGCAGAAGACATAGAACTCAAAGAAAAAGTCGAAGAGGCAGCAGACAGCGGAAGTCGAAGAAAAAGTCATAGATGCAGAAGACAGAAGAGGCAGAGAAAATAGAAGTCAAAGAAAAACTCGAAGAGGCAGAAGACATAGACGAAGTAGAAGAAAAAGTAAAAATGGCAGAAGCCATAGAGGCAGTCGAAGTCGAAGAGGCAGAAGAGAACGTCAAAGAAAAAGTCGAAGAGGTAGAAGACATAGCAGAAGTCGAAGAAAAAGTCAAAGAGACAGAAGACATAGAAGGCGAAGAATCAGAAGTTAAAGAAAAAGTCGAAGTGGCAGAAGACATAGAAGTCGAAGAAAAAGTCGAAGAGGCAGAAGACATAGAAGTAAAAGAAAAGGTCGAAGTGGCAGAAGCCATAGCAGAAGTCGAAGAGGCAGAAGACATAGAAGTCAAAGAAAAAGTCAAAGATGCAGAAGACATAGCAGAAGTCGAAGAAAAAGTCGAAGAGGTAGAGAACATAGAAGCTGAAGAAAAAGTCGAAGTGGCAGAAGCCATAGAAGTCGAAGAAAATGTCGAAGACGCAGAAGACATAGAAGAAGTAAAAGAAATAGTCGAAGAGGCACAAGACATAGAAGTCAAAAAAAAGTCGAAGTGGCAGAAGACATAGAACTCAAAGAAAATTCGAAGTGGCAAAAGCCATAGAAGTCGAAGAAAAAGTCGAAGAGGTAAAACACATAGAAGTCGAAGAATCAGAAGTTACAGAAAAAGTGGAAGAGGCAGAAGCCATAGAATTTTAAGAAAAATTTGAAGATGCAGAAGACATAGAATTCAAAGAAAAAGTCGAAGAGGCAGAAGACATAGAAGTCGAAGAAAAAGTCGAAGAGGCAGAAGACATAGAAGTTGAAGAAAAAGTCGAAGACGCAGAAGACATAGAAGTCCAAGAAAAAGTCGAAGACGCAGAAGACATAGAAGTCAAAGAAAAAGTTGAGGCAGAAGACATAGAAGTCGAAGAAAAAGTCGAAGAGGCAGAAGACATAGAAGTTGAAGAAAAAGTCGAAGAGGCAGAAGACATAGAAGAAGTAAAAGAAATAGTCGAAGAGACAGAAGACATAGAAGTCGAAGAAAAAGTCGAAGACGCAGAAGACATAGAAGTCAAAGAAAAAGTTGAGGCAGAAAACATAGAAGTCGAAGAAAAAGTCGAAGAGGCAGAAGACATAGAAGTCAAAGAAAAAGTTGAGGCAGAAGACATAGAAGTCGAACAAAAAGTCGAAGAGGCAGAAGACATAGAAGTCCAAGAAAAAGTCGAAGACGCAGAAGACATAGAAGTCAAAGAAAAAGTTGAGGCAGAAAACATAGAAGTCGAAGAAAAAGTCGAAGAGGCAGAAGACATAGAAGTCAAAGAAAAAGTCGAAGACGCAGAAGACATAGAAGTCAAAGAAAAAGTTGAGGCAGAAAACATAGAAGTCGAAGAAATAGTCGAAGAGGCAGAAGACATAGAAGTCAAAGAAAAAGTCGAAGTGGCAGAAGCCATAGAAGTTGAAGAAAACGTCGAAGAGGTAGAAGATATAGAAGTCGAAGAATCAGAAGTTAAAGAAAAAGTGGCAGAAGACATAGAAGTCGAAGAAAAAGTCGAAGAGGCACAAGACATAGAAGTCGAAGAATTAGAAGTTTAAGAAAAAAAAAGTTGAAGGGGCTGAAGACATAGAAGTCGAAGAAAATTTGAAGAGGCAGAAGACATAGAAGTCGAAGAAAAAGTCGAAGATGCAGAAGACATAAAACTCAAAGAAAAAGTCGAAGAGGCAGAAGACAGCAGAAGTCGAAGAAAAAGTCGAAGACGCAGTAGACAGAACTCAAAGAAAAATTCGAAGAGGCAGAAGACATAGCAGAAGTCGAAGAAAAAGTCGAAGAGACAGAAGACATAGAAGGCGAAGAATCAGAAGCTGAAGAAAAAGTCGAAGAGGCAGAAGACACAGAAGTCAAAGAAAAAGACGAAGAGGCAGAAGACATAGAAGTCGAAGAAAAAGACGAAGAGGCACAAGACATAGAAGTCGAAGAATTAGAAGTCGAAGAAAATCTGAAGAGGCAGAAGACATAGAAGTCGAAGAAAAAGTTGAAGATGCAGAAGACATAAAACTCAAAGAAAAAGTCGAAGAGGCAGAAGACAGCAGAAGTCGAAGAGACAGAAGACATAGAAAGCGAAGAATCAGAAGTTGAAGAAAAAGTCGAAGAGGCAGATGACATAGAAGTCAAAGAAAAAGTCGAAGAGGCAGAAGACATAGAAGTCGAAGAAAATGTCGAAGAGGCAGAAGACATAGAAGAAGTAAAAGAAATAGTCGAAGAGGCAGAAGACATAGAAGTAAAAAAAAAGTCGAAGTGGCAGAAGACATAGAACTCAAAGAAAAAGTCAATGTGGCAAGAGACATAGAAGTCGAAGAAAAAGTCGAAGAGGTAGAAGACATAGAAGTCGAAGAAAAAGTCGAAGAGGTAGAAGACATAGAAGTCAAAGAAAAAGTCAAAGAGGCAGAAGACATAGAAGTCGAAGAAAAAGTCAACGAGGCAGAAGACATAGAAGTCGAAGAAAAAGTCAAAGAGGCAGAAGACATAGAAGAAGTAAAAGAAATAGTCGAAGAGACAGAAGACATAGAAGGCGAAGAATCAGAAGTTGAAGAAAAAGTCGAAGAGGCAGAAGACATAGAAGTCAAAGAAAAAGTCGAAGAGGCAGAAGACATAGAAGTCAAAGAAAAAGTCGAAGAGGCAGAAGACATAGAAGTCAAGAAAATGTCGAAGACGCAGAAGACAGAAGAAGTAAAAGAAATAGTCGAAGAGGCAGAAGACATAGAAGTAAAAAAAAAGTCGAAGTGGCAGAAGACATAGAAGTCGAAGAAAAAGTCAAAGAGGCAGAAGACATAGAAGTCGAAGAATTAGAAGTTGAAGAAAAAAAAGTCGAAGGGGCAGAAGACAGAACTCGAAGAAAAAGTCGAAGAGGCAGAAGACATAGAAGTCGAAGAAAAAGTCGAAAACGCAGAAGACATAAAACTCAAAGAAAAAGTCGAGGAGGCAGAAGACAGCAGAAGTCGAGGAAAAAGTCGAAGACGCAGTAGACAGAACTCAAAGAAAAATTTGAAGAGGCAGAAGACATAGCAGAAGTCGAGGAAAAAGTCAAAGACGCAGTAGACAGAACTGAAAGAAAAATTCGAAGAGGCAGAAGACATAGCAGAAGTCGAAGAAAAAGTTGAAGAGGCAGAAGACATAGAAGTCAAAGAAAAAGTCGAAGACGCAGAAGACATAGAAGAAGTAAAAGAAATAGTCGAATGGGCAGAAGACATAGAACTAAAAAAAAAAGTCGAAGTGGCAGAAGACATAGAACTCAAAGAAAAAGTCGAAGTGGCAGAAGCCATAGCAGAAGTCGAAGAGGCAGAAGACATAGAAGTCGAAGAAAAAGTCAAAGATGCAGAAGACATAGCAGAAGTCGAAGAAAAAGTCGAAGAGGCAGAGAACGTAGAAGTTGAAGAAAAAATTGAAGGGGCAGAAGCCATAGAATTCGAAGAAAAAGTCAAAGAGGCAGAAGATATAGAAGTCGAAGTAAAAGTCGAAGAGGCAGAAGACATAGAACTCAAAGAAAAAGTCGAAGTGGCAGAAGCCATAGAATTCAAAGAAAAAGTCGAAGAGGCAGAAGACATAGAAGTCGAAGAAAAAGTCAAAGAGGCAGAAGACATAGAAGTCGAAGAAAAAGTTGAAGAGACAGAAGACATAAAAAGCGAAGAATCAGAAGTTGAAGAAAAAGTTGAAGAGGCAGAAGACATAGAAGTCAAAGAAAAAGTCGAAGAGGCAGAAGACATAGAAGTCAAAGAAATAGTCGAAGAGGCAGAAGACATAGAAGTCAAAAAAGTCGAAGTGGCAGAAGACATAGAACTCAAAGAAAAAGTCGAAGTGGCAAAAGCCATAGAAGTCGAAGAAAAAGTCGAAGAGGTAGAAGACATAGAAGTCGAAAAATCAGAAGTTACAGAAAAAGTGGAAGAGGCAGAAGACAGAAGTCGAAGAAAAGTTCGAAGAGGCAGAAGACATAGAAGAAGAAGAATTAGAACTTGAAGAAAAAAAAAGTCGAAGGGGCAGAAAACAGAAGTCGAAGAAAATATGAAGAGGCAGAAGACAGAAGTCGAAGAAATTGTCGAAGACGCAGAAGACATAGAACTCAAGAAAAAGTCGAAGAGGCAGAATACAGCAGAAGTCGAAGAAAAAGTCGAAGAGGCAGAAGACATAGAAGTCGAAGAAAAAGTCAAAGATGCAGAACACAGAAGAGGCAGAGAAAATAGAAGTTGAAGAAAAACTTAAAGAGGCAGTAGCCATAGAATTCGAAGAAAAAGTCGAAGAGGCAGAAGACATAGAAGTCGAAGAATTATAAGTTGAAGAAAAAAAAAGTCGAAGGGGCAGAAGACATAGAAGTCGAAGAAAAAGTCGAAGAGGCAGAAGACATAGAAGAAGTAAAAGAAATAGTCGAAGTGGCAGAAGACATAGAAGTCAAAGAAAAAGTCGAAGAGGTAGAAGACATAGAAGTCAAAGAATCAGAAGTTAAAGAAAAAGTGGCAGAAGACATAGAAGTCGAAGAATCAGAAGTTAAAGAAAAAGTGGAAGAGGCAGAAGACATAGAAGTCGAAGAAAAGGTCGAAGAGGCAGAAGACATAGAAGTCGAAGAAAAAGACGAAGAGGCACAAGACACAGAAGTCGAAGAATTAGAAGTCGAAGAAAATTTGAAGAGGCAGAAGACATAGAAGTCGAAGAAAAAGTCGAAGAGGTAGAGAACATAGAAGTTGAAGAAAAAATTGAAGAGGCAGAAGCCATAGAATTCGAAGAAAAAGTCAGAGGCAGAAGACATAGAATTCAATGAAAAAGTAGAAGAGGCAGAAGACATAGAAGTCAAAGAAAAAGTCGAAGAGGTAGAAGACATAGAAGTCGAAGAATCAGAAGTTGAAGAAAAAGTCGAAGAGGCAGAAGACAGTAGTCGAAGAAAAAGTCAAAGAGGCAAAAGACATAGAAGTCGAAGAATTAGAAGTTAAAGAAAAAAAAGTCGAAGGGGCAGAAGAGATAGAAGTCGAAGAAAATTTGAAGAGGCAGAAGACATAGAAGTCGAAGAAAACGTCGAAGACGCAGAAGACATAGAAGTCGAAGAAAAAGTCGAAGAGGCAATAGACAGAAGTCGAAGAAAAAGTCAAAGATGCAGAAGACATAGCAGAAGTCGAAGAAAAAGTCGAAGAGGCAGAAGACATAGAAGTCAAAGAAAAAGTCGAAGAGACAGAAGACATAGAAGTCAAAGAAAAAGTCGAAGAGGCAGAAGACATAGAAGTCAAAGAAAAAGTCGAAGAGGCAGAAGACATAGAAGAAGTAAAAGAAATAGTCGAAGAGGCAAAAGACATAGAAGTCAAAAAAAAAGTCGAAGTGGCAGAAGACATAGAACTCAAAGAAAAAGTCGAAGTGGCAGAAGCCATAGCAGAAGTCGAAGAGGCAGAAGACATAGAAGTCGAAGAAAATTTGAAGAGGCAGAAGACATAGAAGTTGAAGAAAAAGTCGAAGAGGCAGAAGACATAGAACTCAAAGAAAAAGTCGAAGAGGCAGAAGACATAGAAGTCGAAGAAAAAGTCGATGACGCAGAAGACATAGAAGAAGTAAAAGAAATAGTCGAATGGGCAGAAGACATAGAAGTAAAAAAAAAAGTCGAAGTGGCAGAAGACATAGAACTCAAAGAAAAAGTCGAAGTGACAGAAGCCATAGCAGAAGTCGAAGAGGCAGAAGACATAGCAGAAGTCGAAGAAAAAGTCGAAGAGGTAGAGAACATAGAAGTTGAAGGAAAAATTGAAAGGGCAGAAGCCATAGAATTCGAAGAAAAAGTCAAAGAGGCAGAAGATATAGAAGTCGAAGAAAAAGTCGAAGAGGCAGAAGACATAGAAGTCGAAGAAAAAGTCGAAGATGCAGAAGACATAGCAGAAGTAAAAGAAAAAGTTGAAGAGGCAAAAGACAGAAGTCAAAGAAAAAGTCAAAGATGCAGAAGACATAGCAGAAGTCGAAGAAAAAGTCGAAGAGGCATAAGACATAGCAGAAGTTGAAAAAAAAATAAAGAGAAAGAAGACATAGAAGGCGAAGAAAAAGTCGAAGAGGCAGAAGACATAGAAGTCGAAGAAAAAGTCAAAGAGGCATAAGACATAGAAGTCGAGGAAAAAGTCAAAGAGGCAGAAGACATAGAAGTCGAAGAAAAAGTCAAAGAGGCAGAAGACATAGAAGTCGAAGAAAAAGTCGAAGATGCAGAAGACATAGAAGTCGAAGAAAAAGTCGAAGAGGCATAAGACATAGCAGAAGTCGAAGAAAAAGTCAAAGAGACAGAAGACATAGAACTCAAAGAAAAAGTCAAAGAGGCAGAAGACAGCAGAAGTCGAAGAAAAAGTCGAAGTGGCAGAAGCCATAGCAGAAGTCGAAGAGGCAGAAGACATAGAAGTCAAAGAAAAAGTGGAAGAAGCAGAAGACATAGAAGTCGAAGAAAAAGTCGAAGAAGCAGAAGACATAGAATTCGAAGAAAAACTCGAAGACGCAGAAGACATAGAACTCAAAGAAAAAGTCAAAGAGGCAGAAGACAGCAGAAGTCGAAGAAAAAGTCGAAGTGGCAGAAGCCATAGCAGAAGTCGAAGAGGCAGAAGACATAGAAGTCGCAGAAAAAGTCGAAGAGGCAGAAGACATAGAATTCGAAGAAAAAGTCGAAGACGCAGAAGACATAGAACTCAAAGAAAAAGTCAAAGAGGCAGAAGACAGCAGAAGTCGAAGAAAAAGTCGAAGACGCAGAAGACATAGAAGTCGAAGAAAAAGTCAAAGATGCAGAAGACAGAAGAGGCAGAGAAAATAGAAGTCGAAGAAAAACTCGAAGAGGCAGAAGACATAGAAGTAGTAGAAGAAAAAGTAAAAGTGACAGAAGCCACAGAAGTCGAAGAAAAAGTCGAAGAGGCAGAAGACGAACGCCGAAGAAAAAGCAGAAGATGCAGCAGACATAGATGAAGTCGAAAAAAAGTCGAAGTGGCAGAGAACATAGAAGTTGAAGAAAAAATCGAAGAGGCAGAAGCCATGGAATTTGAAGAAAAAGTCAGAGAGTCAGAAGACAAGTCGAAGAAAAAGTCAAAGAGGCAGAAGACAGCAGAAGTCGAAGAAAAAGTCGAAGTGGCAGAAGCCATAGCAGAAGTCGAAGAGGCAGAAGACATAGAAGTCGCAGAAAAAGTCGAAGAGGCAGAAGACATAGAATTCGAAGAAAAAGTCGAAGACGCAGAAGACATAGAACTCAAAGAAAAAGTCAAAGAGGCAGAAGACAGCAGAAGTCGAAGAAAAAGTCGAAGACGCAGAAGACATAGAAGTCGAAGAAAAAGTCAAAGATGCAGAAGACAGAAGAGGCAGAGAAAATAGAAGTCGAAGAAAAACTCGAAGAGGCAGAAGACATAGAAGAAGTAGAAGAAAAAGTAAAAGTGACAGAAGCCACAGAAGTCGAAGAAAAAGTCGAAGAGGCAGAAGACGAACGCCGAAGAAAAAGCAGAAGATGCAGCAGACATAGATGAAGTCGAAAAAAAGTCGAAGTGGCAGAGAACATAGAAGTTGAAGAAAAAATCGAAGAGGCAGAAGCCATGGAATTTGAAGAAAAAGTCAGAGAGTCAGAAGACAAGTCGAAGAAAAAGTCAAAGAGGCAGATGACATAGAAGTCGAAGAAAAAATCGAAGACGGAGTAGACAGAATTCAAAGAAAAAGTCGAAGAGGTAGAAGACATAGCAGAAGTCGAAGAAAAAGTTGTAGAGGTAGAGACCATAGAAGTTGAAGAAAAAATTGAAGAGGCAGAAGCCATAGAATTCGAAGAAAAAGTCTAAGTGGCAGAAGACATAGAATTCAATGAAAAAGTAGAAGAGGCAGAAGACATAGAAGTCGAAGAAAAAGTCGGAGAGGTAGAAGACATAGAAGTCAAAGAAAAAGTCAAAGATGCAGAAGACAGAAGAGGCAGAGAAAATAGAAGTCGAAGAAAAACTTGAAGAGGCAGAAGCCATAGAATTCGAAGAAAAAGTCAAAGATGCAGAAGACATAGAACTCAAAGAAAAACTCGAAGAGGCAGAAGACATAGAAGAAGTAGAAGAAAAAGTAAAAGGGACAGAAGCCACAGAAGTCGAAGAAAAAGTCGAAGAGGCAGAAGACGAATGGCGAAGAAAAAGCAGAAGATGCAGCAGACATAGATGAAGTCGAAAAAAAGTCGAAGTGGCAGAGAACATAGAAGTTGAAGAAAAACTCGAAGTGGCAGAAGCCATGGAATTCGAAGAAAAAGTCGGAGAGGCAGAAGACATAGAATTCGAAGAAAAAGTCGAAGACGCAGAAGACATAGAAGAAGTAAAAGAAATAGTCGAAGAGGCAGAAGACAGAAGTCAAAGAAAAAGTCAAAGATGCAGAAGACATAGAAGTCGAAAAAAATGTCAGATGCAGAAGACATAGAAGTAGAAGAAAAAGTCGAAGAGGCAGAAGACATAGAAGTCGAAGAATTGGAAGTTGAAGAAAAAAAGGCGTAGGGGCAGAAGAAATAGAAGTCGAAGAAAAAGTCGAAGATGCAGAAGACATAGAACTCAAAGAAAAAGTCGAAGAGGCAGCAGACAGCGGAAGTCGAAGAAAAAGTCGAAGAGGCAGAAGACATAGAAGTCGAAGAAAAAGCCAAAGATGCAGAAGACAGAAGAGGCAGAGAAAATAGAAGTCAAAGGAAAAGTCGAAGAGGCAGAAGACATAGACGAAGTAGAAGAAAAAGTAAAAGTGGCAGAAGCCATAGAGGCAGTCGAAGTCGAAGAGGCAGAAGACGAACGTCAAAGAAAAAGCAGAAGATGCAGCAGACATAGAAGAAGTCGAAAAAAAGTCGAAGAGGCAGAGAACATAGAAGTCGAAGAAAAAGTCGAAGATGGAGTAGACAGAACTCAAAGAAAAAGTCGAAGAGGTAGAAGACATAGCAGAAGTCGAAGAAAAAGTCGAAGAGACAGAAGACATAGAAGGCGAAGAATCAGAAGTTAAAGAAAAAGTCGAAGTGGCAGAAGACATAGAAGTCGAAGAAAAAGTCGAAGAGGCAGAAGACATAGAAGTCAAAGAAAAAGTCGAAGTGGCAGAAGCCATAGCAGAAGTCGAAGAGGCAGAAGACATAGAAGTCAAAGAAAAAGTCAAAGATGCAGAAGACATAGCAGAAGTCGAAGAAAAAGTCGAAGAGGTAGAGAACATAGAAGCTCAATAGTAGAAGATGCAGAAGAGATAGAAGTCGAAGAAAAAGTCAGATGCAGAAGACATAGAACTCAAAGAAAAAGTCGAAGTGGCAGAAGCCATAGAATTCAAAGAAAAAGTCGAAGAGGCAGAAGACACAGAAGTCGAAGAAAAAGTCGAAGTGGCAAAAGCCATAGAAGTCGAAGAAAAAGTCGAAGAGGCAGAAGAAATAGAAGTCGAAGAATCAGAAGTTACAGAAAAAGTGGAAGAGGCAGAAGCCATAGAATTTTAAGAAAAATTTGAAGAGGCAGAAGACATAGAAGTCAAAGAAAAAGTCGAAGAGGCAGAAGACATAGAAGTCGAAGAAAAAGTCGAAGACGCAGACGACAGAGAAGTCGAAGAAAAAGTCGAAGACGCAGAAGACATAGAACTCAAAGAAAAAGTCGAAGTGGCAGAAGCCATAGAATTCAAAGAAAAAGTCGAAGAGGCAGAAGACATAGAAGTCGAAGAAAAAGTCAAAGAGGCAGAAGACATAGAAGTCGAAGAAAAAGTCGAAGAGGCAGAAGACATAGAAGTCGAAGAAAAAGTCAAAGAGGCAGAAGACATAGAAGTCGAAGAAAAAGTCGAAGAGGCAGAAGACATAGAAGAAGTAAAAGAAATAGTCGAAGAGGCAGAAGGCATAGAAGTCGAAGAAAAAGTAGAAGACGCAGAAGACATAGAACTCAAAGAAAAAGTCGAAGTGGCAGAAGACATAGAAGTCAAAGAAAAAGTCGAAGACGCAGAAGACATAGAACTCAAAGAAAAAGTCGAAGAGGCAGAAGACATAGAAGTCGAAGAAAAAGTCGAAGAGGTAGAAGACATAGAAGTCGAAGAATCAGAAATTAAAGAAAAAGTGGCAGAAGACATAGAAGTCGAAGAAAAAGTCGAAGAGGCACAAGACATAAAGTCGAAGAATTAGAAGTTGAAGAAAAAAAAGTCGAAGGGGCTGAAGACATAGAAGTCGAAGAAAATTTAAAGAGGCACAAGACATAGAAGTCGAAGAAATAGTCGAAGAGGCAGAAGACATAGAAGTCAAAGAAAAAGTCGAAGTGGCAGAAGACATAGAAGTCAAAGAAAAAGTCGAAGAGGCAGAAGACATAGAAGTCAAAGAAAAAGTCGAAGACGCAGAAGACATAGAACTCAAAGAAAAAGTCGAAGAGGCAGAAGACATAGAAGTCGAAGAAAAAGTCGAAGAGGTAGAAGACATAGAAGTCGAAGAATCAGAAATTAAAGAAAAAGTGGCAGAAGACATAGAAGTCGAAGAAAAAGTCGAAGAGGCACAAGACATAAAAGTCGAAGAATTAGAAGTTGAAGAAAAAAAAAGTCGAAGGGGCTGAAGACATAGAAGTCGAAGAAAATTTAAAGAGGCACAAGACATAGAAGTCGAAGAAAAAGTCGAAGAGGCAGAAGACATAGAAGTCAAAGAAAAAGTCGAAGTGGCAGAAGACATAGAAGTCAAAGAAAAAGTCGAAGAGGCAGAAGACAGCAGAAGTCGAAGAAAAAGTCAAACAGATAGAAGACATAGAAGCGCAGAATCAGAAGTTGAAGAAAAAGTCGAAGAGACAGAAGACATAGAAGCGAAGAATCAGAAGCTGAAGAAAAAGTCGAAGAGGCAGAAGACACAGAAGTCAAAGAAAAAGTCGAAGAGGCAGAAGACATAGAAGTCGAAGAAAATGTCGAAGAGGCAGAAGACATAGAAGAAGTAAAAGAAATAGTCGAAGAGGCAGAAGACATAGAAGTAAAAAAAAAGTCGAAGTGGCAGAAGACATAGAACTCAAAGAAAAAGTCAATGTGGCAAGAGACATAGAAGTCGAAGAAAAAGTCGAAGAGGTAGAAGACATAGAAGTCGAAGAAAAAGTCGAAGAGGTAGAAGACATAGAAGTCAAAGAATCAGAAGTTACAGAAAAAGTGGAAGAGGCAGAAGCCATAGAATTTTAAGAAAAATTTGAAGAGGCAGAAGACATAGAAGTCAAAGAAAAAGTCAAAGAGGCAGAAGACATAGAAGTCGAAGAAAAAGTCAACGAGGCAGAAGACATAGAAGTCGAAGAAAAAGTCAAAGAGGCAGAAGACATAGAAGAAGTAAAAGAAATAGTCGAAGAGACAGAAGACATACAAGCGAAGAATCAGAAGTGAAGAAAAAGTCGAAGAGGCAGAAGACATAGAAGTCAAAGAAAAAGTCGAAGAGGCAGAAGACATAGAAGTCAAAGAAAAAGTCGAAGAGGCAGAAGACATAGAAGTCAAGAAAATGTCGAAGACGCAGAAGACAGAAGAAGTAAAAGAAATAGTCGAAGAGGCAGAAGACATAGAAGTCAAAAAAAAGTCGAAGTGGCA
Source organism: Cirrhinus mrigala (assembly GCA_036247105.1). NCBI lineage: Eukaryota > Metazoa > Chordata > Actinopteri > Cypriniformes > Cyprinidae > Cirrhinus > Cirrhinus mrigala. The sequence goes on from JAMKFB010000755.1 coordinate 24,175, forward strand.
GAAGACATAGAAGTCGAAGAAAAAGTCAAAGAGGCAGAAGACATAGAAGTCGAAGAATTAGAAGTTGAAGAAAAAAAAGTCGAAGGGGCAGAAGACAGAACTCGAAGAAAAAGTCGAAGAGGCAGAAGACATAGAAGTCGAAGAAAAAGTCGAAAACGCAGAAGACATAAAACTCAAAGAAAAAGTCGAGGAGGCAGAAGACAGCAGAAGTCGAGAAAAAGTCGAAGACGCAGTAGACAGAACTCAAAGAAAAATTTGAAGAGGCAGAAGACATAGCAGAAGTCGAGGAAAAAGTCAAAGACGCAGTAGACAGAACTGAAAGAAAAATTCGAAGAGGCAGAAGACATAGCAGAAGTCGAAGAAAAAGTCGAAGAGGCAGAAGACATAGAAGTCGAAGAAAAAGTCGAAGAGGCATAAGACATAGCAGAAGTCGAAGAAAAAGTCAAAGAGACAGAAGACATAGAACTCAAAGAAAAAGTCAAAGAGGCAGAAGACAGCAGAAGTCGAAGAAAAAGTCGAAGTGGCAGAAGCCATAGCAGAAGTCGAAGAGGCAGAAGACATAGAAGTCAAAGAAAAAGTGGAAGAAGCAGAAGACATAGAAGTCGAAGAAAAAGTCGAAGAGGCAGAAGACATAGAATTCGAAGAAAAACTCGAAGACGCAGAAGACATAGAACTCAAAGAAAAAGTCAAAGAGGCAGAAGACAGCAGAAGTCGAAGAAAAAGTCGAAGTGGCAGAAGCCATAGCAGAAGTCGAAGAGGCAGAAGACATAGAAGTCGCAGAAAAAGTCGAAGAGGCAGAAGACATAGAATTCGAAGAAAAAGTCGAAGACGCAGAAGACATAGAACTCAAAGAAAAAGTCAAAGAGGCAGAAGACAGCAGAAGTCGAAGAAAAAGTCGAAGACGCAGAAGACATAGAAGTCGAAGAAAAAGTCAAAGATGCAGAAGACAGAAGAGGCAGAGAAAATAGAAGTCGAAGAAAAACTCGAAGAGGCAGAAGACATAGAAGAAGTAGAAGAAAAAGTAAAAGTGACAGAAGCCACAGAAGTCGAAGAAAAAGTCGAAGAGGCAGAAGACGAACGCCGAAGAAAAAGCAGAAGATGCAGCAGACATAGATGAAGTCGAAAAAAAGTCGAAGTGGCAGAGAACATAGAAGTTGAAGAAAAAATCGAAGAGGCAGAAGCCATGGAATTTGAAGAAAAAGTCAGAGAGTCAGAAGACAAGTCGAAGAAAAAGTCAAAGAGGCAGATGACATAGAAGTCGAAGAAAAAATCGAAGACGGAGTAGACAGAATTCAAAGAAAAAGTCGAAGAGGTAGAAGACATAGCAGAAGTCGAAGAAAAAGTTGTAGAGGTAGAGACCATAGAAGTTGAAGAAAAAATTGAAGAGGCAGAAGCCATAGAATTCGAAGAAAAAGTCTAAGTGGCAGAAGACATAGAATTCAATGAAAAAGTAGAAGAGGCAGAAGACATAGAAGTCGAAGAAAAAGTCAAAGATGCAGAAGACAGAAGAGGCAGAGAAAATAGAAGTCGAAGAAAAACTTGAAGAGGCAGAAGCCATAGAATTCGAAGAAAAAGTCAAAGATGCAGAAGACATAGAACTCAAAGAAAAACTCGAAGAGGCAGAAGACATAGAAGAAGTAGAAGAAAAAGTAAAAGGGACAGAAGCCACAGAAGTCGAAGAAAAAGTCGAAGAGGCAGAAGACGAATGGCGAAGAAAAAGCAGAAGATGCAGCAGACATAGATGAAGTCGAAAAAAAGTCGAAGTGGCAGAGAACATAGAAGTTGAAGAAAAACTCGAAGTGGCAGAAGCCATGGAATTCGAAGAAAAAGTCGGAGAGGCAGAAGACATAGAATTCGAAGAAAAAGTCGAAGACGCAGAAGACATAGAAGAAGTAAAAGAAATAGTCGAAGAGGCAGAAGACAGAAGTCAAAGAAAAAGTCAAAGATGCAGAAGACATAGAAGTCGAAAAAAATGTCAGATGCAGAAGACATAGAAGTAGAAGAAAAAGTCGAAGAGGCAGAAGACATAGAAGTCGAAGAATTGGAAGTTGAAGAAAAAAAGGCGTAGGGGCAGAAGAAATAGAAGTCGAAGAAAAAGTCGAAGATGCAGAAGACATAGAACTCAAAGAAAAAGTCGAAGAGGCAGCAGACAGCGGAAGTCGAAGAAAAAGTCGAAGAGGCAGAAGACATAGAAGTCGAAGAAAAAGCCAAAGATGCAGAAGACAGAAGAGGCAGAGAAAATAGAAGTCAAAGGAAAAGTCGAAGAGGCAGAAGACATAGACGAAGTAGAAGAAAAAGTAAAAGTGGCAGAAGCCATAGAGGCAGTCGAAGTCGAAGAGGCAGAAGACGAACGTCAAAGAAAAAGCAGAAGATGCAGCAGACATAGAAGAAGTCGAAAAAAAGTCGAAGAGGCAGAGAACATAGAAGTCGAAGAAAAAGTCGAAGATGGAGTAGACAGAACTCAAAGAAAAAGTCGAAGAGGTAAAAGACATAGCAGAAGTCGAAGAAAAAGTCGAAGAGACAGAAGACATAGAAGGCGAAGAATCAGAAGTTAAAGAAAAAGTCGAAGTGGCAGAAGACATAGAAGTCGAAGAAAAAGTCGAAGAGGCAGAAGACATAGAAGTCAAAGAAAAAGTCGAAGTGGCAGAAGCCATAGCAGAAGTCGAAGAGGCAGAAGACATAGAAGTCAAAGAAAAAGTCAAAGATGCAGAAGACATAGCAGAAGTCGAAGAAAAAGTCGAAGAGGTAGAGAACATAGAAGCTCAATAGTAGAAGATGCAGAAGAGATAGAAGTCGAAGAAAAAGTCAGATGCAGAAGACATAGAACTCAAAGAAAAAGTCGAAGTGGCAGAAGCCATAGAATTCAAAGAAAAAGTCGAAGAGGCAGAAGACACAGAAGTCGAAGAAAAAGTCGAAGTGGCAAAAGCCATAGAAGTCGAAGAAAAAGTCGAAGAGGTAGAAGAAATAGAAGTCGAAGAATCAGAAGTTACAGAAAAAGTGGAAGAGGCAGAAGCCATAGAATTTTAAGAAAAATTTGAAGAGGCAGAAGACATAGAAGTCAAAGAAAAAGTCGAAGAGGCAGAAGACATAGAAGTCGAAGAAAAAGTCGAAGACGCAGACGACAGAGAAGTCGAAGAAAAAGTCGAAGACGCAGAAGACATAGAACTCAAAGAAAAAGTCGAAGTGGCAGAAGCCATAGAATTCAAAGAAAAAGTCGAAGAGGCAGAAGACATAGAAGTCGAAGAAAAAGTCAAAGAGGCAGAAGACATAGAAGTCGAAGAAAAAGTCGAAGAGGCAGAAGACATAGAAGTCGAAGAAAAAGTCAAAGAGGCAGAAGACATAGAAGTCCAAGAAAAAGTCGAAGAGGCAGAAGACATAGAAGAAGTAAAAGAAATAGTCGAAGAGGCAGAAGGCATAGAAGTCGAAGAAAAAGTAGAAGACGCAGAAGACATAGAACTCAAAGAAAAAGTCGAAGTGGCAGAAGACATAGAAGTCAAAGAAAAAGTCGAAGACGCAGAAGACATAGAACTCAAAGAAAAAGTCGAAGAGGCAGAAGACATAGAAGTCGAAGAAAAAGTCGAAGAGGTAGAAGACATAGAAGTCGAAGAATCAGAAATTAAAGAAAAAGTGGCAGAAGACATAGAAGTCGAAGAAAAAGTCGAAGAGGCACAAGACATAAAAGTCGAAGAATTAGAAGTTGAAGAAAAAAAAGTCGAAGGGGCTGAAGACATAGAAGTCGAAGAAAATTTAAAGAGGCACAAGACATAGAAGTCGAAGAAATAGTCGAAGAGGCAGAAGACATAGAAGTCAAAGAAAAAGTCGAAGTGGCAGAAGACATAGAAGTCAAAGAAAAAGTCGAAGAGGCAGAAGACATAGAAGTCAAAGAAAAAGTCGAAGACGCAGAAGACATAGAACTCAAAGAAAAAGTCGAAGAGGCAGAAGACATAGAAGTCGAAGAAAAAGTCGAAGAGGTAGAAGACATAGAAGTCGAAGAATCAGAAATTAAAGAAAAAGTGGCAGAAGACATAGAAGTCGAAGAAAAAGTCGAAGAGGCACAAGACATAAAAGTCGAAGAATTAGAAGTTGAAGAAAAAAAAAGTCGAAGGGGCTGAAGACATAGAAGTCGAAGAAAATTTAAAGAGGCACAAGACATAGAAGTCGAAGAAATAGTCGAAGAGGCAGAAGACATAGAAGTCAAAGAAAAAGTCGAAGTGGCAGAAGACATAGAAGTCAAAGAAAAAGTCGAAGAGGCAGAAGACAGCAGAAGTCGAAGAAAAAGTCAAAGAGATAGAAGACATAGAAAGCGCAGAATCAGAAGTTGAAGAAAAAGTCGAAGAGGCAGAAGACATAGAAGTCAAAGAAAAAGTCGAAGAGGCAGAAGACATAGAAGTCGAAGAAAAAATCGAAGAGGCAGAAGACATAGAAGAAGTAGAAGAAAAAGTAAAAGTGACAGAAGCCACAGAAGTCGAAGAAAAAGTCGAAGAGGCAGAAGACGAACGCCGAAGAAAAAGCAGAAGATGCAGCAGACATAGATGAAGTCGAAAAAAAGTCGAAGTGGCAGAGAACATAGAAGTTGAAGAAAAAATCGAAGAGGCAGAAGCCATGGAATTTGAAGAAAAAGTCAGAGAGTCAGAAGACAAGTCGAAGAAAAAGTCAAAGAGGCAGATGACATAGAAGTCGAAGAAAAAATCGAAGACGGAGTAGACAGAATTCAAAGAAAAAGTCGAAGAGGTAGAAGACATAGCAGAAGTCGAAGAAAAAGTTGTAGAGGTAGAGACCATAGAAGTTGAAGAAAAAATTGAAGAGGCAGAAGCCATAGAATTCGAAGAAAAAGTCTAAGTGGCAGAAGACATAGAATTCAATGAAAAAGTAGAAGAGGCAGAAGACATAGAAGTCGAAGAAAAAGTCGAGAGGTAGAAGACATAGAAGTCAAAGAAAAAGTCAAAGATGCAGAAGACAAGAGCAGAGAAATAGAAGTCGAAGAAAAATGAAGAGGCAGAAGCCATAGAATCGAAGAAAAAGTCAAGATGCAGAAGACATAGAACTCAAAGAAAAACTCGAAGAGGCAGAAGACATAGAAGAAGTAGAAGAAAAAGTAAAAGGGACAGAAGCCACAGAAGTCGAAGAAAAAGTCGAAGAGGCAGAAGACGAACGCCGAAGAAAAAGCAGAAGATGCAGCAGACATAGATGAAGTCGAAAAAAAGTCGAAGTGGCAGAGAACATAGAAGTTGAAGAAAAAATCGAAGAGGCAGAAGCCATGGAATTTGAAGAAAAAGTCAGAGAGTCAGAAGACAAGTCGAAGAAAAAGTCAAAGAGGCAGATGACATAGAAGTCGAAGAAAAAATCGAAGACGGAGTAGACAGAATTCAAAGAAAAAGTCGAAGAGGTAGAAGACATAGCAGAAGTCGAAGAAAAAGTTGTAGAGGTAGAGACCATAGAAGTTGAAGAAAAAATTGAAGAGGCAGAAGCCATAGAATTCGAAGAAAAAGTCTAAGTGGCAGAAGACATAGAATTCAATGAAAAAGTAGAAGAGGCAGAAGACATAGAAGTCGAAGAAAAAGTCGGAGAGGTAGAAGACATAGAAGTCAAAGAAAAAGTCAAAGATGCAGAAGACAGAAGAGGCAGAGAAAATAGAAGTCGAAGAAAAACTTGAAGAGGCAGAAGCCATAGAATTCGAAGAAAAAGTCAAAGATGCAGAAGACATAGAACTCAAAGAAAAACTCGAAGAGGCAGAAGACATAGAAGAAGTAGAAGAAAAAGTAAAAGGGACAGAAGCCACAGAAGTCGAAGAAAAAGTCGAAGAGGCAGAAGACGAATGGCGAAGAAAAAGCAGAAGATGCAGCAGACATAGATGAAGTCGAAAAAAAGTCGAAGTGGCAGAGAACATAGAAGTTGAAGAAAAACTCGAAGTGGCAGAAGCCATGGAATTCGAAGAAAAAGTCGGAGAGGCAGAAGACATAGAATTCGAAGAAAAAGTCGAAGACGCAGAAGACATAGAAGTAGTAAAAGAAATAGTCGAAGAGGCAGAAGACAGAAGTCAAAGAAAAAGTCAAAGATGCAGAAGACATAGAAGTCGAAAAAAATGTCAGATGCAGAAGACATAGAAGTAGAAGAAAAAGTCGAAGAGGCAGAAGACATAGAAGTCGAAGAATTGGAAGTTGAAGAAAAAAAGGCGTAGGGGCAGAAGAAATAGAAGTCGAAGAAAAAGTCGAAGATGCAGAAGACATAGAACTCAAAGAAAAAGTCGAAGAGGCAGCAGACAGCGGAAGTCGAAGAAAAAGTCGAAGAGGCAGAAGACATAGAAGTCGAAGAAAAAGCCAAAGATGCAGAAGACAGAAGAGGCAGAGAAAATAGAAGTCAAAGGAAAAGTCGAAGAGGCAGAAGACATAGACGAAGTAGAAGAAAAAGTAAAAGTGGCAGAAGCCATAGAGGCAGTTGAAGTCGAAGAGGCAGAAGACGAACGTCAAAGAAAAAGCAGAAGATGCAGCAGACATAGAAGAAGTCGAAAAAAAGTCGAAGAGGCAGAGAACATAGAAGTCGAAGAAAAAGTCGAAGATGGAGTAGACAGAACTCAAAGAAAAAGTCGAAGAGGTAGAAGACATAGCAGAAGTCGAAGAAAAAGTCGAAGAGACAGAAGACATAGAAGGCGAAGAATCAGAAGTTAAAGAAAAAGTCGAAGTGGCAGAAGACATAGAAGTCGAAGAAAAAGTCGAAGAGGCAGAAGACATAGAAGTCAAAGAAAAAGTCGAAGTGGCAGAAGCCATAGCAGAAGTCGAAGAGGCAGAAGACATAGAAGTCAAAGAAAAAGTCAAAGATGCAGAAGACATAGCAGAAGTCGAAGAAAAAGTCGAAGAGGTAGAGAACATAGAAGCTCAATAGTAGAAGATGCAGAAGAGATAGAAGTCGAAGAAAAAGTCAGATGCAGAAGACATAGAACTCAAAGAAAAAGTCGAAGTGGCAGAAGCCATAGAATTCAAAGAAAAAGTCGAAGAGGCAGAAGACACAGAAGTCGAAGAAAAAGTCGAAGTGGCAAAAGCCATAGAAGTCGAAGAAAAAGTCGAAGAGGTAGAAGAAATAGAAGTCGAAGAATCAGAAGTTACAGAAAAAGTGGAAGAGGCAGAAGCCATAGAATTTTAAGAAAAATTGGAAGAGGCAGAAGACATAGAAGTCAAAGAAAAAGTCGAAGAGGCAGAAGACATAGAAGTCGAAGAAAAAGTCGAAGACGCAGAAGACAGAGAAGTCGAAGAAAAAGTCGAAGACGCAGAAGACATAGAACTCAAAGAAAAAGTCGAAGTGGCAGAAGCCATAGAATTCAAAGAAAAAGTCGAAGAGGCAGAAGACATAGAAGTCGAAGAAAAAGTCAAAGAGGCAGAAGACATAGAAGTCGAAGAAAAAGTCGAAGAGGCAGAAGACATAGAAGTCGAAGAAAAAGTCAAAGAGGCAGAAGACATAGAAGTCCAAGAAAAAGTCGAAGAGGCAGAAGACATAGAAGAAGTAAAAGAAATAGTCGAAGAGGCAGAAGACATAGAAGTCGAAGAAAAAGTAGAAGACGCAGAAGACATAGAACTCAAAGAAAAAGTCGAAGTGGCAGAAGACATAGAAGTCAAAGAAAAAGTCGAAGACGCAGAAGACATAGAACTCAAAGAAAAAGTCGAAGAGGCAGAAGACATAGAAGTCGAAGAAAAAGTCGAAGAGGTAGAAGACATAGAAGTCGAAGAATCAGAAATTAAAGAAAAGTGGCAGAAGACATAGAAGTCGAAGAAAAAGTCGAAGAGGCACAAGACATAAAGTCGAAGAATTAGAAGTTGAAGAAAAAAAAAGTCGAAGGGGCTGAAGACATAGAAGTCGAAGAAAATTTAAAGAGGCACAAGACATAGAAGTCGAAGAAATAGTCGAAGAGGCAGAAGACATAGAAGTCAAAGAAAAAGTCGAAGTGGCAGAAGACATAGAAGTCAAAGAAAAAGTCGAAGAGGCAGAAGACATAGAAGTCAAAGAAAAAGTCGAAGACGCAGAAGACATAGAACTCAAAGAAAAAGTCGAAGAGGCAGAAGACATAGAAGTCGAAGAAAAAGTCGAAGAGGTAGAAGACATAGAAGTCGAAGAATCAGAATTAAAGAAAAAGTGGCAGAAGACATAGAAGTCGAAGAAAAAGTCGAAGAGGCACAAGACATAGAAGTCGAAGAATTAGAAGTTGAAGAAAAAAAAAGTCGAAGGGGCTGAAGACATAGAAGTCGAAGAAAATTTAAAGAGGCACAAGACATAGAAGTCGAAGAAATAGTCGAAGAGGCAGAAGACATAGAAGTCAAAGAAAAAGTCGAAGTGGCAGAAGACATAGAAGTCAAAGAAAAAGTCGAAGAGGCAGAAGACAGCAGAAGTCGAAGAAAAAGTCAAAGAGATAGAAGACATAGAAAGCGCAGAATCAGAAGTTGAAGAAAAAGTCGAAGAGGCAGAAGACATAGAAGTCAAAGAAAAAGTCGAAGAGGCAGAAGACAGCAGAAGTCGAAGAAAAAGTCAAACAGATAGAAGACATAGAAAGCGCAGAATCAGAAGTTGAAGAAAAAGTCGAAGAGACAGAAGACATAGAAGGCGAAGAATCAGAAGCTGAAGAAAAAGTCGAAGAGGCAGAAGACACAGAAGTCAAAGAAAAAGACGAAGAGGCAGAAGACATAGAAGTCGAAGAAAAAGACGAAGAGGCACAAGACATAGAAGTCGAAGAATTAGAAGTCGAAGAAAATCTGAAGAGGCAGAAGACATAGAAGTCGAAGAAAAAGTTGAAGATGCAGAAGACATAAAACTCAAAGAAAAAGTCGAAGAGGCAGAAGACAGCAGAAGTCGAAGAGACAGAAGACATAGAAAGCGAAGAATCAGAAGTTGAAGAAAAAGTCGAAGAGGCAGATGACATAGAAGTCAAAGAAAAAGTCGAAGAGGCAGAAGACATAGAAGTCGAAGAAAATGTCGAAGAGGCAGAAGACATAGAAGAAGTAAAAGAAATAGTCGAAGAGGCAGAAGACATAGAAGTAAAAAAAAGTCGAAGTGGCAGAAGACATAGAACTCAAAGAAAAAGTCAATGTGGCAAGAGACATAGAAGTCGAAGAAAAAGTCGAAGAGGTAGAAGACATAGAAGTCGAAGAAAAAGTCGAAGAGGTAGAAGACATAGAAGTCAAAGAATCAGAAGTTACAGAAAAAGTGGAAGAGGCAGAAGCCATAGAATTTTAAGAAAAATTTCAAGAGGTAGAAGACATAGAAGTCAAAGAAAAAGTCAAAGAGGCAGAAGACATAGAAGTCGAAGAAAAAGTCAACGAGGCAGAAGACATAGAAGTCGAAGAAAAAGTCAAAGAGGCAGAAGACATAGAAGAAGTAAAAGAAATAGTCGAAGAGACAGAAGACATAGAAGGCGAAGAATCAGAAGTTGAAGAAAAAGTCGAAGAGGCAGAAGACATAGAAGTCAAAGAAAAAGTCGAAGAGGCAGAAGACATAGAAGTCAAAGAAAAAGTCGAAGAGGCAGAAGACATAGAAGTCAAGAAAATGTCGAAGACGCAGAAGACAGAAGAAGTAAAAGAAATAGTCGAAGAGGCAGAAGACATAGAAGTAAAAAAAAAGTCAAAGTGGCAGAAGACATAGAAGTCGAAGAAAAAGTCAAAGAGGCAGAAGACATAGAAGTCGAAGAATTAGAAGTTGAAGAAAAAAAAGTCGAAGGGGCAGAAGACAGAACTCGAAGAAAAAGTCGAAGAGGCAGAAGACATAGAAGTCGAAGAAAAAGTCGAAAACGCAGAAGACATAAAACTCAAAGAAAAAGTCGAGGAGGCAGAAGACAGCAGAAGTCGAGGAAAAAGTCGAAGACGCAGTAGACAGAACTCAAAGAAAAATTTGAAGAGGCAGAAGACATAGCAGAAGTCGAGGAAAAAGTCAAAGACGCAGTAGACAGAACTGAAAGAAAAATTCGAAGAGGCAGAAGACATAGCAGAAGTCGAAGAAAAAGTTGAAGAGGCAGAAGACATAGAAGTCAAAGAAAAAGTCGAAGACGCAGAAGACATAGAAGAAGTAAAAGAAATAGTCGAATGGGCAGAAGACATAGAACTAAAAAAAAAAGTCGAAGTGGCAGAAGACATAGAACTCAAAGAAAAAGTCGAAGTGGCAGAAGCCATAGCAGAAGTCGAAGAGGCAGAAGACATAGAAGTCGAAGAAAAAGTCAAAGATGCAGAAGACATAGCAGAAGTCGAAGAAAAAGTCGAAGAGGCAGAGAACGTAGAAGTTGAAGAAAAAATTGAAGGGGCAGAAGCCATAGAATTCGAAGAAAAAGTCAAAGAGGCAGAAGATATAGAAGTCGAAGTAAAAGTCGAAGAGGCAGAAGACATAGAACTCAAAGAAAAAGTCGAAGTGGCAGAAGCCATAGAATTCAAAGAAAAAGTCGAAGAGGCAGAAGACATAGAAGTCGAAGAAAAAGTCAAAGAGGCAGAAGACATAGAAGTCGAAGAAAAAGTTGAAGAGACAGAAGACATAAAAAGCGAAGAATCAGAAGTTGAAGAAAAAGTTGAAGAGGCAGAAGACATAGAAGTCAAAGAAAAAGTCGAAGAGGCAGAAGACATAGAAGTCAAAGAAATAGTCGAAGAGGCAGAAGACATAGAAGTCAAAAAAGTCGAAGTGGCAGAAGACATAGAACTCAAAGAAAAAGTCGAAGTGGCAAAAGCCATAGAAGTCGAAGAAAAAGTCGAAGAGGTAGAAGACATAGAAGTCGAAAAATCAGAAGTTACAGAAAAAGTGGAAGAGGCAGAAGACAGAAGTCGAAGAAAAGTTCGAAGAGGCAGAAGACATAGAAGAAGAAGAATTAGAACTTGAAGAAAAAAAAAGTCGAAGGGGCAGAAAACAGAAGTCGAAGAAAATATGAAGAGGCAGAAGACAGAAGTCGAAGAAATTGTCGAAGACGCAGAAGACATAGAACTCAAGAAAAAGTCGAAGAGGCAGAATACAGCAGAAGTCGAAGAAAAAGTCGAAGAGGCAGAAGACATAGAAGTCGAAGAAAAAGTCAAAGATGCAGAACACAGAAGAGGCAGAGAAAATAGAAGTTGAAGAAAAACTTAAAGAGGCAGTAGCCATAGAATTCGAAGAAAAAGTCGAAGAGGCAGAAGACATAGAAGTCGAAGAATTATAAGTTGAAGAAAAAAAAAGTCGAAGGGGCAGAAGACATAGAAGTCGAAGAAAAAGTCGAAGAGGCAGAAGACATAGAAGAAGTAAAAGAAATAGTCGAAGTGGCAGAAGACATAGAAGTCAAAGAAAAAGTCGAAGAGGTAGAAGACATAGAAGTCAAAGAATCAGAAGTTAAAGAAAAAGTGGCAGAAGACATAGAAGTCGAAGAATCAGAAGTTAAAGAAAAAGTGGAAGAGGCAGAAGACATAGAAGTCGAAGAAAAGGTCGAAGAGGCAGAAGACATAGAAGTCGAAGAAAAAGACGAAGAGGCACAAGACACAGAAGTCGAAGAATTAGAAGTCGAAGAAAATTTGAAGAGGCAGAAGACATAGAAGTCGAAGAAAAAGTCGAAGAGGTAGAGAACATAGAAGTTGAAGAAAAAATTGAAGAGGCAGAAGCCATAGAATTCGAAGAAAAAGTCAGAGGCAGAAGACATAGAATTCAATGAAAAAGTAGAAGAGGCAGAAGACATAGAAGTCAAAGAAAAAGTCGAAGAGGTAGAAGACATAGAAGTCGAAGAATCAGAAGTTGAAGAAAAAGTCGAAGAGGCAGAAGACAGTAGTCGAAGAAAAAGTCAAAGAGGCAAAAGACATAGAAGTCGAAGAATTAGAAGTTAAAGAAAAAAAAGTCGAAGGGGCAGAAGAGATAGAAGTCGAAGAAAATTTGAAGAGGCAGAAGACATAGAAGTCGAAGAAAACGTCGAAGACGCAGAAGACATAGAAGTCGAAGAAAAAGTCGAAGAGGCAATAGACAGAAGTCGAAGAAAAAGTCAAAGATGCAGAAGACATAGCAGAAGTCGAAGAAAAAGTCGAAGAGGCAGAAGACATAGAAGTCAAAGAAAAAGTCGAAGAGACAGAAGACATAGAAGTCAAAGAAAAAGTCGAAGAGGCAGAAGACATAGAAGTCAAAGAAAAAGTCGAAGAGGCAGAAGACATAGAAGAAGTAAAAGAAATAGTCGAAGAGGCAAAAGACATAGAAGTCAAAAAAAAAGTCGAAGTGGCAGAAGACATAGAACTCAAAGAAAAAGTCGAAGTGGCAGAAGCCATAGCAGAAGTCGAAGAGGCAGAAGACATAGAAGTCGAAGAAAATTTGAAGAGGCAGAAGACATAGAAGTTGAAGAAAAAGTCGAAGAGGCAGAAGACATAGAACTCAAAGAAAAAGTCGAAGAGGCAGAAGACATAGAAGTCGAAGAAAAAGTCGATGACGCAGAAGACATAGAAGAAGTAAAAGAAATAGTCGAATGGGCAGAAGACATAGAAGTAAAAAAAAAAGTCGAAGTGGCAGAAGACATAGAACTCAAAGAAAAAGTCGAAGTGACAGAAGCCATAGCAGAAGTCGAAGAGGCAGAAGACATAGCAGAAGTCGAAGAAAAAGTCGAAGAGGTAGAGAACATAGAAGTTGAAGGAAAAATTGAAAGGGCAGAAGCCATAGAATTCGAAGAAAAAGTCAAAGAGGCAGAAGATATAGAAGTCGAAGAAAAAGTCGAAGAGGCAGAAGACATAGAAGTCGAAGAAAAAGTCGAAGATGCAGAAGACATAGCAGAAGTAAAAGAAAAAGTTGAAGAGGCAAAAGACAGAAGTCAAAGAAAAAGTCAAAGATGCAGAAGACATAGCAGAAGTCGAAGAAAAAGTCGAAGAGGCATAAGACATAACAGAAGTTGAAAAAAAAGTCAAAGAGAAAGAAGACATAGAAGGCGAAGAAAAAGTCGAAGAGGCAGAAGACATAGAAGTCGAAGAAAAAGTCAAAGAGGCATAAGACATAGAAGTCGAGGAAAAAGTCAAAGAGGCAGAAGACATAGAAGTCGAAGAAAAAGTCAAAGAGGCAGAAGACATAGAAGTCGAAGAAAAAGTCGAAGATGCAGAAGACATAGAAGTCGAAGAAAAAGTCGAAGAGGCATAAGACATAGCAGAAGTCGAAGAAAAAGTCAAAGAGACAGAAGACATAGAACTCAAAGAAAAAGTCAAAGAGGCAGAAGACAGCAGAAGTCGAAGAAAAAGTCGAAGTGGCAGAAGCCATAGCAGAAGTCGAAGAGGCAGAAGACATAGAAGTCAAAGAAAAAGTGGAAGAAGCAGAAGACATAGAAGTCGAAGAAAAAGTCGAAGAGGCAGAAGACATAGAATTCGAAGAAAAACTCGAAGACGCAGAAGACATAGAACTCAAAGAAAAAGTCAAAGAGGCAGAAGACAGCAGAAGTCGAAGAAAAAGTCGAAGTGGCAGAAGCCATAGCAGAAGTCGAAGAGGCAGAAGACATAGAAGTCGCAGAAAAAGTCGAAGAGGCAGAAGACATAGAATTCGAAGAAAAAGTCGAAGACGCAGAAGACATAGAACTCAAAGAAAAAGTCAAAGAGGCAGAAGACAGCAGAAGTCGAAGAAAAAGTCGAAGACGCAGAAGACATAGAAGTCGAAGAAAAAGTCAAAGATGCAGAAGACAGAAGAGGTAGAGAAAATAGAAGTCGAAGAAAAACTCGAAGAGGCAGAAGACATAGAAGAAGTAGAAGAAAAAGTAAAAGTGACAGAAGCCACAGAAGTCGAAGAAAAAGTCGAAGAGGCAGAAGACGAACGCCGAAGAAAAAGCAGAAGATGCAGCAGACATAGATGAAGTCGAAAAAAAGTCGAAGTGGCAGAGAACATAGAAGTTGAAGAAAAAAATCGAAGAGGCAGAAGCCATGGAATTTGAAGAAAAAGTCAGAGAGTCAGAAGACAAGTCGAAGAAAAAGTCAAAGAGGCAGATGACATAGAAGTCGAAGAAAAAAATCGAAGACGGAGTAGACAGAATTCAAAGAAAAAGTCGAAGAGGTAGAAGACATAGCAGAAGTCGAAGAAAAAGTTGTAGAGGTAGAGACCATAGAAGTTGAAGAAAAAATTGAAGAGGCAGAAGCCATAGAATTCGAAGAAAAAGTCTAAGTGGCAGAAGACATAGAATTCAATGAAAAAGTAGAAGAGGCAGAAGACATAGAAGTCGAAGAAAAAGTCGGAGAGGTAGAAGACATAGAAGTCAAAGAAAAAGTCAAAGATGCAGAAGACAGAAGAGGCAGAGAAAATAGAAGTCGAAGAAAAACTTGAAGAGGCAGAAGCCATAGAATTCGAAGAAAAAGTCAAAGATGCAGAAGACATAGAACTCAAAGAAAAACTCGAAGAGGCAGAAGACATAGAAGAAGTAGAAGAAAAAGTAAAAGGGACAGAAGCCACAGAAGTCGAAGAAAAAGTCGAAGAGGCAGAAGACGAATGGCGAAGAAAAAGCAGAAGATGCAGCAGACATAGATGAAGTCGAAAAAAAGTCGAAGTGGCAGAGAACATAGAAGTTGAAGAAAAACTCGAAGTGGCAGAAGCCATGGAATTCGAAGAAAAAGTCGGAGAGGCAGAAGACATAGAATTCGAAGAAAAAGTCGAAGACGCAGAAGAAATAGAAGAAGTAAAAGAAATAGTCGAAGAGGCAGAAGACAGAAGTCAAAGAAAAAGTCAAAGATGCAGAAGACATAGAAGTCGAAAAAAATGTCAGATGCAGAAGACATAGAAGTAGAAGAAAAAGTCGAAGAGGCAGAAGACATAGAAGTCGAAGAATTGGAAGTTGAAGAAAAAAAGGCGTAGGGGCAGAAGAAATAGAAGTCGAAGAAAAAGTCGAAGATGCAGAAGACATAGAACTCAAAGAAAAAGTCGAAGAGGCAGCAGACAGCGGAAGTCGAAGAAAAAGTCGAAGAGGCAGAAGACATAGAAGTCGAAGAAAAAGCCAAAGATGCAGAAGACAGAAGAGGCAGAGAAAATAGAAGTCAAAGGAAAACTCGAAGAGGCAGAAGACATAGACGAAGTAGAAGAAAAAGTAAAAGTGGCAGAAGCCATAGAGGCAGTCGAAGTCGAAGAGGCAGAAGACGAACGTCAAAGAAAAAGCAGAAGATGCAGCAGACATAGAAGAAGTCGAAAAAAAGTCGAAGAGGCAGAGAACATAGAAGTCGAAGAAAAAGTCGAAGATGGAGTAGACAGAACTCAAAGAAAAAGTCGAAGAGGTAGAAGACAGCAGAAGTCGAAGAAAAAGTCAAAGAGACAGAAGACATAGAAGGCAAAGAATCAGAAGTTAAAGAAAAAGTCGAAGTGGCAGAAGACATAGAAGTCGAAGAAAAAGTAGAAGACGCAGAAGACATAGAACTCAAAGAAAAAGTCGAAGTGTCAGAAGACATAGAAGTCGAAGAAAAAGTCAAAGACGCAGAAGACATAGAAGTCGAAGAAAAAGTCAACGAGGCAGAAGACATAGAAGTCGAAGAAAAGGTCAAAGAGGCAGAAGACATAGAAGAAGTAAAAGAAATAGTCGAAGAGGCAGAAGACATAGAAGAAGTAAAAGAAAAAGTCGAAGAGGCAGAAGACATAGAAGTCAAAGAAAAAGTCGAAGAGGCAGAAGACATAGAAGTCAAGAAAATGTCGAAGACGCAGAAGACATAGAAGAAGTAAAAGAAATAGTCGAAGAGGCAGAAGACATAGAAGTCAAAAAAAAAGTCGAAGTGGCAGAAGACATAGAAGTCGAAGAAAAATTCAAAGAGGCAGAAGACATAGAAGTCGAAGAATTAGAAGTTGAAGAAAAAAAAGTCGAAGGGGCAGAAGACATAGAAGTCGAAGAAAAAGTCGAAGACGCAGAAGACATAGAAGAAGTAAAAGAAATAGTCGAAGAGGCAGAAGACATAGAAGTAAAAAAAAAAGTCGAAGTGGCAGAAGACATAGAAGTCGAAGAAAAAGTCAAAGAGGCAGAAGACATAGAAGTCGAAGAATTAGAAGTTGAAGAAAAAAAAGTCGAAGGGGCAGAAGACATAGAAGTCGAAGAAAAAGTCGAAGACGCAGAAGACATAGAGCTCAGATAAAAAGTCAAAGAGGCAGAAGACATAGCAGAAGTCGAAGAAAAAGTCGAAGAGGCAGAAGACATAGAAGTCGAAAAAAAAATCGAAGAGGCAGAGAACATAGAAGTTGAAGAAAAAGTCAAAGAGGCAGAAGATATAGAAGTCGAAGAAAAAGTCAAAGAGGCAGAATATATAGAAGTCGAAGAAAAAATCGAAGACGCAGAAGACATAGAAGTCGAAAAAAAAATCGAAGAGGCAGAGAACATAGAAGTTGAAGAAAAAATTGAAGAGGCAGAAGCCATAGAATTCAAAGAAAAAGTCAAAGAGGCAGAAGACATAGAAGTCAAAGAAAAAGTCAAAGAGGCAGAAGACATAGAAGTCGAAGAAAAAATCGAAGACGCAGAAAACATAGCAGAAGTCGAAGAAAAAGTCGAAGAGGCAAAAGACAGAAGTCGAAGAAAAAGTCAAAGATGCAGAAGACATAGCAGAAGTCGAAGAAAAAGTCAAAGATGCAGAAGACATAGAACTCAAAGAAAAAGTCGAAAAGGCAGAAGACATAGAAGTCGAATAAAAAGTCGAAGACGCAGAAGAGGTAGAACTCAAAGAAAAAGTCGAAGAGGCAGAAGACAGCAGAAGTCGAAGAAAAAGTCGAAGAGGCAGAAGACATAGAAGTCAAAGAAAAAGTCAAAGATGCAGAAGACAGCAGAAGTCGAAGAAAAAGTCGAAGTGGCAGAAGCCATAGCAGAAGTCGAAGAGGCAGAAGACATAGAAGTCGCAGAAAAAGTCGAAGAGGCAGAAGACATAGAATTCGAAGAAAAAGTCGAAGACGCAGAAGACATAGAACTCAAAGAAAAAGTCAAAGAGGCAGAAGACAGCAGAAGTCGAAGAAAAAGTCGAAGACGCAGAAGACATAGAAGTCGAAGAAAAAGTCAAAGATGCAGAAGACAGAAGAGGTAGAGAAAATAGAAGTCGAAGAAAAACTCGAAGAGGCAGAAGACATAGAAGAAGTAGAAGAAAAAGTAAAAGTGACAGAAGCCACAGAAGTCGAAGAAAAAGTCGAAGAGGCAGAAGACGAACGCCGAAGAAAAAGCAGAAGATGCAGCAGACATAGATGAAGTCGAAAAAAAGTCGAAGTGGCAGAGAACATAGAAGTTGAAGAAAAAATCGAAGAGGCAGAAGCCATGGAATTTGAAGAAAAAGTCAGAGAGTCAGAAGACAAGTCGAAGAAAAAGTCAAAGAGGCAGATGACATAGAAGTCGAAGAAAAAATCGAAGACGGAGTAGACAGAATTCAAAGAAAAAGTCGAAGAGGTAGAAGACATAGCAGAAGTCGAAGAAAAAGTTGTAGAGGTAGAGACCATAGAAGTTGAAGAAAAAATTGAAGAGGCAGAAGCCATAGAATTCGAAGAAAAAGTCTAAGTGGCAGAAGACATAGAATTCAATGAAAAAGTAGAAGAGGCAGAAGACATAGAAGTCGAAGAAAAAGTCGGAGAGGTAGAAGACATAGAAGTCAAAGAAAAAGTCAAAGATGCAGAAGACAGAAGAGGCAGAGAAAATAGAAGTCGAAGAAAAACTTGAAGAGGCAGAAGCCATAGAATTCGAAGAAAAAGTCAAAGATGCAGAAGACATAGAACTCAAAGAAAAACTCGAAGAGGCAGAAGACATAGAAGAAGTAGAAGAAAAAGTAAAAGGGACAGAAGCCACAGAAGTCGAAGAAAAAGTCGAAGAGGCAGAAGACGAATGGCGAAGAAAAAGCAGAAGATGCAGCAGACATAGATGAAGTCGAAAAAAAGTCGAAGTGGCAGAGAACATAGAAGTTGAAGAAAAACTCGAAGTGGCAGAAGCCATGGAATTCGAAGAAAAAGTCGGAGAGGCAGAAGACATAGAATTCGAAGAAAAAGTCGAAGACGCAGAAGAAATAGAAGAAGTAAAAGAAATAGTCGAAGAGGCAGAAGACAGAAGTCAAAGAAAAAGTCAAAGATGCAGAAGACATAGAAGTCGAAAAAAATGTCAGATGCAGAAGACATAGAAGTAGAAGAAAAAGTCGAAGAGGCAGAAGACATAGAAGTCGAAGAATTGGAAGTTGAAGAAAAAAAGGCGTAGGGGCAGAAGAAATAGAAGTCGAAGAAAAAGTCGAAGATGCAGAAGACATAGAACTCAAAGAAAAAGTCGAAGAGGCAGCAGACAGCGGAAGTCGAAGAAAAAGTCGAAGAGGCAGAAGACATAGAAGTCGAAGAAAAAGCCAAAGATGCAGAAGACAGAAGAGGCAGAGAAAATAGAAGTCAAAGGAAAACTCGAAGAGGCAGAAGACATAGACGAAGTAGAAGAAAAAGTAAAAGTGGCAGAAGCCATAGAGGCAGTCGAAGTCGAAGAGGCAGAAGACGAACGTCAAAGAAAAAGCAGAAGATGCAGCAGACATAGAAGAAGTCGAAAAAAAGTCGAAGAGGCAGAGAACATAGAAGTCGAAGAAAAAGTCGAAGATGGAGTAGACAGAACTCAAAGAAAAAGTCGAAGAGGTAGAAGACAGCAGAAGTCGAAGAAAAAGTCAAAGAGACAGAAGACATAGAAGGCAAAGAATCAGAAGTTAAAGAAAAAGTCGAAGTGGCAGAAGACATAGAAGTCGAAGAAAAAGTAGAAGACGCAGAAGACATAGAACTCAAAGAAAAAGTCGAAGTGTCAGAAGACATAGAAGTCGAAGAAAAAGTCAAAGACGCAGAAGACATAGAAGTCGAAGAAAAGGTCAAAGAGGCAGAAGACATAGAAGAAGTAAAAGAAATAGTCGAAGAGGCAGAAGACATAGAAGAAGTAAAAGAAAAAGTCGAAGAGGCAGAAGACATAGAAGTCAAAGAAAAAGTCGAAGAGGCAGAAGACATAGAAGTCAAGAAAATGTCGAAGACGCAGAAGACATAGAAGAAGTAAAAGAAATAGTCGAAGAGGCAGAAGACATAGAAGTCAAAAAAAAAGTCGAAGTGGCAGAAGACATAGAAGTCGAAGAAAAATTCAAAGAGGCAGAAGACATAGAAGTCGAAGAATTAGAAGTTGAAGAAAAAAAAGTCGAAGGGGCAGAAGACATAGAAGTCGAAGAAAAAGTCGAAGACGCAGAAGACATAGAAGAAGTAAAAGAAATAGTCGAAGAGGCAGAAGACATAGAAGTCAAAAAAAAAGTCGAAGTGGCAGAAGACATAGAAGTCGAAGAAAAAGTCAAAGAGGCAGAAGACATAAAAGTCGAAGAATTAGAAGTTGAAGAAAAAAAAGTCGAAGGGGCAGAAGACATAGAAGTCGAAGAAAAAGTCGAAGACGCAGAAGACATAGAGCTCAGATAAAAAGTCAAAGAGGCAGAAGACATAGCAGAAGTCGAAGAAAAAGTCGAAGAGGCAGAAGACATAGAAGTCGAAAAAAAAATCGAAGAGGCAGAGAACATAGAAGTTGAAGAAAAAGTCAAAGAGGCAGAAGATATAGAAGTCGAAGAAAAAGTCAAAGAGGCAGAATATATAGAAGTCGAAGAAAAAATCGAAGACGCAGAAGACATAGAAGTCGAAAAAAAAATCGAAGAGGCAGAGAACATAGAAGTTGAAGAAAAAATTGAAGAGGCAGAAGCCATAGAATTCAAAGAAAAAGTCAAAGAGGCAGAAGACATAGAAGTCAAAGAAAAAGTCAAAGAGGCAGAAGACATAGAAGTCGAAGAAAAAATCGAAGACGCAGAAAACATAGCAGAAGTCGAAGAAAAAGTCGAAGAGGCAAAAGACAGAAGTCGAAGAAAAAGTCAAAGATGCAGAAGACATAGCAGAAGTCGAAGAAAAAGTCAAAGATGCAGAAGACATAGAACTCAAAGAAAAAGTCGAAAAGGCAGAAGACATAGAAGTCGAATAAAAAGTCGAAGACGCAGAAGAGGTAGAACTCAAAGAAAAAGTCGAAGAGGCAGAAGACAGCAGAAGTCGAAGAAAAAGTCGAAGAGGCAGAAGACATAGAAGTCAAAGAAAAAGTCAAAGATGCAGAAGACAGAAGAGGCAGAGAAAATAGAAGTCGAAGAAAAACTTGAAGAGGCAGAAGCCATAGAATTCGAAGAAAAAGTCGAAGATGCAGAAGACATAGAACTCGAAGAAAAACTCGAAGAGGCAGAAGACATAGAAGAAGTAGAAGAAAAAGTAAAAGGGACAGAAGCCACAGAAGTCGAAGAAAAAGTCGAAGAGGAAGAAGACGAACGCCGAAGAAAAAGCAGAAGATGCAGCAGACATAGATGAAGTCGAAAAAAAGTCGAAGTGGCAGAGAACATAAAAGTTGAAGAAAAACTCGAAGAGGCAGAAGCCATGGAATTTGAAGAAAAAGTCGGAGAGGCAGAAGACAAAGAAGTCGAAGAAAAAGTCAAAGAGGCAGATGACATAGAAGTCGAAGAAAAAGCCGAAGAAGGAGTAGACAGAACTCAAAGAAAAAGTCGAAGAGGTAGAAGCCATAGCAGAAGTCGAAGAAAAAGTCGAAGAGACAGAAGACATAGAAGGCGAAGAATCAGAAGTTAAAGAAAAAGTCGAAGTGGCAGAAGACATACAAGTCGAAGAAAAAGTTGAAGTGGCAGAAGCCATAGCAGAAGTCGAAGAGGCAGAAGACATAGAAGTTGAAAAAAATGTCAGATGCAGAAGACATAGAAGTAGAAGAAAAAGTCGAAGAGGCAGAAGACATAGAACTCAAAGAAAAAGTCGAAGAGGCAGCAGACAGCGGAAGTCGAAGAAAAAGTCGAAGAAGCAGAAGACATAGAAGTCGAAGAAAAAGTCATAGATGCAGAAGACAGAAGAGGCAGAGAAAATAGAAGTCAAAGAAAAACTCGAAGAGGCAGAAGACATAGACGAAGTAGAAGAAAAAGTAAAAATGGCAGAAGCCATAGAGGCAGTCGAAGTCGAAGAGGCAGAAGAGAACGTCAAAGAAAAAGCAGAAGATGCAGCAGACATAGAAGAATTCGAAAAAAAAGTCAAAGAGGCAGAGAACATAGAAGTCGAAGAAAAAGTCGAAGATGGAGTAGACAGAACTCAAAAAAAAAGTCAAAGAGGCAGAGAACATAGAAGTCGAAGAAAAAGTCGAAGAGGCAGAAGACATAGAAGTAAAAGAAAAGGTCGAAGTGGCAGAAGCCATAGCAGAAGTCGAAGAGGCAGAAGACATAGAAGTCAAAGAAAAAGTCAAAGATGCAGAAGACATAGCAGAAGTCGAAGAAAAAGTCGAAGAGGTAGAGAACATAGAAGCTGAAGAAAAAGTCGAAGTGGCAGAAGCCATAGAAGTCGAAGAAAATGTCGAAGACGCAGAAGACATAGAAGAAGTAAAAGAAATAGTCGAAGAGGCACAAGACATAGAAGTCAAAAAAAAGTCGAAGTGGCAGAAGACATAGAACTCAAAGAAAATTCGAAGTGGCAAAAGCCATAGAAGTCGAAGAAAAAGTCGAAGAGGTAAAACACATAGAAGTCGAAGAGGCAGAAGACATAGAAGTTGAAAAAAATGTCAGATGCAGAAGACATAGAAGTAGAAGAAAAAGTCGAAGAGGCAGAAGACATAGAACTCAAAGAAAAAGTCGAAGAGGCAGCAGACAGCGGAAGTCGAAGAAAAAGTCGAAGAAGCAGAAGACATAGAAGTCGAAGAAAAAGTCATAGATGCAGAAGACAGAAGAGGCAGAGAAAATAGAAGTCAAAGAAAAACTCGAAGAGGCAGAAGACATAGACGAAGTAGAAGAAAAAGTAAAAATGGCAGAAGCCATAGAGGCAGTCGAAGTCGAAGAGGCAGAAGAGAACGTCAAAGAAAAAGCAGAAGATGCAGCAGACATAGAAGAATTCGAAAAAAAAGTCAAAGAGGCAGAGAACATAGAAGTCGAAGAAAAAGTCGAAGATGGAGTAGACAGAACTCAAAGAAAAAGTCGAAGAGGTAGAAGACATAGCAGAAGTCGAAGAAAAAGTCAAAGAGACAGAAGACATAGAAGGCGAAGAATCAGAAGTTAAAGAAAAAGTCGAAGTGGCAGAAGACATAGAAGTCGAAGAAAAAGTCGAAGAGGCAGAAGACATAGAAGTAAAAGAAAAGGTCGAAGTGGCAGAAGCCATAGCAGAAGTCGAAGAGGCAGAAGACATAGAAGTCAAAGAAAAAGTCAAAGATGCAGAAGACATAGCAGAAGTCGAAGAAAAAGTCGAAGAGGTAGAGAACATAGAAGCTGAAGAAAAAGTCGAAGTGGCAGAAGCCATAGAAGTCGAAGAAAATGTCGAAGACGCAGAAGACATAGAAGAAGTAAAAGAAATAGTCGAAGAGGCACAAGACATAGAAGTCCAAGAAAAAGTCGAAGACGCAGAAGACATAGAAGTCAAAGAAAAAGTTGAGGCAGAAAACATAGAAGTCGAAGAAAAAGTCGAAGAGGCAGAAGACATAGAAGTCAAAGAAAAAGTTGAGGCAGAAGACATAGAAGTCGAAGAAAAAGTCGAAGAGGCAGAAGACATAGAAGTCGAAGAAAAAGTCGAAGAGGCAGAAGACATAGAAGTCCAAGAAAAAGTCGAAGACGCAGAAGACATAGAAGTCAAAGAAAAAGTTGAGGCAGAAAACATAGAAGTCGAAGAAAAAGTCGAAGAGGCAGAAGACATGGAATTTGAAGAAAAAGTCGGAGAGGCAGAAGACAAAGAAGTCGAAGAAAAAGTCAAAGAGGCAGATGACATAGAAGTCGAAGAAAAAGCCGAAGAAGGAGTAGACAGAACTCAAAGAAAAAGTCGAAGAGGTAGAAGCCATAGCAGAAGTCGAAGAAAAAGTCGAAGAGACAGAAGACATAGAAGGCGAAGAATCAGAAGTTAAAGAAAAAGTCGAAGTGGCAGAAGACATACAAGTCGAAGAAAAAGTTGAAGTGGCAGAAGCCATAGCAGAAGTCGAAGAGGCAGAAGACATAGAAGTTGAAAAAAATGTCAGATGCAGAAGACATAGAAGTAGAAGAAAAAGTCGAAGAGGCAGAAGACATAGAACTCAAAGAAAAAGTCGAAGAGGCAGCAGACAGCGGAAGTCGAAGAAAAAGTCGAAGAAGCAGAAGACATAGAAGTCGAAGAAAAAGTCATAGATGCAGAAGACAGAAGAGGCAGAGAAAATAGAAGTCAAAGAAAAACTCGAAGAGGCAGAAGACATAGACGAAGTAGAAGAAAAAGTAAAAATGGCAGAAGCCATAGAGGCAGTCGAAGTCGAAGAGGCAGAAGAGAACGTCAAAGAAAAAGTCGAAGAGGTAGAAGACATAGCAGAAGTCGAAGAAAAAGTCAAAGAGACAGAAGACATAGAAGGCGAAGAATCAGAAGTTAAAGAAAAAGTCGAAGTGGCAGAAGACATAGAAGTCGAAGAAAAAGTCGAAGAGGCAGAAGACATAGAAGTAAAAGAAAAGGTCGAAGTGGCAGAAGCCATAGCAGAAGTCGAAGAGGCAGAAGACATAGAAGTCAAAGAAAAAGTCAAAGATGCAGAAGACATAGCAGAAGTCGAAGAAAAAGTCGAAGAGGTAGAGAACATAGAAGCTGAAGAAAAAGTCGAAGTGGCAGAAGCCATAGAAGTCGAAGAAAATGTCGAAGACGCAGAAGACATAGCAGAAGTCGAAGAAAAAGTCGAAGAGGTAGAGAACATAGAAGCTGAAGAAAAATTCGAAGTGGCAAAAGCCATAGAAGTCGAAGAAAAAGTCGAAGAGGTAAAACACATAGAAGTCGAAGAATCAGAAGTTACAGAAAAAGTGGAAGAGGCAGAAGCCATAGAATTTTAAGAAAAATTGGAAGATGCAGAAGACATAGAATTCAAAGAAAAAGTCGAAGATGCAGAAGACATAGAAGTCGAAGAAAAAGTCGAAGAGGCAGAAGACATAGAAGTTGAAGAAAAAGTCGAAGACGCAGAAGACATAGAACTCAAAGAAAAAGTCGAAGTGGCAGAAGCCATAGAATTCAAAGAGAAATTCGAAGAGGCAGAAGACATAGAAGTCGAAGAAAAAGTCAAAGAGGCAGAAGACATAGAAGTTGAAGAAAAAGTCGAAGAGGCAGAAGACATAGAAGAAGTAAAAGAAATAGTCGAAGAGACAGAAGACATAGAAGTCGAAGAAAAAGTCGAAGAGGCAGAAGACATAGAAGTCCAAGAAAAAGTCGAAGACGCAGAAGACATAGAAGTCAAAGAAAAAGTTGAGGCAGAAAACATAGAAGTCGAAGAAAAAGTCGAAGAGGCAGAAGACATAGAAGTCAAAGAAAAAGTTGAGGCAGAAGACATAGAAGTCGAACAAAAAGTCGAAGAGACAGAAGACATAGAAGTCGAAGAAAAAGTCGAAGAGGCAGAAGACATAGAAGTCCAAGAAAAAGTCGAAGACGCAGAAGACATAGAAGTCAAAGAAAAAGTTGAGGCAGAAAACATAGAAGTCGAAGAAAAAGTCGAAGAGGCAGAAAACATAGAAGTCGAAGAAATAGTCGAAGAGGCAGAAGACATAGAAGTCAAAGAAAAAGTCGAAGTGGCAGAAGCCATAGAAGTTGAAGAAAACGTCGAAGAGGTAGAAGATATAGAAGTCGAAGAATCAGAAGTTAAAGAAAAAGTGGCAGAAGACATAGAAGTCGAAGAAAAAGTCGAAGAGGCACAAGACATAGAAGTCGAAGAATTAGAAGTTTAAGAAAAAAAAAGTTGAAGGGGCTGAAGACATAGAAGTCGAAGAAAATTTGAAGAGGCAGAAGACATAGAAGTCGAAGAAAAAGTCGAAGATGCAGAAGACATAAAACTCAAAGAAAAAGTCGAAGAGGCAGAAGACAGCAGAAGTCGAAGAAAAAGTCGAAGACGCAGTAGACAGAACTCAAAGAAAAATTCGAAGAGGCAGAAGACATAGCAGAAGTCGAAGAAAAAGTCGAAGAGACAGAAGACATAGAAGGCGAAGAATCAGAAGCTGAAGAAAAAGTCGAAGAGGCAGAAGACACAGAAGTCGAAGAAAAAGACGAAGAGGCACAAGACATAGAAGTCGAAGAATTAGAAGTCGAAGAAAATCTGAAGAGGCAGAAGACATAGAAGTCGAAGAAAAAGTTGAAGATGCAGAAGACATAAAACTCAAAGAAAAAGTCGAAGAGGCAGAAGACAGCAGAAGTCGAAGAGACAGAAGACATAGAAAGCGAAGAATCAGAAGTTGAAGAAAAAGTCGAAGAGGCAGATGACATAGAAGTCAAAGAAAAAGTCGAAGAGGCAGAAGACATAGAAGTCGAAGAAAATGTCGAAGACGCAGAAGACATAGAAGAAGTAAAAGAAATAGTCGAAGAGGCAGAAGACATAGAAGTAAAAAAAAAGTCGAAGTGGCAGAAGACATAGAACTCAAAGAAAAAGTCAATGTGGCAAAAGACATAGAAGTCGAAGAAAAAGTCGAAGAGGTAGAAGACATAGAAGTCGAAGAAAAAGTCGAAGAGGTAGAAGACATAGAAGTCAAAGAATCAGAAGTTACAGAAAAAGTGGAAGAGGCAGAAGCCATAGAATTTTAAGAAAAATTTCAAGAGGTAGAAGACATAGAAGTCAAAGAAAAAGTCAAAGAGGCAGAAGACATAGAAGTCGAAGAAAAAGTCAACGAGGCAGAAGACATAGAAGTCGAAGAAAAAGTCAAAGAGGCAGAAGACATAGAAGAAGTAAAAGAAATAGTCGAAGAGACAGAAGACATAGAAGGCGAAGAATCAGAAGTTGAAGAAAAAGTCGAAGAGGCAGAAGACATAGAAGTCAAAGAAAAAGTCGAAGAGGCAGAAGACATAGAAGTCAAAGAAAAAGTCGAAGAGGCAGAAGACATAGAAGTCAAGAAAATGTCGAAGATGCAGAAGACATAGAAGAAGTAAAAGAAATAGTCGAAGAGGCAGAAGACATAGAAGTCGAAGAATTAGAAGTTGAAGAAAAAAAAGTCGAAGGGGCAGAAGACAGAACTCGAAGAAAAAGTCGAAGAGGCAGAAGACATAGAAGTCGAAGAAAAAGTCGAAAACGCAGAAGACATAAAACTCAAAGAAAAAGTCGAGGAGGCAGAAGACAGCAGAAGTCGAGGAAAAAGTCGAAGACGCAGTAGACAGAACTCAAAGAAAAATTTGAAGAGGCAGAAGACATAGCAGAAGTCGAGGAAAAAGTCAAAGACGCAGTAGACAGAACTGAAAGAAAAATTCGAAGAGGCAGAAGACATAGCAGAAGTCGAAGAAAAAGTTGAAGAGGCAGAAGACATAGAAGTCGAAGAAAAAGTCAAAGAGGCAGAAGACATAGAAGTCGAAGAATTAGAAGTTGAAGAAAAAAAAGTCAAAGGGGCAGAAGACAGAACTCGAAGAAAAAGTCGAAGAGGCAGAAGACATAGAAGTCGAAGAAAAAGTCGAAAACGCAGAAGACATAAAACTCAAAGAAAAAGTCGAGGAGGCAGAAGACAGCAGTAGTCGAGGAAAAAGTCGAAGACGCAGTAGACAGAACTCAAAGAAAAATTTGAAGAGGCAGAAGACATAGCAGAAGTCGAGGAAAAAGTCAAAGACGCAGTAGACAGAACTGAAAGAAAAAGTCGAAGAGACAGAAGACATAGAAAGCGAAGAATCAGAAGTTGAAGAAAAAGTCGAAGAGGCAGATGACATAGAAGTCAAAGAAAAAGTCGAAGAGGCAGAAGACATAGAAGTCAAAGAAAAAGTCGAAGACGCAGAAGACATAGAAGAAGTAAAAGAAATAGTCGAATGGGCAGAAGACATAGAACTAAAAAAAAAAGTCGAAGTGGCAGAAGACATAGAACTCAAAGAAAAAGTCGAAGTGGCAGAAGCCATAGCAGAAGTCGAAGAGGCAGAAGACATAGAAGTCGAAGAAAAAGTCAAAGATGCAGAAGACATAGCAGAAGTCGAAGAAAAAGTCGAAGAGGCAGAGAACGTAGAAGTTGAAGAAAAAATTGAAGGGGCAGAAGCCATAGAATTCGAAGAAAAAGTCAAAGAGGCAGAAGATATAGAAGTCGAAGTAAAAGTCGAAGAGGCAGAAGACATAGAACTCAAAGAAAAAGTCGAAGTGGCAGAAGCCATAGAATTCAAAGAAAAAGTCGAAGAGGCAGAAGACATAGAAGTCGAAGAAAAAGTCAAAGAGGCAGAAGACATAGAAGTCGAAGAAAAAGTTGAAGAGACAGAAGACATAAAAAGCGAAGAATCAGAAGTTGAAGAAAAAGTCTAAGAGGCAGAAGACATAGAAGTCAAAGAAAAAGTCGAAGAGGCAGAAGACATAGAAGTCAAAGAAATAGTCGAAGAGGCAGAAGACATAGAAGTCAAAAAAGTCGAAGTGGCAGAAGACATAGAACTCAAAGAAAAAGTCGAAGTGGCAAAAGCCATAGAAGTCGAAGAAAAAGTCGAAGAGGTAGAAGACATAGAAGTCGAAAAATCAGAAGTTACAGAAAAAGTGGAAGAGGCAGAAGACAGAAGTCGAAGAAAAGGTCGAAGAGGCAGAAGACATAGAAGACGAAGAATTAGAACTTGAAGAAAAAAAAAGTCGAAGGGGCAGAAAACAGAAGTCGAAGAAAATATGAAGAGGCAGAAGACAGAAGTCGAAGAAATTGTCGAAGACTCAGAAGACATAGAACTCAAGAAAAAGTCGAAGAGGCAGAATACAGCAGAAGTCGAAGAAAAAGTCGAAGAGGCAGAAGACATAGAAGTCGAAGAAAAAGTCAAAGATGCAGAACACAGAAGAGGCAGAGAAAATAGAAGTTGAAGAAAAACTTAAAGAGGCAGTAGCCATAGAATTCGAAGAAAAAGTCGAAGAGGCAGAAGACATAGAAGTCGAAGAATTATAAGTTGAAGAAAAAAAAAGTCGAAGGGGCAGAAGACATAGAAGTCGAAGAAAAAGTCGAAGAGGCAGAAGACATAGAAGAAGTAAAAGAAATAGTCGAAGTGGCAGAAGACATAGAAGTCAAAGAAAAAGTCGAAGAGGTAGAAGACATAGAAGTCAAAGAATCAGAAGTTAAAGAAAAAGTGGCAGAAGACATAGAAGTCGAAGAAAAAGTCGAAGAGGCACAAGACATAGAAGTCGAAGAATTAGAAGATGAAGAAAAAAAAAGTTGAAGGGGCAGAAGACAAAGAAGTCGAAGAAAATTTGAAGAGGCAGAAGACATAGAAGTCGAAGAAAAAGTCGAAGACGCAGAAGACATAAAACTCAAAGAAAAAGTTGAAGAGGCAGAAGACAGCAGAAGTCGAGGAAAAAGTCAAAGACGCAGTAGACAGAACTCAAAGAAAAATTCGAAGAGGCAGAAGACATAGAAGTCGAAGAATCAGAAGTTAAAGAAAAAGTGGAAGAGGCAGAAGACATAGAAGTCGAAGAAAAGGTCGAAGAGGCAGAAGACATAGAAGTCGAAGAAAAAGACGAAGAGGCACAAGACACAGAAGTCGAAGAATTAGAAGTCGAAGAAAATTTGAAGAGGCAGAAGACATAGAAGTCGAAGAAAAAGTCGAAGAGGTAGAGAACATAGAAGTTGAAGAAAAAATTGAAGAGGCAGAAGCCATAGAATTCGAAGAAAAAGTCAGAGGCAGAAGACATAGAATTCAATGAAAAAGTAGAAGAGGCAGAAGACATAGAAGTCAAAGAAAAAGTCGAAGAGGTAGAAGACATAGAAGTCGAAGAATCAGAAGTTGAAGAAAAAGTCGAAGAGGCAGAAGACAGTAGTCGAAGAAAAAGTCAAAGAGGCAAAAGACATAGAAGTCGAAGAATTAGAAGTTAAAGAAAAAAAAGTCGAAGGGGCAGAAGAGATAGAAGTCGAAGAAAATTTGAAGAGGCAGAAGACACAGAAGTCGAAGAAAACGTCGAAGACGCAGAAGACATAGAAGTCGAAGAAAAAGTCGAAGAGGCAATAGACAGAAGTCGAAGAAAAAGTCAAAGATGCAGAAGACATAGCAGAAGTCGAAGAAAAAGTCGAAGAGGCAGAAGACATAGAAGTCAAAGAAAAAGTCGAAGAGACAGAAGACATAGAAGTCAAAGAAAAAGTCGAAGAGGCAGAAGACATAGAAGTCAAAGAAAAAGTCGAAGAGGCAGAAGACATAGAAGAAGTAAAAGAAATAGTCGAAGAGGCAAAAGACATAGAAGTAAAAAAAAAAGTCGAAGTGGCAGAAGACATAGAACTCAAAGAAAAAGTCGAAGTGGCAGAAGCCATAGCAGAAGTCGAAGAGGCAGAAGACATAGAAGTCGAAGAAAATTTGAAGAGGCAGAAGACATAGAAGTTGAAGAAAAAGTCGAAGAGGCAGAAGACATAGAACTCAAAGAAAAAGTCGAAGAGGCAGAAGACATAGAAGTCGAAGAAAAAGTCGATGACGCAGAAGACATAGAAGAAGTAAAAGAAATAGTCGAATGGGCAGAAGACATAGAAGTAAAAAAAAAAGTCGAAGTGGCAGAAGACATAGAACTCAAAGAAAAAGTCGAAGTGACAGAAGCCATAGCAGAAGTCGAAGAGGCAGAAGACATAGCAGAAGTCGAAGAAAAAGTCGAAGAGGTAGAGAACATAGAAGTTGAAGGAAAAATTGAAAGGGCAGAAGCCATAGAATTCGAAGAAAAAGTCAAAGAGGCAGAAGATATAGAAGTCGAAGAAAAAGTCGAAGAGGCAGAAGACATAGAAGTCGAAGAAAAAGTCGAAGATGCAGAAGACATAGCAGAAGTAAAAGAAAAAGTTGAAGAGGCAAAAGACAGAAGTCAAAGAAAAAGTCAAAGATGCAGAAGACATAGCAGAAGTCGAAGAAAAAGTCGAAGAGGCATAAGACATAGCAGAAGTTGAAAAAAAAGTCAAAGAGAAAGAAGACATAGAAGGCGCAGAAAAAGTCGAAGAGGCAGAAGACATAGAAGTCGAAGAAAAAGTCAAAGAGGCATAAGACATAGAAGTCGAGGAAAAAGTCAAAGAGGCAGAAGACATAGAAGTCGAAGAAAAAGTCAAAGAGGCAGAAGACATAGAAGTCGAAGAAAAAGTCGAAGATGCAGAAGACATAGAAGTCGAAGAAAAAGTCGAAGAGGCATAAGACATAGCAGAAGTCGAAGAAAAAGTCAAAGAGACAGAAGACATAGAACTCAAAGAAAAAGTCAAAGAGGCAGAAGACAGCAGAAGTCGAAGAAAAAGTCGAAGTGGCAGAAGCCATAGCAGAAGTCGAAGAGGCAGAAGACATAGAAGTCAAAGAAAAAGTGGAAGAAGCAGAAGACATAGAAGTCGAAGAAAAAGTCGAAGAGGCAGAAGACATAGAATTCGAAGAAAAACTCGAAGACGCAGAAGACATAGAACTCAAAGAAAAAGTCAAAGAGGCAGAAGACAGCAGAAGTCGAAGAAAAAGTCGAAGTGGCAGAAGCCATAGCAGAAGTCGAAGAGGCAGAAGACATAGAAGTCGCAGAAAAAGTCGAAGAGGCAGAAGACATAGAATTCGAAGAAAAAGTCGAAGACGCAGAAGACATAGAACTCAAAGAAAAAGTCAAAGAGGCAGAAGACAGCAGAAGTCGAAGAAAAAGTCGAAGACGCAGAAGACATAGAAGTCGAAGAAAAAGTCAAAGATGCAGAAGACAGAAGAGGTAGAGAAAATAGAAGTCGAAGAAAAACTCGAAGAGGCAGAAGACATAGAAGAAGTAGAAGAAAAAGTAAAAGTGACAGAAGCCACAGAAGTCGAAGAAAAAGTCGAAGAGGCAGAAGACGAACGCCGAAGAAAAAGCAGAAGATGCAGCAGACATAGATGAAGTCGAAAAAAAGTCGAAGTTGCAGAGAACATAGAAGTTGAAGAAAAAAATCGAAGAGGCAGAAGCCATGGAATTTGAAGAAAAAGTCAGAGAGTCAGAAGACAAGTCGAAGAAAAAGTCAAAGAGGCAGATGACATAGAAGTCGAAGAAAAAAATCGAAGACGGAGTAGACAGAATTCAAAGAAAAAGTCGAAGAGGTAGAAGACATAGCAGAAGTCGAAGAAAAAGTTGTAGAGGTAGAGACCATAGAAGTTGAAGAAAAAATTGAAGAGGCAGAAGCCATAGAATTCGAAGAAAAAGTCTAAGTGGCAGAAGACATAGAATTCAATGAAAAAGTAGAAGAGGCAGAAGACATAGAAGTCGAAGAAAAAGTCGGAGAGGTAGAAGACATAGAAGTCAAAGAAAAAGTCAAAGATGCAGAAGACAGAAGAGGCAGAGAAAATAGAAGTCGAAGAAAAACTTGAAGAGGCAGAAGCCATAGAATTCGAAGAAAAAGTCAAAGATGCAGAAGACATAGAACTCAAAGAAAAACTCGAAGAGGCAGAAGACATAGAAGAAGTAGAAGAAAAAGTAAAAGGGACAGAAGCCACAGAAGTCGAAGAAAAAGTCGAAGAGGCAGAAGACGAATGGCGAAGAAAAAGCAGAAGATGCAGCAGACATAGATGAAGTCGAAAAAAAGTCGAAGTGGCAGAGAACATAGAAGTTGAAGAAAAACTCGAAGTGGCAGAAGCCATGGAATTCGAAGAAAAAGTCGGAGAGGCAGAAGGCATAGAATTCGAAGAAAAAGTCGAAGACGCAGAAGAAATAGAAGAAGTAAAAGAAATAGTCGAAGAGGCAGAAGACAGAAGTCAAAGAAAAAGTCAAAGATGCAGAAGACATAGAAGTCGAAAAAAATGTCAGATGCAGAAGACATAGAAGTAGAAGAAAAAGTCGAAGAGGCAGAAGACATAGAAGTCGAAGAATTGGAAGTTGAAGAAAAAAAGGCGTAGGGGCAGAAGAAATAGAAGTCGAAGAAAAAGTCGAAGATGCAGAAGACATAGAACTCAAAGAAAAAGTCGAAGAGGCAGCAGACAGCGGAAGTCGAAGAAAAAGTCGAAGAGGCAGAAGACATAGAAGTCGAAGAAAAAGCCAAAGATGCAGAAGACAGAAGAGGCAGAGAAAATAGAAGTCAAAGGAAAACTCGAAGAGGCAGAAGACATAGACGAAGTAGAAGAAAAAGTAAAAGTGGCAGAAGCCATAGAGGCAGTCGAAGTCGAAGAGGCAGAAGACGAACGTCAAAGAAAAAGCAGAAGATGCAGCAGACATAGAAGAAGTCGAAAAAAAGGCGAAGAGGCAGAGAACATAGAAGTCGAAGAAAAAGTCGAAGATGGAGTAGACAGAACTCAAAGAAAAAGTCGAAGAGGTAGAAGACAGCAGAAGTCGAAGAAAAAGTCAAAGAGACAGAAGACATAGAAGGCAAAGAATCAGAAGTTAAAGAAAAAGTCGAAGTGGCAGAAGACATAGAAGTCGAAGAAAAAGTAGAAGACGCAGAAGACATAGAACTCAAAGAAAAAGTCGAAGTGTCAGAAGACATAGAAGTCGAAGAAAAAGTCAAAGACGCAGAAGACATAGAAGTCGAAGAAAAAGTCAACGAGGCAGAAGACATAGAAGTCGAAGAAAAGGTCAAAGAGGCAGAAGACATAGAAGAAGTAAAAGAAATAGTCGAAGAGGCAGAAGACATAGAAGAAGTAAAAGAAAAAGTCGAAGAGGCAGAAGACATAGAAGTCAAAGAAAAAGTCGAAGAGGCAGAAGACATAGAAGTCAAGAAAATGTCGAAGACGCAGAAGACATAGAAGAAGTAAAAGAAATAGTCGAAGAGGCAGAAGACATAGAAGTCAAAAAAAAAGTCGAAGTGGCAGAAGACATAGAAGTCGAAGAAAAAGTCAAAGAGGCAGAAGACATAGAAGTCGAAGAATTAGAAGTTGAAGAAAAAAAAGTCGAAGGGGCAGAAGACATAGAAGTCGAAGAAAAAGTCGAAGACGCAGAAGACATAGAAGAAGTAAAAGAAATAGTCGAAGAGGCAGAAGACATAGAAGTCGAAGAAAAAGTCGAAGAGGCAGAAGACATAGAAGTCGAAAAAAAAATCGAAGAGGCAGAGAACATAGAAGTTGAAGAAAAAGTCGAAGAGGCAGAAGACATAGAAGTCAAGAAAATGTCGAAGACGCAGAAGACATAGAAGTCGAAGAAAAAGTCGAAGAGGCAGAAGACATAGAAGTCGAAAGAAAAAGTCGAAGAGGCAGAAGACATAGAAGTCGAAAGAAAAAGTCGAAGAGGCAGAAGACATAGAAGTCAAAGAAAAAGTCAAAGAGGCAGAAGACATAGAAGTCAAAGAAAAAGTCAAAGAGGCAGAAGACATAGAAGTCGAAGAAAAAGTCGAAGACGCAGAAGACATAGAAGTCGAAGAAAAAGTCGAAGAGGCAGAAGACATAGAAGTCGAAGAAAAAGTCGAAGAGGCAGAAGACATAGAAGTCGAAGAAAAAGTCAAAGAGGCAGAAGACATAGAAGTCAAAGAAAAAGTCAAAGAGGCAGAAGACATAGAAGTCGAAGAAAAAGTCGAAGAGGCAGAAGACATAGAAGTCAAAGAAAAAGTCGAAGAGGCAGAAGACATAGAAGAAGTAAAAGAAAAAGTCGAAGAGGCAGAAGACATAGAAGTCAAAGAAAAAGTCAAAGAGGCAGAAGACATAGAAGAAGTAAAAGAAATAGTCGAAGAGGCAGAAGACATAGAAGTCAAAGAAAAAGTCGAAGAGGCAGAAGACATAGAAGTCGAAGAAAAAGTCGAAGAGGCAGAAGACATAGAAGTCGAAGAATAGAAGTGAAGAAAAAGTCGAAGAGGCAGAAGACATAGAAGTCGAAGAAAAAGTCGAAGACGCAGAAGACATAGAAGAAGTAAAAGAAATAGTCGAAGAGGCAGAAGACATAGAAGTCAAAAAAAAAGTCGAAGTGGCAGAAGACATAGAAGTCGAAGAAAAAGTCAAAGAGGCAGAAGACATAGAAGTCGAAGAATTAGAAGTTGAAGAAAAAAAAGTCGAAGGGCAGAAGACATAGAAGTCGAAGAAAAAGTCGAAGACGCAGAAGACATAGAGCTCAGATAAAAAGTCAAAGAGGCAGAAGACATAGCAGAAGTCGAAGAAAAAGTCGAAGAGGCAGAAGACATAGAAGTCGAAAAAAAAATCGAAGAGGCAGAGAACATAGAGAAGTTCGAAGAAAAAAGTCAAAGAGGCAGAAGATATAGAAGTCGAAGAAAAAGTCAAAGAGGCAGAAGACATAGAAGTCGAAGAAAAAATCGAAGACGCAGAAGACATAGAAGTCGAAAAAAAAATCGAAGAGGCAGAGAACATAGAAGTTGAAGAAAAAATTGAAGAGGCAGAAGCCATAGAATTCAAAGAAAAAGTCAAAGAGGCAGAAGACATAGAAGTCGAAGAAAAAGTCAAAGAGGCAGAAGACATAGAAGTCGAAGAAAAAATCGAAGACGCAGAAAACATAGCAGAAGTCGAAGAAAAAGTCGAAGAGGCAAAAGACAGAAGTCGAAGAAAAAGTCAAAGATGCAGAAGACATAGCAGAAGTCGAAGAAAAAGTCAAAGATGCAGAAGACATAGAATTCAAAGAAAAAGTCGAAAAGGCAGAAGACATAGAAGTCGAATAAAAAGTCGAAGACGCAGAAGAGGTAGAACTCAAAGAAAAAGTCGAAGAGGCAGAAGACAGCAGAAGTCGAAGAAAAAGTCGAAGAGGCAGAAGACATAGAAGTCAAAGAAAAAGTCAAAGATGCAGAAGACAGAAGAGGCAGAGAAAATAGAAGTCGAAGAAAAACTTGAAGAGGCAGAAGCCATAGAATTCGAAGAAAAAGTCGAAGATGCAGAAGACATAGAACTCGAAGAAAAACTCGAAGAGGCAGAAGACATAGAAGAAGTAGAAGAAAAAGTAAAAGGGACAGAAGCCACAGAAGTCGAAGAAAAAGTCGAAGAGGAAGAAGACGAACGCCGAAGAAAAAGCAGAAGATGCAGCAGACATAGATGAAGTCGAAAAAAAGTCGAAGTGGCAGAGAACATAAAAGTTGAAGAAAAACTCGAAGAGGCAGAAGCCATGGAATTTGAAGAAAAAGTCGGAGAGGCAGAAGACAAAGAAGTCGAAGAAAAAGTCAAAGAGGCAGATGACATAGAAGTCGAAGAAAAAGCCGAAGAAGGAGTAGACAGAACTCAAAGAAAAAGTCGAAGAGGTAGAAGACATAGCAGAAGTCGAAGAAAAAGTCGAAGAGACAGAAGACATAGAAGGCGAAGAATCAGAAGTTAAAGAAAAAGTCGAAGTGGCAGAAGACATACAAGTCGAAGAAAAAGTTGAAGTGGCAGAAGCCATAGCAGAAGTCGAAGAGGCAGAAGACATAGAAGTTGAAAAAAATGTCAGATGCAGAAGACATAGAAGTCGAAGAAAAAGTCGAAGAGGCAGAAGACATAGAACTCAAAGAAAAAGTCGAAGAGGCAGCAGACAGCGGAAGTCGAAGAAAAAGTCGAAGAGGCAGAAGACATAGAAGTCGAAGAAAAAGTCGAAGAGGCAGAAGACAGAAGAGGCAGAGAACATAGAAGTCGAAGAAAAACTCGAAGAGGCAGAAGACATAGACGAAGTAGAAGAAAAAGTAAAAGTGGCAGAAGCCATAGAGGCAGTCGAAGTCGAAGAGGCAGAAGACGAACGTCAAAGAAAAAGCAGAAGATGCAGCAGACATAGAAGAATTCGAAAAAAAGTCGAAGAGGCAGAGAACATAGAAGTCGAAGAAAAAGTCGAAGATGGAGTAGACAGAACTCAAAGAAAAAGTCGAAGAGGTAGAAGACATAGCAGAAGTCGAAGAAAAAGTCAAAGAGACAGAAGACATAGAAGGCGAAGAATCAGAAGTTAAAGAAAAAGTCGAAGTGGCAGAAGACATAGAAGTCGAAGAAAAAGTCGAAGAGGCAGAAGACATAGAAGTCAAAGAAAAGTCGAAGTGGCAGAAGCCATAGCAGAAGTCGAAGAGGCAGAAGACATAGAAGTCAAAGAAAAAGTCAAAGATGCAGAAGACATAGCAGAAGTCGAAGAAAAAGTCGAAGAGGTAGAGAACATAGAAGCTCAAAGAAAAAGTCGAAGAGGCAGAAGCCATAGAAGTCGAAGAAAATGTCGAAGACGCAGAAGACATAGAAGAAGTAAAAGAAATAGTCGAAGAGGCAGAAGACATAGAAGTCAAAGAAAAAGTCGAAGAGGCAGAAGACATAGAAGTCAAAGAAAAAGTCGAAGAGCAGAAGACATAGAAGTCAAGAAAAGTCGAAGAGGCAGAAGACATAGAAGTCGAAGAAAAAGTCGAAGAGGCAGAAGACATAGAAGTCGAAGAAAAAGTCGAAGATGGCAGAAGACATAGAAGTCGAAGAAAAAGTCGAAGACGCAGAAGACATAGAAGTCAAAGAAAAAGTCGAAGAGGCAGAAGACATAGAAGTCGAAGAAAAAGTCGAAGACGCAGAAGACATAGAAGTCAAAGAAAAAGTTGAGGCAGAAGACATAGAAGTCGAAGAAAAAGTCGAAGAGGCAGAAGACATAGAAGTCAAAGAAAAAGTTGAGGCAGAAGACATAGAAGTCGAAGAAAAAGTCGAAGAGGCAGAAGACATAGAAGTCGAAGAAAAAGTCGAAGAGGCAGAAGACATAGAAGTCGAAGAAAAAGTCGAAGACGCAGAAGACATAGAAGTCGAAGAAAAAGTCGAAGAGGCAGAAGACATAGAAGTCGAAGAAAAAGTCGAAGAGGCAGAAGACATAGAAGTCGAAGAAAAAGTCGAAGAGGCAGAAGACATAGAAGTCGAAGAAAAAGTCAAAGAGGCAGAAGACATAGAAGTCGAAGAAAAAGTCGAAGAGCAGTAGACAGAAGTCAAAGAAAAAGTCGAAGAGGCAGAAGACATAGCAGAAGTCGAAGAAAAAGTCGAAGAGACAGAAGACATAGAAGGCGAAGAATCAGAAGTGAAGAAAAAGTCGAAGTGGCAGAAGACATAGAAGTCGAAGAAAAAGTCGAAGAGGCAGAAGACATAGAAGTCGAAGAAGCAGAAGACATAGAAGTCAAAAAAAGTCAGGAGGCAGAAGACATAGAAGTCGAAGAAAAAGTCGAAGAGGCAGAAGACATAGAAGTCAAAGAAAAAGTCGAAGAGGCAGAAGACATAGAAGTCGAAGAAAAAGTCGAAGAGGCAGAAGACATAGAAGTCGAAGAAAAAGTCAAGAGGCAGAAGACATAGAAGTCAGAGAATAGAAGTCAAAGAAAAAGTCGAAGAGGCAGAAGACATAGAAGTCGAAGAAAAAGTCGAAGAGGCAGAAGACATAGAAGAAGTAACAGAAAAGTCGAAGAGGCAGAAGACATAGAAGTCAAAG
This sequence comes from Cirrhinus mrigala, assembly GCA_036247105.1. Taxonomy (NCBI): domain Eukaryota; kingdom Metazoa; phylum Chordata; class Actinopteri; order Cypriniformes; family Cyprinidae; genus Cirrhinus; species Cirrhinus mrigala. Next base: position 61,244 of record JAMKFB010000755.1, read on the forward strand.
AAAAAGTCGAAGAGGCAGAAGACATAGAAGTCGAAGAAAAAGTCAAAGAGGCAGAAGACATAGAAGTCGAAGAATCAGAAGTTGAAGAAAAAAGTCGAAGTGGCAGAAGACATAGAAGTCGAAGAAAAAGTCGAAGAGGCAGAAGACATAGAAGTAAAAGAAAAAGTCGAAGAGGCAGAAGACATAGAAGTCAAAGAAAAAGTCGAAGAGGCAGAAGACATAGAAGTCAAAGAAAAAGTCAAAGATGCAGAAGACATAGCAGAAGTCGAAGAAAAAGTCGAAGAGGCAGAAGACATAGAAGTCGAAGAAAAAGTCGAAGAGGCAGAAGACATAGAAGTCGAAGAAAAAGTCGAAGAGGCAGAAGACATAGAAGTCGAAGAAAAAGTCGAAGAGGCAGAAGACATAGAAGTCGAAGAAAAAGTCGAAGAGGCAGAAGACATAGAAGTCGAAGAAAAAGTCGAAGAGGCAGAAGACATAGAAGTCGAAGAAAAAGTCGAAGAAGTAGAGCAGAAGACATAGAAGTCAAGAAAAAGTCGAAGAGGCAGAAGACATAGAAGTCGAAGAAAAAGTCGAAGAGGCAGAAGACATAGAAGTCGAAGAAAAAGTCGAAGAGGCAGAAGACATAGAAGTCGAAGAAAAAGTCGAAGAGGCAGAAGACATAGAAGTCGAAGAAAAAGTCGAAGAGGCAGAAGACATAGAAGTCAAGAAAATGTCGAAGACGCAGAAGACATAGAAGTCAAAAAAAAAGTCGAAGTGGCAGAAGACATAGAAGTCGAAGAAAAAGTCAAAGAGGCAGAAAACATAGAAGTCGAAGAATTAGAAGTTGAAGAAAAAAAAGTCGAAGGGGCAGAAGACATAGAAGTCGAAGAAAAAGTCGAAGACGCAGAAGACATAGAAGAAGTAAAAGAAATAGTCGAAGAGGCAGAAGACATAGAAGTCAAAAAAAAAGTCGAAGTGGCAGAAGACATAGAAGTCGAAGAAAAAGTCAAAGAGGCAGAAGACATAGAAGTCGAAGAATTAGAAGTTGAAGAAAAAAAAGTCGAAGGGGCAGAAGACATAGAAGTCGAAGAAAAAGTCGAAGACGCAGAAGACATAGAAGAAGTAAAAGAAATAGTCGAAGAGGCAGAAGACATAGAAGTCAAAAAAAAAGTCGTAGTGGCAGAAGACATAGAAGTCGAAGAAAAAGTCAGAGGCAGAAGACATAGAAGTCGAAGAATTAGAAGTTGAAGAAAAAAAAGTCGAAGGGGCAGAAGACATAGAAGTCGAAGAAAAAGTCGAAGACGCAGAAGACATAGAGCTCAGATAAAAAGTCAAAGAGGCAGAAGACATAGCAGAAGTCGAAGAAAAAGTCGAAGAGGCAGAAGACATAGAAGTCGAAAAAAAAAATCGAAGAGGCAGAGAACATAGAAGTTGAAGAAAAAATTGAAGAGGCAGAAGCCATAGAATTCAAAGAAAAAGTCAAAGAGGCAGAAGATATAGAAGCCGAAGAAAAAGTCAAAGAGGCAGAATATATAGAAGTCGAAGAAAAAATCGAAGACGCAGAAGACATAGAAGTCGAAAAAAAAAATCGAAGAGGCAGAGAACATAGAAGTTGAAGAAAAAATTGAAGAGGCAGAAGCCATAGAATTCAAAGAAAAAGTCAAAGAGGCAGAAGACATAGAAGTCGAAGAAAAAGTCAAAGAGGCAGAAGACATAGAAGTCGAAGAAAAAATCGAAGACGAAGAAAACATAGCAGAAGTCGACGAAAAAGTCGAAGAGGCAAAAGACAGAAGTCGAAGAAAAAGTCAAAGATGCAGAAGACATAGCAGAAGTCGAAGAAAAAGTCAAAGATGCAGAAGACATAGAACTCAAAGAAAAAGTCGAAAAGGCAGAAGACATAGAAGTCGAATAAAAAGTCGAAGACGAAAAAGAGGTAGAACTCAAAGAAAAAGTCGAAGAGGCAGAAGACAGCAGAAGTCGAAGAAAAAGTCGAAGAGGCAGAAGACATAGAAGTCAAAGAAAAAGTCAAAGATGCAGAAGACAGAAGAGGCAGAGAAAATAGAAGTCGAAGAAAAACTTGAAGAGGCAGAAGCCATAGAATTCGAAGAAAAAGTCGAAGATGCAGAAGACATAGAACTCGAAGAAAAACTCGAAGAGGCAGAAGACATAGAAGAAGTAGAAGAAAAAGTAAAAGGGACAGAAGCCACAGAAATCGAAGAAAAAGTCGAAGAGGAAGAAGACGAACGCCGAAGAAAAAGCAGAAGATGCAGCAGACATAGATGAAGTCGAAAAAAAGTCGAAGTGGCAGAGAACATAAAAGTTGAAGAAAAACTCGAAGAGGCAGAAGCCATGGAATTTGAAGAAAAAGTCGGAGAGGCAGAAGACAAAGAAGTCGAAGAAAAAGTCAAAGAGGCAGATGACATAGAAGTCGAAGAAAAAGCCGAAGAAGGAGTAGACAGAACTCAAAGAAAAAGTCGAAGAGGTAGAAGCCATAGCAGAAGTCGAAGAAAAAGTCGAAGAGACAGAAGACATAGAAGGCGAAGAATCAGAAGTTAAAGAAAAAGTCGAAGTGGCAGAAGACATACAAGTCGAAGAAAAAGTTGAAGTGGCAGAAGCCATAGCAGAAGTCGAAGAGGCAGAAGACATAGAAGTTGAAAAAAATGTCAGATGCAGAAGACATAGAAGTAGAAGAAAAAGTCGAAGAGGCAGAAGACATAGAACTCAAAGAAAAAGTCGAAGAGGCAGCAGACAGCGGAAGTCGAAGAAAAAGTCGAAGAAGCAGAAGACATAGAAGTCGAAGAAAAAGTCATAGATGCAGAAGACAGAAGAGGCAGAGAAAATAGAAGTCAAAGAAAAACTCGAAGAGGCAGAAGACATAGACGAAGTAGAAGAAAAAGTAAAAATGGCAGAAGCCATAGAGGCAGTCGAAGTCGAAGAGGCAGAAGAGAACGTCAAAGAAAAAGCAGAAGATGCAGCAGACATAGAAGAATTCGAAAAAAAAGTCAAAGAGGCAGAGAACATAGAAGTCGAAGAAAAAGTCGAAGATGGAGTAGACAGAACTCAAAGAAAAAGTCGAAGAGGTAGAAGACATAGCAGAAGTCGAAGAAAAAGTCAAAGAGACAGAAGACATAGAAGTAAAAGAAAAGGTCGAAGTGGCAGAAGCCATAGCAGAAGTCGAAGAGGCAGAAGACATAGAAGTCAAAGAAAAAGTCAAAGATGCAGAAGACATAGCAGAAGTCGAAGAAAAAGTCGAAGAGGTAGAGAACATAGAAGCTGAAGAAAAAGTCGAAGTGGCAGAAGCCATAGAAGTCGAAGAAAATGTCGAAGACGCAGAAGACATAGAAGAAGTAAAAGAAATAGTCGAAGAGGCACAAGACATAGAAGTCAAAAAAAAGTCGAAGTGGCAGAAGACATAGAACTCAAAGAAAATTCGAAGTGGCAAAAGCCATAGAAGTCGAAGAAAAAGTCGAAGAGGTAAAACACATAGAAGTCGAAGAATCAGAAGTTACAGAAAAAGTGGAAGAGGCAGAAGCCATAGAATTTTAAGAAAAATTTGAAGATGCAGAAGACATAGAATTCAAAGAAAAAGTCGACGAGGCAGAAGACATAGAAGTCGAAGAAAAAGTCGAAGAGGCAGAAGACATAGAAGTTGAAGAAAAAGTCGAAGTGGCAGAAGCCATAGAAGTCGAAGAAAATGTCGAAGACGCAGAAGACATAGAAGAAGTAAAAGAAATAGTCGAAGAGGCAGAAGACATAGAAGTCAAAGAATCAGAAGTTACAGAAAAAGTGGAAGAGGCAGAAGCCATAGAATTTTAAGAAAAATTTCAAGAGGTAGAAGACATAGAAGTCAAAGAATCAGAAGTTACAGAAAAAGTGGAAGAGGCAGAAGCCATAGAATTCTAAGAAAAATTTCAAGAGGTAGAAGACATAGAAGTCAAAGAAAAAGTCAAAGAGGCAGAAGACATAGAAGGCGAAGAATCAGAAGTTGAAGAAAAAGTCGAAGAGGCAGAAGACATAGAAGTCCAAGAAAAAGTCGAAGACGCAGAAGACATAGAAGTCAAAGAAAAAGTCGAAGAGGCAGAAGACATAGAAGTCCAAGAAAAAGTCGAAGACGCAGAAGACATAGAAGTCAAAGAAAAAGTTGAGGCAGAAAACATAGAAGTCGAAGAAAAAGTCGAAGAGGCAGAAGACATAGAAGTCAAAGAAAAAGTTGAGGCAGAAGACATAGAAGTCCAAGAAAAAGTTGAAGAGGCAGAGGACATAGAAGAAGTAAAAGAAATAGTCGAAGAGGCAGAAGACATAGAAGTCAAAGAAAAAGTCGAAGTGGCAGAAGCCATAGAAGTTGAAGAAAACGTCGAAGAGGTAGAAGATATAGAAGTCGAAGAATCAGAAGTTAAAGAAAAAGTGGCAGAAGACATAGAAGTCGAAGAAAAAGTCGAAGAGGCACAAGACATAGAAGTCGAAGAATTAGAAGTTTAAGAAAAAAAAAGTTGAAGGGGCTGAAGACATAGAAGTCGAAGAAAATTTGAAGAGGCAGAAGACATAGAAGTCGAAGAAAAAGTCGAAGACGCAGAAGACATAAGACTCAAAGAAAAAGTCGAAGAGGCAGAAGACAGCAGAAGTCGAAGAAAAAGTCGAAGACGCAGTAGACAGAACTCAAAGAAAAATTCGAAGAGGCAGAAGACATAGCAGAAGTCGAAGAAAAAGTCGAAGAGACAGAAGACATAGAAGGCGAAGAATCAGAAGCTGAAGAAAAAGTCGAAGAGGCAGAAGACACAGAAGTCAAAGAAAAAGTCGAAGAGGCAGAAGACATAGAAGTCGAAGAAAAAGACGAAGAGGCACAAGACATAGAAGTCAAAGAATTAGAAGTCGAAGAAAATCTGAAGAGGCAGAAGACATAGAAGTCGAAGAAAAAGTTGAAGATGCAGAAGACATAAAACTCAAAGAAAAAATCGAAGAGGCAGAAGACAGCAGAAGTCGAAGAGACAGAAGACATAGAAAGCGAAGAATCAGAAGTTGAAGAAAAAGTCGAAGAGGCAGAGGACATAGAAGTCAAAGAAAAAGTCGAAGAGGCAGAAGACATAGAAGTCGAAGAAAAAGTCGAAGAGACAGAAGACATAGAAGGCGAAGAATCAGAAGCTGAAGAAAAAGTCGAAGAGGCAGAAGACACAGAAGTCAAAGAAAAAGTCGAAGAGGCAGAAGACATAGAAGTCGAAGAAAAAGACGAAGAGGCACAAGACATAGAAGTCAAAGAATTAGAAGTCGAAGAAAATCTGAAGAGGCAGAAGACATAGAAGTCGAAGAAAAAGTTGAAGATGCAGAAGACATAAAACTCAAAGAAAAAATCGAAGAGGCAGAAGACAGCAGAAGTCGAAGAGACAGAAGACATAGAAAGCGAAGAATCAGAAGTTGAAGAAAAAGTCGAAGAGGCAGAGGACATAGAAGTCAAAGAAAAAGTCGAAGAGGCAGAAGACATAGAAGTCGAAGAAAATGTCGAAGACGCAGAAGACACAGAAGAAGTAAAAGAAATAGTCGAAGAGGCAGAAGACATAGAAGTCAAAGAATCAGAAGTTACAGAAAAAGTGGAAGAGGCAGAAGCCATAGAATTTTAAGAAAAATTTCAAGAGGTAGAAGACATAGAAGTCAAAGAATCAGAAGTTACAGAAAAAGTGGAAGAGGCAGAAGCCATAGAATTTTAAGAAAAATTTCAAGAGGTAGAAGACATAGAAGTCAAAGAAAAAGTCAAAGAGGCAGAAGACATAGAAGCCGAAGAATCAGAAGTTGAAGAAAAAGTCGAAGAGGCAGAAGACATAGAAGTCAAAGAAAAAGTCGAAGAGGCAGAAGACAGAAGTCAAGAAAATGTCGAAGACGCAGAAGACATAGAAGAAGTATAAGAAATAGTCGAAGAGGCAGAAGACATAGAAGTCAAAAAAAAGTCGAAGTGGCAGAAGACATAGAAGTCGAAGAAAAAGTCGAAGACGCAGAAGACATAGAAGTCAAAGAAAAAGTTGAGGCAGAAGACATAGAAGTCAAAGAAAAAGTCGAAGAGCCAGAAGACATAGAAGTCAAAGAAAAAGTTGAGGCAGAAGACATAGAAGTCGAAGAAAAAGTCGAAGAGGCAGAAGACATAGAAGTCGAAGAAAAAGTAGAAGACGCAGAAGACATAGAACTCAAAGAAAAAGTCGAAGTGTCAGAAGACATAGAAGTCGAAGAAAAAGTCAAAGACGCAGAAGACATAGAAGTCGAAGAAAAAGTCAACGAGGCAGAAGACATAGAAGTCGAAGAAAAAGTCAAAGAGGCAGAAGACATAGAAGAAGTAAAAGAAATAGTCGAAGAGGCAGAAGACATAGAAGAAGTAAAAGAAAAAGTCGAAGAGGCAGAAGACATAGAAGTCAAGAAAATGTCGAAGACGCAGAAGACATAGAAGAAGTAAAAGAAATAGTCAAAGAGGCAGAAGACATAGAAGTCAAAAAAAAAGTCGAAGTGGCAGAAGACATAGAAGTCGAAGAAAAAGTCAAAGAGGCAGAAAACATAGAAGTCGAAGAATTAGAAGTTGAAGAAAAAAAAGTCGAAGGGGCAGAAGACATAGAAGTCGAAGAAAAAGTCGAAGACGCAGAAGACATAGAAGAAGTAAAAGAAATAGTCGAAGAGGCAGAAGACATAGAAGTCAAAAAAAAAGTCGAAGTGGCAGAAGACATAGAAGTCGAAGAAAAAGTCAAAGAGGCAGAAGACATAGAAGTCGAAGAATTAGAAGTTGAAGAAAAAAAAGTCGAAGGGGCAGAAGACATAGAAGTCGAAGAAAAAGTCGAAGACGCAGAAGACATAGAAGAAGTAAAAGAAATAGTCGAAGAGGCAGAAGACATAGAAGTCAAAAAAAAAGTCGAAGTGGCAGAAGACATAGAAGTCGAAGAAAAAGTCAAGAGGCAGAAGACATAGAAGTCGAAGAATTAGAAGTTGAAGAAAAAAAAGTCGAAGGGGCAGAAGACATAGAAGTCGAAGAAAAAGTCGAAGACGCAGAAGACATAGAGCTCAGATAAAAAGTCAAAGAGGCAGAAGACATAGCAGAAGTCGAAGAAAAAGTCGAAGAGGCAGAAGACATAGAAGTCGAAAAAAAAATCGAAGAGGCAGAGAACATAGAAGTTGAAGAAAAAATTGAAGAGGCAGAAGCCATAGAATTCAAAGAAAAAGTCAAAGAGGCAGAAGATATAGAAGTCGAAGAAAAAGTCAAAGAGGCAGAATATATAGAAGTCGAAGAAAAAATCGAAGACGCAGAAGACATAGAAGTCGAAAAAAAAAATCGAAGAGGCAGAGAACATAGAAGTTGAAGAAAAAATTGAAGAGGCAGAAGCCATAGAATTCAAAGAAAAAGTCAAAGAGGCAGAAGACATAGAAGTCGAAGAAAAAGTCAAAGAGGCAGAAGACATAGAAGTCGAAGAAAAAATCGAAGACGCAGAAAACATAGCAGAAGTCGAAGAAAAAGTCGAAGAGGCAAAAGACAGAAGTCGAAGAAAAAGTCAAAGATGCAGAAGACATAGCAGAAGTCGAAGAAAAAGTCAAAGATGCAGAAGACATAGAACTCAAAGAAAAAGTCGAAAAGGCAGAAGACATAGAAGTCGAATAAAAAGTCGAAGACGAAAAAGAGGTAGAACTCAAAGAAAAAGTCGAAGAGGCAGAAGACAGCAGAAGTCGAAGAAAAAGTCGAAGAGGCAGAAGACATAGAAGTCAAAGAAAAAGTCAAAGATGCAGAAGACAGAAGAGGCAGAGAAAATAGAAGTCGAAGAAAAACTTGAAGAGGCAGAAGCCATAGAATTCGAAGAAAAAGTCGAAGATGCAGAAGACATAGAACTCGAAGAAAAACTCGAAGAGGCAGAAGACATAGAAGAAGTAGAAGAAAAAGTAAAAGGGACAGAAGCCACAGAAATCGAAGAAAAAGTCGAAGAGGAAGAAGACGAACGCCGAAGAAAAAGCAGAAGATGCAGCAGACATAGATGAAGTCGAAAAAAAAGTCGAAGTGGCAGAGAACATAAAAGTTGAAGAAAAACTCGAAGAGGCAGAAGCCATGGAATTTGAAGAAAAAGTCGGAGAGGCAGAAGACAAAGAAGTCGAAGAAAAAGTCAAAGAGGCAGATGACATAGAAGTCGAAGAAAAAGCCGAAGAAGGAGTAGACAGAACTCAAAGAAAAAGTCGAAGAGGTAGAAGCCATAGCAGAAGTCGAAGAAAAAGTCGAAGAGACAGAAGACATAGAAGGCGAAGAATCAGAAGTTAAAGAAAAAGTCGAAGTGGCAGAAGACATACAAGTCGAAGAAAAAGTTGAAGTGGCAGAAGCCATAGCAGAAGTCGAAGAGGCAGAAGACATAGAAGTTGAAAAAAATGTCAGATGCAGAAGACATAGAAGTAGAAGAAAAAGTCGAAGAGGCAGAAGACATAGAACTCAAAGAAAAAGTCGAAGAGGCAGCAGACAGCGGAAGTCGAAGAAAAA
>JAMKFB010000756.1:0-69337 GCA_036247105.1 Cirrhinus mrigala
TTTTGCTATGGCTTCTGCTTCTTTGACTTTTTCTTCGACCTCTACTTCTTAGACTGTTTCTATGGCTTCTGCCTCCTCGTATTTTACTTCGATTTTTTTCTATGGCTTCTGCTTCTTCGACTTCTTCTTCGACTTCCACTTCTTCTACTGTTTCTATGGCTTCTGCTTCCTCGTATTTTACTTCGATTTTTTTCTATGGCTTCTGCATCTTCGACTTTTTCTTCGACTTCCACTTCTTCGACTGTTTCTATGGCTTCTGCCTCCTCATATTTTACTTCGTTTTTTTTCTGTGGCTTCTGCTTCTTCGACTTTTTTTCGAATTTTTCTATGGCTTCTGCCTCTTCGACATTTTCTTCGATTTTTTCTATGGCTTCTGCCTCTTCGACTTTTTCTTCGATTTTTTTCTATGGTTTCTACTTCTTCGACTTTTTCTATGGCTTCTGCCTGTTCGACTTTTACTTCGAATTTTTTCTATGGCTTCTGCCACTTCGACTTCTACTTCGACTTTTGCTATGGCTTCTGCCTCTTCGACTTTTTCTTCGACTTCTACTTCTTCAACTGTTTCAGTGGCTTCTGCCTCTTCGACTTCTACTTCTTCGACTGTTTTCTATGGCTTCTGCATCTTCGACTTTTTCTTCAACTTCTACTTCTTCGACTTTTTCTATGGCTTCTGTCTTTTCCGGTTTTTCTTCGATTTTTTTCTATGGCTTCTGCCACTTCGAATTCTACTTCGACTTTTGCTATGGCTTCTGCTTCTTTGACTTTTTATTCGACCTCTACTTCTTAGACTGTTTCTATGGCTTCTGCCTCCTCGTATTTTACTTCGATTTTTTTCTACGGCTTCTGCTTGTACGACTTTTACTTCTTTGAGTTTTTCTATGGCTTCTGCATCTTCGACTTTTTCTTCAACTTCTGCTTCTTCGACTTTTTCTATGGCTTCTGTCTTTTCCAGTTTTTCTTCGATTTTTTTCTATGGCTTCTGCCACTTCGACTTCTACTTCGACTTTTGCTATGGCTTCTGCTTCTTTGACTTTTTCTTCGACCTCTACTTCTTAGACTGTTTCTATGACTTTTGCCTCCTCGTATTTTACTTCGATTTTTTTCTATGGCTTCTGCATCTTCGACTTTTTCTTCAACTTCTACTTCTTTGACTTTTTCTATGGCTTCTGCTTCTTCGACTTTTTCTTCGATTTTTTTTTATGTCTTCTGCGTCTTCGACTTTTTCTTCGACTTCTACTTCTTCGACTGTTTCTATGGCTTCTGCTCGTATTTTACTTCGATTTTTTTCCATGGCTTCTGCTTGTTCGACTTTTGTTTCTTTGACTTTTTTTCGAATTTTTCTATGGCTTCTGCCTCTTTGACATTTTCTTCGATTTTTTTCTATGACTTCTGCCTCTTCGACTTTTTCTTCGACTTCTACTTCTTCGACTTTTTCTATGGCTTCTGCCTGTTAGACTTTTACTTCGAATTTTTTCTATGGCTTCTGCCTCTTCGACTTTTTCTTCGACTTCTACTTCTTCGACTGTTTCTATGGCTTCTGCCTCCTCGTATTTTACTTCGATTTTTTTCTATGGCTTCTGCTTGTTCGACTTCTACTTCTTTGAGTTTTTCTATGGCTTCTGCCTCTTCGACTTCTACTTCGACTTTTGCTATGGCTTCTGCTTCTTTGACTTTTTCTTCGACCTCTACTTCTTAGACTGTTTCTATGGCTTTTGCCTCCTCGTATTTTACTTCGATTTTTTTCTATGGCTTCTGCATCTTCGACTTTTTCTTCAACTTCTACTTCTTCGACTTTTTCTATGGCTTCTGTCTCTTCGACTTCTACTTCGACTTTTTCTATGGCTTCTGCTTGTTCGACTTCTGTTTCTTCGACTTTTTCTTCGACTTCTACTTCTTCTACTGTTTCTATGGCTTCTGCCTCCTCGTATTTTACTCGTATTTTACTTTGATTTTTTCTATGGCTTCTGCTTGTTCGACTTCTACTTCTTCTACTTTTTCTATGCCTTCTGCCTCTTCAATTTTTTCTTCGACCTCTACTTCTTGGACTGTTTCTATGGCTTCTGTCTCTTCGACTTCTACTTCGACTTTTTCTATGGCTTCTGCTTGTTCGACTTCTTTCTTCGACTTTTTCTTCGACTTCTACTTCTTCGACTGTTTCTATGGCTTCTGCCTCCTCGTATTTTACTTCGATTTTTTTCTATGGCTTCTGCTTGTTCGACTTCTACTTCTTCGACTTTTTCTATGGCTTCTGCCTCTTCGACTTTTTCTTCGACCTCTACTTCTTGACTGTTTCTATGGCTTCTGCCTCCTCGTATTTTACTTCGATTTTTTTCTATGGCTTCTGCTTGTTCGACTTCTACTTCTTCGACTTTTTCTATGGCTTCTGCTCTTCGACTTTTTCTTCGACCTCTACTTCTTGGACTGTTTCTATGGCTTCTGCCTCCTCGTATTTTACTTCGATTTTTTTCTATGGCTTCTGCTTGTTCGACTTCTACTTCTTCGACTTTTTCTATGGCTTCTGCCTCTTCGACTTCTACTTCTTCGACTTTTTCTATGGCGTCTGCCTCTTCGACTATTTTTTTTTTGACTTTTTCTATGACTTCGGCATCTGCGACTTTTTCTTCGAATTCTACTTCTTCGACTTTTTCTATGGCTTCTGTCTCTTCGACTTTTTCTTCGATTTTTTCTATGGCTTCTGCATCTTCGACTTTTTCTTCGACTTCTACTTCTTCGACTGTTTCTATGGCTTCTGCCTCCTCGTATTTTACTTCGATTTTTTTCTATGGCTTCTGCTTGTTCGACTTCTACTTCTTCGACTTTTTCTATGGCTTCTGCTTTTTCGACTTTTTTTCGAATTTTTCTATGGCTTCTGTCTCTTCGACTTTTTCTTCGATTTTTTTTTATGTCTTCTGCGTCTTCGACTTTTTCTTCGACTTCTACTTCTTCGACTGTTTCTATGGCTTCTGCCTCCTCGTATTTTACTTCGATTTTTTTCCATGGCTTCTGCTTGTTCGACTTTTGTTTCTTTGACTTTTTCTTCGAATTTTTCTATGGCTTCTGCCTCTTCGACATTTTCTTCGATTTTTTTCTATGACTTCTGCCTCTTCGACTTTTTCTTCGACTTCTACTTCTTCGACTTTTTCTATGGCTTCTGCCTGTTAGACTTTTACTTCGAATTTTTTCTATGGCTTCTGCCTCTTCGACTTTTTCTTCGACTTCTACTTCTTCGACTGTTTCTATGGCTTCTGCCTCCTTGTATTTTACTTCGATTTTTTTCTATGGCTTCTGCTTCTTCGACTTCTACTTCTTCGACTTTTTCTATGGCTTCTGCTTCTTCGACTTTTTCTTCGACTTCCACTTCTTCTACTGTTTCTTTGGCTTCTGCCTCCTCGTATTTTACTTCGATTTTTTTCTATGGCTTCTGCTTCTTCGACTTCTTCTTCGACTTCCACTTCTTCTACTGTTTCTATGGCTTCTGCTTCCTCGTATTTTACTTCGATTTTTTTCTATGGCTTCTGCATCTTCGACTTTTTCTTCGACTTCCACTTCTTCGACTGTTTCTATGGCTTCTGCCTCCTCATATTTTACTTCGTTTTTTTTCTATGGCTTCTGCTTCTTCGACTTTTTTTCGAATTTTTCTATGGCTTCTGCCTCTTCGACATTTTCTTAGATTTTTTTCTATGGCTTCTGCCTCTTCGACTTTTTCTTCGATTTTTTTCTATGGTTTCTAATTCTTCGACTTTTTCTATGGCTTCTGCCTGTTCGACTTTTACTTCGAATTTTTTCTATGGCTTCTGCCACTTCGACTTCTACTTCGACTTTTGCTATGGCTTCTGCCTCTTCGACTTTTTCTTCGACTTCTACTTCTTCGACTGTTTCAGTGGCTTCTGCCTCTTCGACTTCTACTTCTTCGACTGTTTCTATGGCTTCTGCATCTTCGACTTTTTCTTCAACTTCTACTTCTTCGACTTTTTCTATGGCTTCTGTCTTTTCCGGTTTTTCTTCGATTTTTTTCTATGGCTTCTGCCACTTCGACTTCTACTTCGACTTTTGCTATGGCTTCTGCTTCTTTGACTTTTTATTCGACCTCTACTTCTTAGACTGTTTCTATGGCTTCTGCCTCCTCGTATTTTACTTCGATTTTTTTCTACGGCTTCTGCTTGTACGACTTCTACTTCTTTGAGTTTTTCTATGGCTTCTGCATCTTCGACTTTTTCTTCAACTTCTACTTCTTCGACTTTTTCTATGGCTTCTGTCTTTTCCAGTTTTTCTTCGATTTTTTTCTATGGCTTCTGCCACTTCGACTTCTACTTCGACTTTTGCTATGGCTTCTGCTTCTTTGACTTTTTCTTCGACCTCTACTTCTTAGACTGTTTCTATGGCTTTTGCCTCCTCGTATTTTACTTCGATTTTTTTCTATGGCTTCTGCATCTTCGACTTTTTCTTCAACTTCTACTTCTTCGACTTTTTCTATGGCTTCTGTCTCTTCGACTTCTACTTCGACTTTTTCTATGGCTTCTGCTTGTTCGACTTCTACTTCTTCTACTGTTTCTATGGCTTCTGCCTCCTCGTATTTTACTCAAAGTATTTTACTTTGATTTTTTCTATGGCTTCTGCTTGTTCGACTTCTACTTCTTCTACTTTTTCTATGCCTTCTGCCTCTTCAATTTTTTCTTCGACCTCTACTTCTTGGACTGTTTCTATGGCTTCTGCCTCCTCGTATTTTATTTCGATTTTTTTCTATGGCTTCTGCTTCTTCGATTTCTACTTCTTCGACTTTTTCTATGGCTTCTGCTTCTTCGACTTTTTCTTCGACTTCCACTTCTTCGACTGTTTCTATGGCTTCTGCCTCCTCGTATTTTACTTCGTTTTTTTTCTATGGCTTCTGCTTCTTCGACTTTTTTTCGAATTTTTCTATGGCTTCTGCCTCTTCGACATTTTCTTCCAATTTTTTCTATGGCTTCTGCCTCTTCGACTTTTTCTCCGATTTTTTTCTATGGTTTCTACTTCTTCGACTTTTTCTTCGACCTCTACTTCTTGGACTGTTTCTATGGCTTCTGCCTCCTCGTATTTTACTTCGATTTTTTTCTATGGCTTCTGCTTGTTCGACTTCTACTTCTTCGACTTTTTCTATGGCTTCTGCCTCTTCGACTTCTACTTCTTCGACTTTTTCTATGGCGTCTGCCTCTTCGACTTTTTTTTTTTTTTGACTTTTTCTATGACTTCGGCATCTGCGACTTTTTCTTCGAATTCTACTTCTTCGACTTTTTCTATGGCTTCTGTCTCTTCGACTTTTTCTTTGATTTTTTTCTATGGCTTCTGCATCTTCGACTTTTTCTTCGACTTCTACTTCTTCGACTGTTTCTATGGCTTCTGCCTCCTCGTATTTTACTTCGATTTTTTTCTATGGCTTCTGCTTGTTCGACTTCTACTTCTTCGACTTTTTCTATGGCTTCTGCTTCTTCGACTTTTTCTTCGACTTCCACTTCTTCGACTGTTTCTATGGCTTCTGCCTCCTCGTATTTTACTTCGTTTTTTTTCTATGGCTTCTGCTTCTTCGACTTTTTTTCGAATTTTTCTATGGCTTCTGCCTCTTCGACATTTTCTTCGATTTTTTTCTATGGCTTCTGCCTCTTCGACTTTTTCTTCGATTTTTTTCTATGGTTTCTACTTCTTCGACTTTTTCTATGGCTTCTGCCTGTTCGACTTTTACTTCGAATTTTTTCTATGGCTTCTGCCACTTCGACTTCTACTTCGACTTTTGCTATGGCTTCTGCCTCTTCGACTTTTTCTTCGACTTCTACTTCTTCGACTGTTTCAGTGGCTTCTGCCTCTTCGACTTCTACTTCTTCGACTGTTTCTATGGCTTCTGCATCTTCGACTTTTTCTTCAACTTCTACTTCTTCGACTTTTTCTATGGCTTCTGCCACTTCGAATTCTACTTCGACTTTTGCTATGGCTTCTGCTTCTTTGACTTTTTCTTCGACCTCTACTTCTTAGACTGTTTCTATGGCTTCTGCCCCTTCGACTTTTTCTTCGACTTCTACGTTTTCGACTTTTTCTATGGCCTCTTCAACTTTTTTTTTCAAATTTTTCTATAACTTCTGCATCTTCGACTTTTTCTTCGACTTCTACGTCTTCGACTTTTTCTATGGCCTCTTCGACTTTTTTTTTTCAAATTTTTCTATAACTTCTGCATCTTCGACTTTTTCTTCGACTTCGACTTCTACTTCTTCGACTTTTTCTATGGCTTCTGCCTCTTCGACTTTTTCTTCGATTTTTTTCTGTGGCTTCTGCCTCTTCGACTTCTACTTCTTTGAGTTTTTCTATGGCTTCTGCATCTTCGACTTTTTCTTCAACTTCTATTTCTTCGACTTTTTCTATGGCTTCTGTCTTTTCCGGTTTTTCTTCGATTTTTTTCTATGGCTTCTGCCACTTCGACTTCTACTTCGACTTTTGCTATGGCTTCTGCTTCTTTGACTTTTTCTTCGACCTCTACTTCTTAGACTGTTTCTATGGCTTCTGCCTCCTCGTATTTTACTTCGATTTTTTTCTATGGCTTCTGCTTGTAAGACTTCTACTTCTTTGAGTTTTTCTATGGCTTCTGCATCTTCGACTTTTTCTTCAACTTCTACTTCTTCGACTTTTTCTATGGCTTCTGTCTTTTCCAGTTTTTCTTCGATTTTTTTCTATGGCTTCTGCCACTTCGACTTCTACTTCGACTTTTGCTATGGCTTCTGCTTCTTTGACTTTTTCTTCGACCTCTACTTCTTAGACTGTTTCTATGGCTTTTGCCTCCTCGTATTTTACTTCGATTTTTTTCTATGGCTTCTGCATCTTCGACTTTTTCTTCAACTTCTACTTCTTCGACTTTTTCTATGGCTTCTGTCTCTTCGACTTCTACTTCGACTTTTTCTATGGCTTCTGCTTGTTCGACTTCTGTTTCTTCGACTTCTACTTCTTCTACTGTTTCTATGGCTTCTGCCTCCTCGTATTTTACTCAAAGTATTTTACTTTGATTTTTTCTATGGCTTCTGCTTGTTCGACTTCTACTTCTTCGACTTTTTCTATGCCTTCTGCCTCTTCGACTTTTTCTTCGACCTCTACTTCTTGGACTGTTTCTATGGCTTCTGCCTCCTCGTATTTTATTTCGATTTTTTTCTATGGCTTCTGCTTGTTCGACTTCTACTTCTTCGACTTTTTCTATGGCTTCTGCTTCTTCGACTTTTTCTTCGACCTCTACTTCTTGGACTGTTTCTATGGCTTCTGCCTCCTCGTATTTTACTTCGATTTTTTTCTATGGCTTCTGCTTGTTCGACTTCTACTTCTTCGACTTTTTCTATGGCTTCTGCCTCTTCGACTTCTACTTCTTCGACTTTTTCTATGGCGTCTGCCTCTTCGACTTTTTTTTTTTTTTTGACTTTTTCTATGACTTCGGCATCTGCGACTTTTTCTTCGAATTCTACTTCTTCGACTTTTTCTATGGCTTCTGTCTCTTCGAGTTTTTCTTTGATTTTTTTCTATGGCTTCTGCATCTTCGACTTTTTCTTCGACTTCTACTTCTTCGACTGTTTCTATGGCTTCTGCCTCCTCGTATTTTACTTCGATTTTTTTCTATGGCTTCTGCTTGTTCGACTTCTACTTCTTCGACTTTTTCTATGGCTTCTGCTTCTTCGACTTTTTTTCGAATTTTTCTATGGCTTCTGTCTCTTCGACTTTTTCTTCGATTTTTTTTTATGTCTTCTGCGTCTTCGACTTTTTCTTCGACTTCTACTTCTTCGACTGTTTCTATGGCTTCTGCCTCCTCGTATTTTACTTCGATTTTTTTCCATGGCTTCTGCTTGTTCGACTTTTGTTTCTTTGACTTTTTTTCGAATTTTTCTATGGCTTCTGCCTCTTCGACATTTTCTTCGATTTTTTTCTATGACTTCTGCCTCTTCGACTTTTTCTTCGACTTCTACTTCTTCGACTTTTTCTATGGCTTCTGCCTGTTAGACTTTTACTTCGAATTTTTTCTATGGCTTCTGCCTCTTCGACTTTTTCTTCGACTTCTACTTCTTCGACTGTTTCTATGGCTTCTGCCTCCTCGTATTTTACTTCGATTTTTTTCTATGGCTTCTGCTTCTTCGACTTCTACTTCTTCGACTTTTTCTATGGCTTCTGCTTCTTCGACTTTTTCTTCGACTTCCACTTCTTCTACTGTTTCTATGGCTTCTACCTCCTCATATTTTACTTCGATTTTTTTCTATGGCTTCTGCTTGTTCGACTTCTACTTCTTCGACTTTTTCAATGGCTTCTGCTTCTTCGACTTTTTCTTCGACTTCCACTTCTTCTACTGTTTCTATGGCTTCTGCCTCCTCGTATTTTACTTCGATTTTTTTCTATGGCTTCTGCATCTTCAACTTTTTCTTCAACTTCTACTTCTTCGACTTTTTCTATGGCTTCTGTCTTTTCCAGTTTTTCTTCGATTTTTTTCTATGGCTTCTGCCACTTAGACTTCTACTTCGACTTTTGCTATGGCTTCTGCTTCTTTGACTTTTTCTTCGACCTCTACTTCTTAGACTGTTTCTATGGCTTCTGCCTCCTCGTATTTTACTTCGATTTTTTTCTATGGCTTCTGCTTGTTCGACTTCTACTTCTTTGAGTTTTTCTATGGCTTCTGCCTCTTCGACTTTTTCTTCGACTTCTACTTCTTCGACTGTTTCTATGGCTTCTGCCTCCTTGTATTTTACTTCGATTTTTTTCTATGGCTTCTGCTTCTTCGACTTCTACTTCTTCGACTTTTTCTATGGCTTCTGCTTCTTCGACTTTTTCTTCGACTTCCACTTCTTCTACTGTTTCTTTGGCTTCTGCCTCCTCGTATTTTACTTCGATTTTTTTCTATGGCTTCTGCTTCTTCGACTTCTACTTCTTCGACTTTTTCTATGGCTTCTGCTTCTTCGACTTTTTCTTCGACTTCCACTTCTTCTACTGTTTCTATGGCTTCTGCTTCCTCGTATTTTACTTCGATTTTTTTCTATGGCTTCTGCATCTTCGACTTCCACTTCTTCGACTGTTTCTATGGCTTCTGCCTCCTCATATTTTACTTCGTTTTTTTTTCTATGGCTTCTGCTTCTTCGACTTTTTTTCGAATTTTTCTATGGCTTCTGCCTCTTCGACATTTTCTTCGATTTTTTTCTATGGCTTCTGCCTCTTCGACTTTTTCTTCGATTTTTTTCTATGGTTTCTACTTCTTCGACTTTTTCTATGGCTTCTGCCTGCTCGACTTTTACTTCGAATTTTTTCTATGGCTTCTGCCACTTCGACTTCTACTTCGACTTTTGCTATGGCTTCTGCCTGTTCGACTTTTACTTCGAATTTTTTCTATGGCTTCTGCCACTTCGACTTCTACTTCGACTTTTGCTATGGCTTCTGCCTCTTCGACTTTTTCTTCGACTTCTACTTCTTCGACTGTTTCAGTGGCTTCTGCCTCTTCGACTTCTACTTCTTCGACTGTTTCTATGGCTTCTGCATCTTCGACTTTTTCTTCAACTTCTACTTCTTCGACTTTTTCTATGGCTTCTGTCTTTTCCGGTTTTTCTTCGATTTTTTTCTATGGCTTCTGCCACTTCGACTTCTACTTCGACTTTTGCTATGGCTTCTGCTTCTTTGACTTTTTCTTCGACCTCTACTTCTTAGACTGTTTCTATGGCTTCTGCCTCCTCGTATTTTACTTCGATTTTTTTCTACGGCTTCTGCTTGTACGACTTCTACTTCTTTGAGTTTTTCTATGGCTTCTGCATCTTCGACTTTTTCTTCAACTTCTACTTCTTCGACTTTTTCTATGGCTTCTGTCTTTTCCAGTTTTTCTTCGATTTTTTTCTATGGCTTCTGCCACTTCGACTTCTACTTCGACTTTTGCTATGGCTTCTGCTTCTTTGACTTTTTCTTCGACCTCTACTTCTTAGACTGTTTCTATGGCTTTTGCCTCCTCGTATTTTACTTCGATTTTTTTCTATGGCTTCTGCATCTTCGACTTTTTCTTCAACTTCTACTTCTTCGACTTTTTCTATGGCTTCTGTCTCTTCGACTTCTACTTCGACTTTTTCTATGGCTTCTGCTTGTTCGACTTCTGTTTCTTCGACTTTTTCTTCGACTTCTACTTCTTCTACTGTTTCTATGGCTTCTGCCTCCTCGTATTTTACTTTGTTTTTTTTCTATGGCTTCTGCTTCTTCGACTTTTTTTCGAATTTTTCTATGGCTTCTGCCTCTTCAAAATTTTCTTCGATTTTTTTCTATGGCTTCTGCATCTTCGACTTTTTCTTCGACTTCCACTTCTTCGACTGTTTCTATGGCTTCTGCCTCCTCGTATTTTACTTCGTTTTTTTTTCTATGGCTTCTGCTTCTTCGACTTTTTCTTCGAATTTTTCTATGGCTTCTGCCTCTTCGACATTTTCTTCGATTTTTTTTCTATGGCTTCTGCCTCTTCGACTTTTTCTTCGATTTTTTTCTATGGTTTCTACTTCTTCGACTTTTTCTATGGCTTCTGCCTGTTCGACTTTTACTTCGAATTTTTTCTATGGCTTCTGCCACTTCGACTTCTACTTCGACTTTTTTCTATGGCTTCTGCCTCTTCGACTTTTTCTTCGACTTCTACTTCTTCGACTGTTTCAGTGGCTTCTGCCTCTTCGACTTCTACTTCTTCGAATGTTTCTATGGCTTCTGCATCTTCGACTTTTTCTTCAACTTCTACTTCTTTGACTTTTTCTATGGCTTCTGCCACTTCGACTTCTACTTCGACTTTTGCTATGGCTTCTGCTTCTTTGACTTTTTCTTCGACCTCTACTTCTTAGACTGTTTCTATGGCTTCTGCCTCTTCGACTTTTTCTTCGACTTCTACTTCTTCGACTGTTTCTATGGCTCTCTTCGACTTTTTTTTTCAATTTTTCTATGACTTCTGCATCTTCGACTTTTTCTTCGACTTCTACTTCTTCGACTTTTTCTATGGCTCTCTTCGACTTTTTTTTTCGAATTTTTCTATGACTTCTGCATCTTCGACTTTTTCTTCGACTTCGACTTCTACTTCTTCGAGTTTTTCTATGGCTTCTGCATCTTCGACTTTTTCTTCGACTTCCACTTCTTCGACTGTTTCTATGGCTTCTGCCTCCTCGTATTTTACTTCGTTTTTTTTCTATGGCTTCTGCTTCTTCGACTTTTTTTCGAATTTTTCTATGGCTTCTGCCTCTTCGACATTTTCTTCGATTTTTTTCTATGGCTTCTGCCTCTTCGACTTTTTCTTCGATTTTTTTCTATGGTTTCTACTTCTTCGACTTTTTCTATGGCTTCTGCCTGTTCGACTTTTACTTCGAATTTTTTCTATGGCTTCTGCCACTTCGACTTCTACTTCGACTTTTGCTATGGCTTCTGCCTCTTCGACTTTTTCTTCGACTTCTACTTCTTCGACTGTTTCAGTGGCTTCTGCCTCTTCGACTTCTACTTCTTCGACTGTTTTCTATGGCTTCTGCATCTTCGACTTTTTCTTCAACTTCTACTTCTTCGACTTTTTCTATGGCTTCTGCCACTTCGAATTCTACTTCGACTTTTGCTATGGCTTCTGCTTCTTTGACTTTTTCTTCGACTTCTACTTCTTAGACTGTTTCTATGGCTTCTGCCTCCTTCGACTTTTTCTTCGACTTCTACTTTTCGACTTTTTCTATGGCCTCTTCGACTTTTTTTTCGATTTTTTCTATGGCTTCTGCCTCTTCGACTTTTTCTTCGACTTCTACGTCTTCGACTTTTTCTATGGCTTCTGTCTCTTCGACTTTTTCTTCGATTTTTTTTCTACGGCTTCTGCATCTTCGACTTTTTCTTCGACTTCGACTTCTACTTCTTCGACTTTTTCTATGGCTTCTGCCTCTTCGACTTTTTCTTCGATTTTTTTCTGTGGCTTCTGCCTCTTCGACTTCTACTTCTTTGAGTTTTTCTATGGCTTCTGCATCTTCGACTTTTTCTTCGACTTCTACTTCTTCGACTTTTTCTATGGCTTCTGTCTCTTCCGGTTTTTCTTCGATTTTTTTCTATGGCTTCTGCCACTTCGACTTCTACTTCGACTTTTGCTATGGCTTCTGCTTCTTTGACTTTTTCTTCGACCTCTACTTCTTAGACTGTTTCTATGGCTTCTGCCTCCTCGTATTTTACTTCGATTTTTTTCTATGGCTTCTGCTTGTTAGACTTCTACTTCTTTGAGTTTTTCTATGGCTTCTGCATCTTCGACTTTTTCTTCAACTTCTACTTCTTCGACTTTTTCTATGGCTTCTGTCTTTTCCAGTTTTTCTTCGATTTTTTTCTATGGCTTCTGCCACTTCGACTTCTACTTCGACTTTTGCTATGGCTTCTGCTTCTTTGACTTTTTCTTCGACCTCTACTTCTTAGACTGTTTCTATGGCTTCTGCCTCCTCGTATTTTACTTCGATTTTTTTCTATGGCTTCTGCATCTTCGACTTTTTCTTCGACTTCTACTTCTTCGACTTTTTCTATGGCTTCTGTCTCTTCGACTTCTACTTCGACTTTTTCTATGGCTTCTGCTTGTTCGACTTCTGTTTCTTCGACTTCTACTTCTTCTACTGTTTCTATGGCTTCTGCCTCCTCGTATTTTACTCAAGTATTTTACTTTGATTTTTTCTATGGCTTCTGCTTGTTCGACTTCTACTTCTTCGACTTTTTCTATGCCTTCTGCCTCTTCGACTTTTTCTTCGACCTCTACTTCTTGGACTGTTTCTATGGCTTCTGCCTCCTCGTATTTTATTTCGATTTTTTTCTATGGCTTCTGCTTCTTCGACTTCTACTTCTTCGACTTTTTCTATGGCTTCTGCTTCTTCGACTTTTTCTTCGACCTCTACTTCTTGGACTGTTTCTATGGCTTCTGCCTCCTCGTATTTTACTTCGATTTTTTTCTATGGCTTCTGCTTGTTCGACTTCTACTTCTTCGACTTTTTCTATGGCTTCTGCCTCTTCGACTTCTACTTCTTCGACTTTTTCTATGGCGTCTGCCTCTTCGACTTTTTTTTTTTCTTTGACTTTTTCTATGACTTCTGCATCTGCGACTTTTTCTTCGAATTCTACTTCTTCGACTTTTTCTATGGCTTCTGCCTCTTCGACTTTTTCTTTGATTTTTTTCTATGGCTTCTGCATCTTCGACTTTTTCTTCGACTTCTACTTCTTCGACTGTTTCTATGGCTTCTGCCTCCTCGTATTTTACTTCGATTTTTTTCTATGGCTTCTGCTTGTTCGACTTCTACTTCTTCGACTTTTTCTATGGCTTCTGCTTCTTCGACTTTTTTTCGAATTTTTCTATGGCTTCTGTCTCTTCGACTTTTTCTTCGATTTTTTTTTATGTCTTCTGCGTCTTCGACTTTTTCTTCGACTTCTACTTCTTCGACTGTTTCTATGGCTTCTGCCTCCTCGTATTTTACTTCGATTTTTTTCCATGGCTTCTGCTTGTTCGACTTTTGTTTCTTTGACTTTTTTTCGAATTTTTCTATGGCTTCTGCCTCTTCGACATTTTCTTCGATTTTTTTCTATGACTTCTGCCTCTTCGACTTTTTCTTCGACTTCTACTTCTTCGACTTTTTCTATGGCTTCTGCCTGTTAGACTTTTACTTCGAATTTTTTCTATGGCTTCTGCCTCTTCGACTTTTTCTTCGACTTCTACTTCTTCGACTGTTTCTATGGCTTCTGCCTCCTCGTATTTTACTTCGATTTTTTTCTATGGCTTCTGCTTCTTCGACTTCTACTTCTTCGACTTTTTCTATGGCTTCTGCTTCTTCGACTTTTTCTTCGACTTCCACTTCTTCTACTGTTTCTATGGCTTCTGCCTCCTCGTATTTTACTTCGATTTTTTTCTATGGCTTCTGCTTGTTCGACTTCTACTTCTTCGACTTTTTCTATGGCTTCTGCTTCTTCGACTTTTTCTTCGACTTCCACTTCTTCTACTGTTTCTATGGCTTCTGCCTCCTCGTATTTTACTTCGATTTTTTTCTATGGCTTCTGCATCTTCGACTTTTTCTTCAACTTCTACTTCTTCGACTTTTTCTATGGCTTCTGTCTTTTCCAGTTTTTCTTCGATTTTTTTCTATGGCTTCTGCCACTTCGACTTCTACTTCGACTTTTGCTATGGCTTCTGCTTCTTTGACTTTTTCTTCGACCTCTACTTCTTAGACTGTTTCTATGGCTTCTGCCTCCTCGTATTTTACTTCGATTTTTTTCTATGGCTTCTGCTTGTTCGACTTCTACTTCTTTCGAGTTTTTCTATGGCTTCTGCCTCTTCGACTTTTTCTTCGACTTCTACTTCTTCGACTGTTTCTATGGCTTCTGCCTCCTTCGTATTTTACTTCGATTTTTTTCTATGGCTTCTGCTTCTTCGACTTCTACTTCTTCGACTTTTTCTATGGCTTCTGCTTCTTCGACTTTTTCTTCGACTTCTACTTCTTCTACTGTTTCTATGGCTTCTGCCTCCTCGTATTTTACTTCGATTTTTTTCTATGGCTTCTGCTTCTTCGACTTCTACTTCTTCGACTTTTTCTATGGCTTCTGCTTCTTCGACTTTTTCTTCGACTTCTACTTCTTCGACTGTTTCTATGGCTTCTGCCTCCTCGTATTTTACTTCGATTTTTTTCTATGGCTTCTGCATCTTCGACTTCTACTTCTTCGACTGTTTCTATGGCTTCTGCCTCCTCATATTTTACTTCGATTTTTTTCTATGGCTTCTGCTTCTTCGACTTTTTCTTCGAATTTTTCTATGGCTTCTGCCTCTTCGACTTTTCTTCGATTTTTTTCTATGGCTTCTGCCTCTTCGACTTTTTCTTCGATTTTTTTCTATGGTTTCTACTTCTTCGACTTTTTCTATGGCTTCTGCCTCTTCGACTTTTACTTCGATTTTTTTCTATGGCTTCTGCCACTTCGACTTCTACTTCGACTTTTGCTATGGCTTCTGCCTGTTCGACTTTTACTTCGAATTTTTCTATGGCTTCTGCCACTTCGACTTCTACTTCGACTTTTTCTATGGCTTCTGCCTCTTCGACTTTTTCTTCGACTTCTACTTCTTCGACTGTTTCTATGGCTTCTGCCTCTTCGACTTCTACTTCTTCGACTTTTTCTATGGCTTCTGCATCTTCGACTTTTTCTTCAACTTCTACTTCTTCGACTTTTTCTATGGCTTCTGTCTTTTCGTTTTTCTTCGATTTTTTTCTATGGCTTCTGCCACTTCGACTTCTACTTCGACTTTTGCTATGGCTTCTGCTTCTTTGACTTTTTCTTCGACCTCTACTTCTTAGACTGTTTCTATGGCTTCTGCCTCCTCGTATTTTACTTCGATTTTTTTCTATGGCTTCTGCTTGTTCGACTTCTACTTCTTTGAGTTTTTCTATGGCTTCTGCATCTTCGACTTTTTCTTCAACTTCTACTTCTTCGACTTTTTCTATGGCTTCTGTCTCTTCCAGTTTTTCTTCGATTTTTTTCTATGGCTTCTGCCACTTCGACTTCTACTTCGACTTTTGCTATGGCTTCTGCTTCTTTGACTTTTTCTTCGACCTCTACTTCTTAGACTGTTTCTATGGCTTCTGCCTCCTCGTATTTTACTTCGATTTTTTTCTATGGCTTCTGCATCTTCGACTTTTTCTTCAACTTCTACTTCTTCGACTTTTTCTATGGCTTCTGTCTCTTCGACTTCTACTTCGACTTTTTCTATGGCTTCTGCTTTTCGACTTCTGTTTCTTCGACTTTTTCTTCGACTTCTACTTCTTCTACTGTTTCTATGGCTTCTGCCTCCTCGTATTTTACTTCGATTTTTTTCTATGGCTTCTGCTTCTTCGACTTTTTCTTCGAATTTTTCTATGGCTTCTGCCTCTTCGACTTTTTCTTCGATTTTTTTCTATGGCTTCTGCATCTTCGACTTTTTCTTCGACTTCTACTTCTTCGACTGTTTCTATGGCTTCTGCCTCCTCGTATTTTACTTCGATTTTTTTTCTATGGCTTCTGCTTGTTCGACTTTTTCTTCGAATTTTTCTATGGCTTCTGCCTCTTCGACTTTTTCTTCGATTTTTTTCTATGGCTTCTGCCTCTTCGACTTTTTCTTCGATTTTTTTCTATGGTTTCTACTTCTTCGACTTTTTCTATGGCTTCTGCCTGTTCGACTTTTACTTCGAATTTTTTCTATGGCTTCTGCCACTTCGACTTCTACTTCGACTTTTGCTATGGCTTCTGCCTCTTCGACTTTTTCTTCGACTTCTACTTCTTCGACTGTTTCTAGTGGCTTCTGCCTCTTCGACTTCTACTTCTTCGATTGTTTCTATGGCTTCTGCATCTTCGACTTTTTCTTCAACTTCTACTTCTTCGACTTTTTCTATGGCTTCTGCCTCTTCGATTTTACTTCGATTTTTTCTATGGCTTCTGCTCTTCGACTTTTCTTCGACTTCTACTTCTTCGACTGTTTCTATGGCTTCTGCCTCTTCGACTTTTTCTTCGACTTCTATCTTCGACTTTTTCTATGGCCTCTTCGACTTTTTCTTCGATTTTTCTATGGCTTCTGCATCTTCGACTTTTTCTTCGACTTCTACTTCTTCGACTTTTTCTATGGCTTCTGCTTCGACTTTTTCTTCGATTTTTTTCTATGGCTTCTGCACTTCGACTTCTACTTCTTCGACTTTTTCTATGGCTTCTGCTTCTTCGACTTTTTCTTCGACTTCTACTTCTTCGACTGTTTCTATGGCTTCTGCCTCCTCGTATTTTACTTCGATTTTTTTTCTATGGCTTCTGCTTCTTCGACTTTTTCTTCGAATTTTTCTATGGCTTCTGCCTCTTCGACTTTTTCTTCGATTTTTTTCTATGGCTTCTGCCTCTTCGACTTTTTCTTCGATTTTTTCTATGGCTTCTACTTCTTCGACTTTTTCTATGGCTTCTGCCTGTTCGACTTTTACTTCGAATTTTTTCTATGGCTTCTGCCACTTCGACTTCTACTTCGACTTTTGCTATGGCTTCTGCCTCTTCGACTTTTTCTTCGACTTCTACTTCTTCGACTGTTTCTATGGCTTCTGCCTCTTCGACTTCTACTTCTTCGACTGTTTTCTATGGCTTCTGCATCTTCGACTTTTTCTTCAACTTCTACTTCTTCGACTTTTTCTATGGCTTCTGCTCTCTTCGAGTTTTTCTTCGATTTTTTTCTATGGCTTCTGCCACTTCGACTTCTACTTCGACTTTTGCTATGGCTTCTGCTTCTTCGACTTTTTCTTCGACTTCTACTTCTTCGACTGTTTCTATGGCTTCTGCCTCCTCGTATTTTACTTCGATTTTTTTCTATGGCTTCTGCCTGTTCGACTTTTGTTTCTTTGACTTTTTTTCGATTTTTTTCTATGGCTTCTGCCTCTTCGACTTCTACTTCTTCGAATGTTTCTATGGCTTCTGCATCTTCGACTTTTTCTTCAACTTCTACTTCTTTGACTTTTTCTATGGCTTCTGCCACTTCGAATTCTACTTCGACTTTTGCTATGGCTTCTGCTTCTTTGACTTTTGCTTCGACCTCTACTTCTTAGACTGTTTCTATGGCTTCTGCCCCTTCGACTTTTTGTTCGACTTCTACGTCTTCGACTTTTTCTATGGCCTCTTCAACTTTTTTTTCAAATTTTTCTATAACTTCTGCATCTTCGACTTTTTCTTCGACTTCTACGTCTTTGACTTTTTCTATGGCCTCTTCGACTTTTTTTTTCAAATTTTTCTATAACTTCTGCATCTTCGACTTTTTCTTCGACTTCGACTTCTACTTCTTTGAGTTTTTCTATGGCTTCTGCATCTTCGACTTTTTCTTCGACTTCCACTTCTTCGACTGTTTCTATGGCTTCTGCCTCCTCGTATTTTACTTCGTTTTTTTTCTATGGCTTCTGCTTCTTCGACTTTTTTTCGAATTTTTCTATGGCTTCTGCCTCTTCGACTTTTTCTTCGATTTTTTTCTATGGCTTCTGCCTCTTCGACTTTTTCTTCGATTTTTTTCTATGGTTCTACTTCTTCGACTTTTTCTATGGCTTCTGCCTGTTCGACTTTTACTTCGAATTTTTTCTATGGCTTCTGCCACTTCGACTTCTACTTCGACTTTTGCTATGGCTTCTGCCTCTTCGACTTTTTCTTCGACTTCTACTTCTTCGACTGTTTCAGTGGCTTCTGCCTCTTCGACTTCTACTTCTTCGACTTTTTCTATGGCTTCTGCATCTTCGACTTTTTCTTCAACTTCTACTTCTTCGACTTTTTCTATGGCTTCTGTCTCTTCGAGTTTTTCTTCGATTTTTTTCTATGGCTTCTGCCACTTCGACTTCTACTTCGACTTTTGCTATGGCTTCTGCTTCTTTGACTTTTTCTTCGACTTCTACTTCTTCGACTGTTTCTATGGCTTCTGCCTCCTCGTATTTTACTTCGATTTTTTTCTATGGCTTCTGCTTGTTCGACTTTTGTTTCTTTGACTTTTTTTCGATTTTTTTCTATGGCTTCTGCCTCTTCGACTTTTTCTTCGACTTCTACTTCTTCGACTGTTTCTATGGCTTCTGCCTCCTCGTATTTTACTTCGATTTTTTTCCATGGCTTCTGCTTGTTCGACTTTTGTTTCTTTGACTTTTTTTCGAATTTTTCTATGGCTTCTGCCTCTTCGACATTTTCTTCGATTTTTTTCTATGACTTCTGCCTCTTCGACTTTTTCTTCGACTTCTACTTCTTCGACTTTTTCTATGGCTTCTGCCTGTTACACTTTTACTTCGAATTTTTTCTATGGCTTCTGCCTCTTCGACTTTTTCTTCGACTTCTACTTCTTTGACTGTTTCTATGGCTTCTGCCTCCTCGTATTTTACTTCGATTTTTTTCTATGGCTTCTGCTTGTTCGACTTCTACTTCTTCGACTTTTTCTATGGCTTCTGCTTCTTTGACTTTTTCTTCGACTTCCACTTCTTCTACTGTTTCTATGGCTTCTGCCTCCTCGTATTTTACTTCGATTTTTTTCTATGGCTTCTGCTTGTTCGACTTCTACTTCTTCGACTTTTTCTATGGCTTCTGCTTCTTCGACTTTTTCTTCGACTTCCACTTCTTCTGCTGTTTCTATCGCTTCTGGTTCCTCGTATTTTACTTCGATTTTTTTCTATGGCTTCTGCATCTTCGACTTTTTCTTCGACTTCTACTTCTTCGACTGTTTCTATGGCTTCTGCCTCCTCGTATTTTACTTCGTTTTTTTTCTATGGCTTCTGCCTCCTCGTATTTTACTTCGTTTTTTTTCTATGGCTTCTGCTTGTTCGACTTCTACTTCTTCGACTTTTTCTATGGCTTCTGCTTCTTCGACTTTTTTTCGAATTTTTCTATGGCTTCTGCCTCTTCGACATTTTCTTCAAATTTTTTCTATGGCTTCTGCCTCTTCGACTTTTTCTTCGATTTTTTTCTATGGTTTCTACTTCTTCGACTTTTTCTATGGCTTCTGCCTGTTTGACTTTTACTTCGAATTTTTTCTATGGCTTCTGCCACTTCGACTTCTACTTCGACTTTTGCTATGGCTTCTGCCTCTTCGACTTTTTCTTCGACTTCTACTTCTTCGACTGTTTCAGTGGCTTCTGCCTCTTCGACTTCTACTTCTTCGACTGTTTTCTATGGCTTCTGCATCTTCGACTTTTTCTTCAACTTCTACTTCGACTTTTTCTATGGCTTCTGTCTCTTCGAGTTTTTCTTCGATTTTTTTCTATGGCTTCTGCCACTTCGACTTCTACTTCGACTTTTGCTATGGCTTCTGCTTCTTTGACTTTTTCTTCGACCTCTACTTCTTAGACTTTTTCTATCGCTTCTGCCTCTTCGAATTTTTCTATGACTTCTGCATCTTCAACTTTTTCTATGGCTTCTGCCTCTTCGACTTTTACTTCGATGTTTTTCTATAACTTCTGCCTCGTCAACTTTTTCTTCGACTTCTACTTCTTCAACTTTTTCTTTTCGATTTTTCTATGACTTCTGCATCTTCGACTTTTTCTTCAACTTCGACTTCTACTTCTTCGACTTTTTCTATGGCTTCTGCCTCTTTGACTTTTTGTTTGATTTTTTTCTATAACTTCTGCATCTTCGACTTTTTCTTCGACTTCTACGTCTTCGACTTTTTCTATGGCCTCTTCGAATTTTTTTTTCCAAATTTTTCTATAACTTCTGCATCTTCGACTTTTTCTTCGACTTCGACTTCGACTTCTACTTCTTCGATTTTTTTCTATGGCTTCTGCTTCTTCGACTTTTTTTCGAATTTTTCTATGGCTTCTGTCTCTTCGACTTTTTCTTCGATTTTTTTTTATGTCTTCTGCGTCTTCGACTTTTTCTTCGACTTCTACTTCTTCGACTGTTTCTATGGCTTCTGCCTCCTCGTATTTTACTTCGATTTTTTTCCATGGCTTCTGCTTGTTCGACTTTTGTTTCTTTGACTTTTTTTCGAATTTTTCTATGGCTTCTGCCTCTTCGACATTTTCTTCGATTTTTTTCTATGACTTCTGCCTCTTCGACTTTTTCTTCGACTTCTACTTCTTCGACTTTTTCTATGGCTTCTGCCTGTTACACTTTTACTTCGAATTTTTTCTATGGCTTCTGCCTCTTCGACTTTTTCTTCGAATTCTACTTCTTTGACTGTTTCTATGGCTTCTGCCTCCTCGTATTTTACTTCGATTTTTTTCTATGGCTTCTGCTTGTTCGACTTCTACTTCTTCGACTTTTTCTATGGCTTCTGCTTCTTTGACTTTTTCTTCGACTTCCACTTCTTCTACTGTTTCTATGGCTTCTGCCTCCTCGTATTTTACTTCGATTTTTTTCTATGGCTTCTGCTTGTTCGACTTCTACTTCTTCGACTTTTTCTATGGCTTCTGCTTCTTCGACTTTTTCTTCGACTTCCACTTCTTCTACTGTTTCTATCGCTTCTGGTTCCTCGTATTTTACTTCGATTTTTTTCTGTGGCTTCTGCATCTTCGACTTTTTCTTCGACTTCTACTTCTTCGACTGTTTCTATGGCTTCTGCCTCCTCGTATTTTACTTCGTTTTTTTTCTATGGCTTCTGCCTCCTCGTATTTTACTTCGTTTTTTTTCTATGGCTTCTGCTTGTTCGACTTCTACTTCTTCGACTTTTTCTATGGCTTCTGCTTCTTCGACTTTTTTTCAAATTTTTCTATGGCTTCTGCCTCTTCGACATTTTCTTCGATTTTTTTCTATGGCTTCTGCCTCTTCGACTTTTTCTTCGATTTTTTTCTATGGTTTCTACTTCTTCGACTTTTTCTATGGCTTCTGCCTGTTTGACTTTTACTTCGAATTTTTTCTATGGCTTCTGCCACTTCGACTTCTACTTCGACTTTTGCTATGGCTTCTGCCTCTTCGACTTCTACTTCTTCGACTGTTTCTATGGCTTCTGCATCTTCGACTTTTTCTTCAACTTCTACTTCGACTTTTTCTATGGCTTCTGTCTCTTCGAGTTTTTCTTCGATTTTTTTCTATGGCTTCTGCCACTTCGACTTCTACTTCGACTTTTGCTATGGCTTCTGCTTCTTTGACTTTTTCTTCGACCTCTACTTCTTAGACTTTTTCTATCGCTTCTGCCTCTTCGAATTTTTCTATGACTTCTGCATCTTCAACTTTTTCTATGGCTTCTGCCTCTTCGACTTTTACTTCGATGTTTTTCTATAACTTCTGCCTCGTCAACTTTTTCTTCGACTTCTACTTCTTCAACTTTTTCTTTTCGATTTTTCTATGACTTCTGCATCTTCGACTTTTTCTTCAACTTCGACTTCTACTTCTTCGACTTTTTCTATGGCTTCTGCCTCTTTGACTTTTTGTTTGATTTTTTTTCTATAACTTCTGCATCTTTGACTTTTTCTTCGACTTCTACGTCTTCGACTTTTTCTATGGCCTCTTCGAATTTTTTTTTTCAAATTTTTCTATAACTTCTGCATCTTCGACTTTTTCTTCGACTTCGACTTCTACTTCTTCGATTTTTTTCTATGGCTTCTGCCACTTCGACTTCTACTTCGACTTTTGCTATGGCTTCTGCTTCTTTGACTTTTTCTTCGACCTCTACTTCTTCGACTTTTTCTATGGCTTCTGCCTCTTCGAATTTTTCTTGACTTCTGCATCTTCACTTTTTCTATGGCTTCTGCCTCTTCGACTTTTACTTCGATTTTTTCTATGACTTCTGCCTCGTCAACTTTTTCTTCGACTTCTACTTCTTCAACTTTTTCTTTTCGATTTTTCTATGACTTCTGCATCTTCGACTTTTTCTTCACTTCGACTTCTACTTCTTCGACTTTTTCTATGGCTTCTGCCTCTTTGACTTTTTCTTTGATTTTTTTTCTATGACTTCTGCATCTTCGACTTTTTCTTCGACTTCTACGTCTTCGACTTTTTCTATGGCCTCTTCGAATTTTTTTTTTCAATTTTTCTATAACTTCTGCATCTTCGACTTTTCCTTCGACTTCGACTTCTACTTCTTGAATTTTTTCTATGGCTTCTGCCTCTTCGACTTCTACTTCTTTGAGTTTTTTCTATGGCTTCTGCATCTTCGACTTTTTCTTCGACTTCTACTTCTTCGACTTTTTCTATGGCTTCTGTCTTTTCGCCTTTTTCTTCGATTTTTTTCTATGGCTTCTGCCACTTCGACTTCTACTTCGACTATTTCTATGGCTTCTGCTTCTTTGACTTTTTCTTCGACCTCTACTTCTTAGACTGTTTCTATGGCTTCTGCCTCCTCGTATTTTACTTCGATTTTTTTCTATGGCTTCTGCTTGTTCGACTTCTACTTCTTTGAGTTTTTCTATGGCTTCTGCATCTTCGACTTTTTCTTCAACTTCTACTTCTTCGACTTTTTCTATGGCTTCTGTCTTTTCCAGTTTTTCTTCGATTTTTTTCTATGGCTTCTGCCACTTCGACTTCTACTTCGACTTTTGCTATGGCTTCTGCTTCTTTGACTTTTTCTTCGACCTCTACTTCTTAGACTGTTTCTATGGCTTCTGCCTCCTCGTATTTTACTTCGATTTTTTTCTATGGCTTCTGCTTGTTCGACTTCTACTTCTTCGACTTTTTCTATGGCTTCTGCTTCTTCGACTTTTTCTTCGACTTCCACTTCTTCTACTGTTTCTATCGCTTCTGGTTCCTCGTATTTTACTTCGATTTTTTTCTGTGGCTTCTGCATCTTCGACTTTTTCTTCGACTTCTACTTCTTCGACTGTTTCTATGGCTTCTGCCTCCTCGTATTTTACTTCGTTTTTTTTCTATGGCTTCTGCCTCCTCGTATTTTACTTCGTTTTTTTTCTATGGCTTCTGCTTGTTCGACTTCTACTTCTTCGACTTTTTCTATGGCTTCTGCTTCTTCGACTTTTTTTCAATTTTTCTATGGCTTCTGCCTCTTCGACATTTTCTTCGATTTTTTTCTATGGCTTCTGCCTCTTCGACTTTTTCTTCGATTTTTTTCTATGGTTTCTACTTCTTCGACTTTTTCTATGGCTTCTGCCTGTTTGACTTTTACTTCGAATTTTTTCTATGGCTTCTGCCACTTCGACTTCTACTTCGATTTTTTTCTATGGCTTCTGCATCTTCGACTTTTTCTTCGACTTCTACTTCTTCGACTGTTTCAGTGGCTTCTGCCTCTTCGACTTCTACTTCTTCGACTGTTTCTATGGCTTCTGTCTCTTCGACTTTTTCTTCGACTTCTACTTCTTCTACTGTTTCTATGGCTTCTGCTTCCTCGTATTTTACTTCGATTTTTTTCTATGGCTTCTGCATCTTCGACTTTTTCTTCGACTTCTACTTCTTCGACTGTTTCTATGGCTTCTGCCTCCTCGTATTTTACTTCGATTTTTTTCTATGGCTTCTGCTTCTTCGACTTTTTTTCGAATTTTTCTATGGCTTCTGCCTCTTCGACTTTTTCTTCGATTTTTTTCTATGGCTTCTGCCTCTTCGACTTTTTCTTCGATTTTTTTCTATGGTTTCTACTTCTTCGACTTTTTCTATGGCTTCTGCCTGTTCGACTTTTACTTCGAATTTTTTCTATGGCTTCTGCCACTTCGACTTCTACTTCGACTTTTGCTATGGCTTCTGCCTGTTCGACTTTTACTTCGAATTTTTTCTATGGCTTCTGCCACTTCGACTTCTACTTCGACTTTTGCTATGGCTTCTGCCTCTTCGACTTTTTCTTCGACTTCTACTTCTTAGACTGTTTCTATGGCTTCTGCCTCCTCGTATTTTACTTCGATTTTTTTCTATGGCTTCTGCTTGTTCGACTTCTACTTCTTTGAGTTTTTCTATGGCTTCTGCATCTTCGACTTTTTCTTCAACTTCTACTTCTTCGACTTTTTCTATGGCTTCTGTCTTTTCCAGTTTTTCTTCGATTTTTTTCTATGGCTTCTGCCACTTCGACTTCTACTTCGACTTTTGCTATGGCTTCTGCTTCTTTGACTTTTTCTTCGACCTCTACTTCTTAGACTTTTTCTATCGCTTCTGCCTCTTCGAATTTTTCTATGACTTCTGCATCTTCAACTTTTTCTATGGCTTCTGCCTCTTCGACTTTTACTTCGATTTTTTCTATAACTTCTGCCTCGTCAACTTTTTCTTCGACTTCTACTTCTTCGACTTTTTCTTTTCGATTTTTCTATGACTTCTGCATCTTCGACTTTTTCTTCAACTTCGACTTCTACTTCTTCGACTTTTTCTATGGCTTCTGCCTCTTCGACTTTTTGTTTGATTTTTTTTCTATAACTTCTGCATCTTCGACTTTTTCTTCGACTTCTACGTCTTCGACTTTTTCTATGGCCTCTTCGAATTTTTTTTTTCACATTTTTCTATAACTTCTGCATCTTCGACTTTTCCTTCGACTTCGACTTCTACTTCTTCGACTTTTTCTGTGGCTTCTGCCTCTTCGACTTCTACTTCTTTGAGTTTTTCTATGGCTTCTGCATCTTCGACTTTTTCTTCAACTTCTACTTCTTCGACTTTTTCTATGGCTTCTGTCTTTTCCAGTTTTTCTTCGATTTTTTTCTATGGCTTCTGCCACTTCGACTTCTACTTCGACTTTTGCTATGGCTTCTGCTTCTTTGACTTTTTCTTCGACCTCTACTTCTTAGACTGTTTCTATGGCTTCTGCCTCCTCGTATTTTACTTCGATTTTTTTCTATGGCTTCTGCTTGTTCGACTTCTACTTCTTTGAGTTTTTCTATGGCTTCTGCATCTTCGACTTTTTCTTCAACTTCTACTTCTTCGACTTTTTCTATGCTTCTGTCTTTTCCAGTTTTTCTTCGATTTTTTTCTATGGCTTCTGCCACTTCGACTTCTACTTCGACTTTTTCTATGGCTTCTGCTTCTTTGACTTTTTCTTCGACCTCTACTTCTTCGACTGTTTCTATGGCTTCTGCCTCCTCGTATTTTACTTCGATTTTTTTCTATGGCTTCTGCTTGTTCGACTTCTACTTCTTCGACTTTTTCTATGGCTTCTGCTTCTTCGACTTTTTCTTCGACTTCCACTTCTTCTACTGTTTCTATCGCTTCTGCTTCCTCGTATTTTACTTCGATTTTTTTCTATGGCTTCTGCATCTTCGACTTTTTCTTCGACTTCTACTTCTTCGACTGTTTCTATGGCTTCTGCCTCCTCGTATTTTACTTCGTTTTTTTTCTATGGCTTCTGCCTCCTCGTATTTTACTTCGTTTTTTTTCTATGGCTTCTGCTTGTTCGACTTCTACTTCTTCGACTTTTTCTATGGCTTCTGCTTCTTCGACTTTTTTTCGAATTTTTCTATGGCTTCTGCCTCTTCGACATTTTCTTCGATTTTTTTCTATGGCTTCTGCCTCTTCGACTTTTTCTTCGATTTTTTTCTATGGTTTCTACTTCTTCGACTTTTTCTATGGCTTCTGCCTGTTTGACTTTTACTTCGAATTTTTTCTATGGCTTCTGCCACTTCGACTTCTACTTCGACTTTTTCTATGGCTTCTGCCTCTTCGACTTCTACTTCTTCGACTGTTTCTATGGCTTCTGCATCTTCGACTTTTTCTTCAACTTCTACTTCGACTTTTTCTATGGCTTCTGTCTCTTCGAGTTTTTCTTCGATTTTTTTCTATGGCTTCTGCCACTTCGACTTCTACTTCGACTTTTGCTATGGCTTCTGCTTCTTTGACTTTTTCTTCGACCTCTACTTCTTCGACTTTTTCTATCGCTTCTGCCTCTTCGAATTTTTCTATGACTTCTGCATCTTCAACTTTTTCTATGGCTTCTGCCTCTTCGACTTTTACTTCGATGTTTTTCTATAACTTCTGCCTCGTCAACTTTTTCTTCGACTTCTACTTCTTCAACTTTTTCTTTTCGATTTTTCTATGACTTCTGCATCTTCGACTTTTTCTTCAACTTCGACTTCTACTTCTTCGACTTTTTCTATGGCTTCTGCCTCTTTGACTTTTTGTTTGATTTTTTTTCTATGGCTTCTGCATCTTTGACTTTTTCTTCGACTTCTACGTCTTCGACTTTTTCTATGGCTCTCTTCGAATTTTTTTTTCGAATTTTTCTATAACTTCTGCATCTTCGACTTTTTCTTCGACTTCGACTTCTACTTCTTCGATTTTTTCTATGGCTTCTGCCACTTCGACTTCTACTTCGACTTTTGCTATGGCTTCTGCTTCTTTGACTTTTTCTTCGACCTCTACTTCTTAGACTTTTTCTATCGCTTCTGCCTCTTCGAATTTTTCTATGACTTCTGCATCTTCAACTTTTTCTATGGCTTCTGCCTCTTCGACTTTTACTTCGATGTTTTTCTATAACTTCTGCCTCGTCAACTTTTTCTTCGACTTCTACTTCTTCGACTTTTTCTTTTCGATTTTTCTATGACTTCTGCATCTTCGACTTTTTCTTCAACTTCGACTTCTACTTCTTCGACTTTTTCTATGGCTTCTGCCTCTTTGACTTTTTGTTTGATTTTTTTTCTATAACTTCTGCATCTTCGACTTTTTCTTCGACTTCTACGTCTTCGACTTTTTCTATGGCCTCTTCGAATTTTTTTTTCAATTTTTCTATAACTTCTGCATCTTCGACTTTTCCTTCGACTTCGACTTCTACTTCTTAAATTTTTTTCTGTGGCTTCTGCCTCTTCGACTTCTACTTCTTTGAGTTTTTCTATGGCTTCTGCATCTTCGACTTTTTCTTCGACTTCTACTTCTTCGACTTTTTCTATGGCTTCTGTCTTTTCCAGTTTTTCTTCGATTTTTTTCTATGGCTTCTGCCACTTCGACTTCTACTTCGACTTTTGCTATGGCTTCTGCTTCTTTGACTTTTTCTTCGACCTCTACTTCTTAGACTGTTTCTATGGCTTCTGCCTCCTCGTATTTTACTTCGATTTTTTTCTATGGCTTCTGCTTGTTCGACTTCTACTTCTTTGAGTTTTTCTATGGCTTCTGCATCTTCGACTTTTTCTTCAACTTCTACTTCTTCGACTTTTTCTATGGCTTCTGTCTCTTCAAGTTTTTCTTCGATTTTTTTCTATGGCTTCTGCCACTTCGACTTCTACTTCGACTTTTGCTATGGCTTCTGCTTCTTTGACTTTTTCTTCGACCTCTACTTCTTCGACTGTTTCTATGGCTTCTGCCTCCTCGTATTTTACTTCGATTTTTTTCTATGGCTTCTGCTTGTTCGACTTCTACTTCTTCGACTTTTTCTATGGCTTCTGCTTCTTCGACTTTTTCTTCGACTTCCACTTCTTCTGCTGTTTCTATCGCTTCTGGTTCCTCGTATTTTACTTCGATTTTTTTCTATGGCTTCTGCATCTTCGACTTTTTCTTCGA
The DNA here is from genome assembly GCA_036247105.1 of Cirrhinus mrigala. NCBI lineage: Eukaryota > Metazoa > Chordata > Actinopteri > Cypriniformes > Cyprinidae > Cirrhinus > Cirrhinus mrigala. The sequence continues at coordinate 27,823 of JAMKFB010000756.1, forward strand.
CTTCTACTTCTTCGACTGTTTCTATGGCTTCTGCCTCCTCGTATTTTACTTCGTTTTTTTTCTATGGCTTCTGCCTCCTCGTATTTTACTTCGTTTTTTTTCTATGGCTTCTGCTTGTTCGACTTCTACTTCTTCGACTTTTTCTATGGCTTCTGCTTCTTCGACTTTTTTTCGAATTTTTCTATGGCTTCTGCCTCTTCGACATTTTCTTCGATTTTTTTCTATGGCTTCTGCCTCTTCGACTTTTTCTTCGATTTTTTTCTATGGTTTCTACTTCTTCGACTTTTTCTATGGCTTCTGCCTGTTTGACTTTTACTTCGAATTTTTTCTATGGCTTCTGCCACTTCGACTTCTACTTCGACTTTTGCTATGGCTTCTGCCTCTTCGACTTTTTCTTCGACTTCTACTTCTTCGACTGTTTCAGTGGCTTCTGCCTCTTCGACTTCTACTTCTTCGACTGTTTTCTATGGCTTCTGCATCTTCGACTTTTTCTTCAACTTCTACTTCGACTTTTTCTATGGCTTCTGTCTCTTCGAGTTTTTCTTCGATTTTTTTCTATGGCTTCTGCCACTTCGACTTCTACTTCGACTTTTGCTATGGCTTCTGCTTCTTTGACTTTTTCTTCGACCTCTACTTCTTAGACTTTTTCTATCGCTTCTGCCTCTTCGAATTTTTCTATGACTTCTGCATCTTCAACTTTTTCTATGGCTTCTGCCTCTTCGACTTTTACTTCGATGTTTTTCTATAACTTCTGCCTCGTCAACTTTTTCTTCGACTTCTACTTCTTCAACTTTTTCTTTTCGATTTTTCTATGACTTCTGCATCTTCGACTTTTTCTTCAACTTCGACTTCTACTTCTTCGACTTTTTCTATGGCTTCTGCCTCTTTGACTTTTTATTTGATTTTTTTTCTATAACTTCTGCATCTTTGACTTTTTCTTCGACTTCTACTTCTTCGACTTTTTCTATGGCCTCTTCGAATTTTTTTTTCAAATTTTTCTATAACTTCTGCATCTTCGACTTTTTCTTCGACTTCGACTTCTACTTCTTCGATTTTTTTCTATGGCTTCTGCCTCTTCGACTTCTACTTCTTCGACTTTTTTCTATGGCTTCTGCTTCTTCGACTTTTTCTTCGACCTCTACTTCTTGGACTGTTTCTATGGCTTCTGCCTCCTCGTATTTTACTTCGATTTTTTTCTATGGCTTCTGCTTGTTCGACTTCTACTTCTTCGACTTTTTCTATGGCTTCTGCCTCTTCGACTTCTACTTCTTCGACTTTTTCTATGGCGTCTGCCTCTTCGACTTTTTTTTTTTTTGACTTTTTCTATGACTTCTGCATCTGCGACTTTTTCTTCGAATTCTACTTCTTCGACTTTTTCTATGGCTTCTGTCTCTTCGACTTTTTCTTCGATTTTTTTCTATGGCTTCTGCATCTTCGACTTTTTCTTCGACTTCTACTTCTTCGACTGTTTCTATGGCTTCTGCCTCCTCGTATTTTACTTCGATTTTTTTCTATGGCTTCTGCTTGTTCGACTTCTACTTCTTCGACTTTTTCTATGGCTTCTGCTTCTTCGACTTTTTTTCGAATTTTTCTATGGCTTCTGTCTCTTCGACTTTTTCTTCGATTTTTTTTTATGTCTTCTGCGTCTTCGACTTTTTCTTCGACTTCTACTTCTTCGACTGTTTCTATGGCTTCTGCCTCCTCGTATTTTACTTCGATTTTTTTCCATGGCTTCTGCTTGTTCGACTTTTGTTTCTTTGACTTTTTTTCGAATTTTTCTATGGCTTCTGCCTCTTCGACATTTTCTTCGATTTTTTTCTATGACTTCTGCCTCTTCGACTTTTTCTTCGACTTCTACTTCTTCGACTTTTTCTATGGCTTCTGCCTGTTAGACTTTTACTTCGAATTTTTTCTATGGCTTCTGCCTCTTCGACTTTTTCTTCGACTTCTACTTCTTCGACTGTTTCTATGGCTTCTGCCTCCTCGTATTTTACTTCGATTTTTTTCTATGGCTTCTGCTTGTTCGACTTCTACTTCTTCGACTTTTTCTATGGCTTCTGCTTCTTCGACTTTTTCTTCGACTTCCACTTCTTCTACTGTTTCTATGGCTTCTGCCTCCTCGTATTTTACTTCGATTTTTTTCTATGGCTTCTGCATCTTCGACTTTTTCTTCGACTTCTACTTCTTCGACTTTTTCTATGGCTTCTGCATCTTCGACTTTTTCTTCAACTTCTACTTCTTCGACTTTTTCTATGGCTTCTGTCTCTTCGACTTTTTCTTCGATTTTTTTCTATGGCTTCTGCCACTTCGACTTTTTCTTCGACTTCTACTTCTTCGACTGTTTCTGTGGCTTCTGCCTCTTCGACTTCTACTTCTTTGAGTTTTTCTATGGCTTCTGCATCTTCGACTTTTTTTTCAACTTCTACTTCTTCGACTTTTTCTATGGCTTCTGTCTCTTCGACTTTTTCTTCGATTTTTTTTTATGTCTTCTGCGTCTTCGACTTTTTCTTCGACTTCTACTTCTTCGACTGTTTCTATGGCTTCTGCCTCCTCGTATTTTACTTCGATTTTTTTCCATGGCTTCTGCTTGTTCGACTATTGTTTCTTTGACTTTTTTTCGAATTTTTCTATGGCTTCTGCCTCTTCGACATTTTCTTCGATTTTTTTCTATGACTTCTGCCTCTTCGACTTTTTCTTTGACTTCTACTTCTTCGACTTTTTCTATGGCTTCTGCTTGTTCGACTTCTACTTCTTCGACTTTTTCTATGGCTTCTGCTTCTTCGACTTTTTCTTCGACTTCACTTCTTCACTGTTTCTATGGCTTCTGCCTCCTCGTATTTTACTTCGATTTTTTCTATGGCTTCTGCTTGTTCGACTTCTACTTCTTCGACTTTTTCTATGGCTTCTGCTTCTTCGACTTTTTCTTCGACTTCTCTTCTTTACTGTTTCTATGGCTTCTGCCTCCTCGTATTTTACTTCGATTTTTTTCTATGGCTTCTGCCTCTTCGACTTTTTCTTCGACTTCTACTTCTTCGACTGTTTCTATGGCTTCTGCCTCCTCGTATTTTACTTCGTTTTTTTTCTATGGCTTCTGCTTGTTCGACTTCTACTTCTTCGACTTTTTCTATGGCTTCTGCCTCTTCGACTTTTTCTTCGAATTCTACTTCTTCGACTTTTTCTATGGCTTCTGCTTCTTCGACTTTTTCTTCGAATTTTTCTATGGCTTCTGCCTCTTCGACATTTTCTTCGATTTTTTTCTATGGCTTCTGCCTCTTCGACATTTTCTTCGATTTTTTTCTATGGTTTCTACTTCTTCGACTTTTTCTATGGCTTCTGCCTGTTCGACTTTTACTTCGAATTTTTTCTATGGCTTCTGCCACTTCGACTTCTACTTCGACTTTTGCTATGGCTTCTGCCTCTTCGACTTCTACTTCTTCGACTTTTTCTATGGCTTCTGCATCTTCGACTTTTTCTTCAACTTCTACTTCTGCGACTTTTTCTATGGCTTCTGTCTCTTCGAGTTTTTCTTCGATTTTTTTCTATGGCTTCTGCCACTTCGACTTCTACTTCGACTTTTGCTATGGCTTCTGCTTCTTTGACTTTTTCTTCGACCTCTACTTCTTAGACTGTTTCTATGGCTTCTGCCTCCTCGTATTTTACTTCGATTTTTTTCTATGGCTTCTGCCTCTTCGACTTTTTCTATGGATTCTGCCTCTTCGACTTTTTCTTCGAATTCTACTTCTTCGACTTTCTTTTCGAATTTTTCTATGACTTCTGCATCTTCAACTTTTTCTATGGCTTCTGCCTCTTCGACTTTTACTTCGATTTTTTTCTATAACTTCTGCCTCGTCAACTTTTTCTTCGACTTCTACTTCTTCGACTTTTTCTTTTCGATTTTTCTATGACTTATGCATCTTCGACTTTTTCTTCAACTTCGACTTCTACTTCTTCGACTTTTTCTATGGCTTCTGCCTATTCGACTTTTACTTCGAATTTTTTCTATGGCTTCTGCCACTTCGACTTCTACTTCGACTTTTGCTATGGCGTCTGCCTCTTCGACTTTTTCTTCGACTTCTACTTTTTCGACTGTTTCTGTGGCTTCTGCCTCTTCGACTTCTACTTCTTCGACTGTTTCTATGGCTTCTGCCTCCTCGTATTTTACTTCGATTTTTTTCTATGGCTTCTGCTTGTTCGACTTCTACTTCTTCGACTTTTTCTATGGCTTCTGCTTCTTCGACTTTTTTTCGATTTTTGCTATGGCTTCTGCCTCTTCGACATTTTCTTCGATTTTTTTCTATGGCTTCTGCCTCTTCGATATTTTCTTCGATTTTTTTCTATGGTTTCTACTTCTTCGACTTTTTCTATGGCTTCTGCCTGTTCGACTTTTACTTCGAATTTTTTCTATGGCTTCTGCCACTTCGACTTCTACTTCGACTTTTGCTATGGCTTCTGCCTCTTCGACTTTTTCTTCGACTTTTTCTTCGACTTCTACTTCTTCGACTGTTTCTGTGGCTTCTGCCTCTTCGACTTCTACTTCTTTGAGTTTTTCTATGGCTTCTGCATCTTCGACTTTTTCTTCAACTTCTACTTCTTCGACTTTTTCTATGGCTTCTGTCTCTTCGAGTTTTTCTTCGATTTTTTTTCTATGGCTTCTGCCACTTCGACTTCTACTTCGACTTTTGCTATGGCTTCTGCTTCTTTGACTTTTTCTTCGACCTCTACTTCTTAGACTGTTTCTATGGCTTCTGCCTCCTCGTATTTTACTTCGATTTTTTTCTATGGCTTCTGCTTGTTCGACTTTTGCTTCTTCGACTTTTTTTCGAATTTTTCTATGGCTTCTGCCTCTTCGACTTTTTCTATGGATTCTGCCTCTTCGACTTTTTCTTCGAATTCTACTTCTTCGACTTTCTTTTCGAATTTTTCTATGACTTCTGCATCTTCAACTTTTTCTATGGCTTCTGCCTCTTCGACTTTTACTTCGATTTTTTTCTATAACTTCTGCCTCGTCAACTTTTTCTTCGACTTCTACTTCTTCGACTTTTTCTTTTCGATTTTTCTATGACTTATGCATCTTCGACTTTTTCTTCAACTTCGACTTCTACTTCTTCGACTTTTTCTATGGCTTCTGCCTGTTCGACATTTTTTTCGATTTTTTCTATGGTTTCTACTTCTTCGACTTTTTCTATGGCTTCTGCTTGTTCGACTTCTGTTTCTTCGACTTTTTCTTCGACTTCTACTTGTTCGACTTTTTCTATGGCTTCTGCATGTTCGACTTCTACTTGTTCGACTTTTTCTATGGCTTCTGCCTCTTCGACTTTTTCTTCGACTTCTACTTCTTCGACTGTTTCTATGGCTTCTGCCTCCTCGTATTTTACTTCGATTTTTTTCTATGGCTTCTGCTTGTTCGACTTCTACTTCTTCGACTTTTTCTATGGCTTCTGCCTCTTCGACTTCTACTTCTTCGACTTTTTCTATGGCTTCTGCCTCTTCGACTTTTTTTCTTTCGACTTTTTCTATGACTTCTGCATCTGCAACTTTTTCTTCGACTTCGACTTCTTCGACTTTTTCTATGGCTTCTACATCTGCGACTTTTTCTTCGAATTCTACTTCTTCGACTTTTTCTATGGCTTCTGCTTCTTCGACTTTTTCTTCGAATTTTTCTATGGCTTCTGCCTCTTCGACATTTTCTTCGATTTTTTTCTATGGCTTCTGCCTCTTCGACTTTTTCTTCGATTTTTTTCTATGGTTTCTACTTCTTCGACTTTTTCTATGGCTTCTGCTTGTTCGACTTTTGCTTCTTCGACTTTTTTTCGAATTTTTCTATGGCTTCTGCCTCTTCGACTTTTTCTATGGAATCTGCCTCTTCGACTTTTTCTTCGAATTCTACTTCTTCGACTTTCTTTTCGAATTTTTCTATGACTTCTGCATCTTCAACTTTTTCTATGGCTTCTGCCTCTTCGACTTTTACTTCGATTTTTTTCTATAACTTCTGCCTCGTCAACTTTTTCTTCGACTTCTACTTCTTCGACTTTTTCTTTTCGATTTTTCTATGACTTATGCATCTTCGACTTTTTCTTCAACTTCGACTTCTACTTCTTCGACTTTTTCTATGGCTTCTGCCTGTTCGACATTTACTTCGAATTTTTTCTATGGTTTCTACTTCTTCGACTTTTTCTATGGCTTCTGCTTGTTCGACTTCTGTTTCTTCGACTTTTTCTTCGACTTCTACTTCTTCGACTTTTTCTATGGCTTCTGCTTGTTCGACTTCTACTTTTTCGACTTTTTCTATGGCTTCTGCCTCTTCGACTTTTTCTTCGACCTCTACTTCTTGGACTGTTTCTATGGCTTCTGCCTCCTCGTATTTTACTTCGATTTTTTTCTATGGCTTCTGCTTGTTCGACTTCTACTTCTTCGACTTTTTCTATGGCTTCTGCCTCTTCGACTTCTACTTCTTCGACTTTTTCTATGGCTTCTGCATCTTCGACTTTTTCTTCAACTTCTACTTCGACTTTTTCTATGGCTTCTGTCTCTTCGAGTTTTTCTTCGATTTTTTTCTATGGCTTCTGCCACTTCGACTTCTACTTCGACTTTTGCTATGGCTTCTGCTTCTTTGACTTTTTCTTCGACCTCTACTTCTTAGACTTTTTCTATGGCTTCTGCCTCTTCGAATTTTTCTATGACTTCTGCATCTTCAACTTTTTCTATGGCTTCTGCCTCTTCGACTTTTACTTCGATGTTTTTCTATAACTTCTGCCTCGTCAACTTTTTCTTCGACTTCTACTTCTTCAACTTTTTCTTTTCGATTTTTCTATGACTTCTGCATCTTCGACTTTTTCTTCAACTTCGACTTCTACTTCTTCGACTTTTTCTATGGCTTCTGCCTCTTTGACTTTTTATTTGATTTTTTTTCTATAACTTCTGCATCTTTGACTTTTTCTTCGACTTCTACGTCTTCGACTTTTTATATGGCCTCTTCGAATTTTTTTTTTCAAATTTTTCTATAACTTCTGCATCTTCGACTTTTTCTTCGACTTCGACTTCTACTTCTTCGATTTTTTTCTATGGCTTCTGCCACTTCGACTTCTACTTCTTCGACTTTTTCTATGGCTTCTGCTTCTTCGACTTTTTCTTCGACCTCTACTTCTTGGACTGTTTCTATGGCTTCTGCCTCCTCGTATTTTACTTCGATTTTTTTCTATGGCTTCTGCTTGTTCGACTTCTACTTCTTCGACTTTTTCTATGGCTTCTGCCTCTTCGACTTCTACTTCTTCGACTTTTTCTATGGCGTCTGCCTCTTCGACTTTTTTTTTTTTTTGACTTTTTCTATGACTTCGGCATCTGCGACTTTTTCTTCGAATTCTACTTCTTCGACTTTTTCTATGGCTTCTGTCTCTTCGACTTTTTCTTCGATTTTTTTCTATGGCTTCTGCATCTTCGACTTTTTCTTCGACTTCTACTTCTTCGACTGTTTCTATGGCTTCTGCCTCCTCGTATTTTACTTCGATTTTTTTCTATGGCTTCTGCTTGTTCGACTTCTACTTCTTCGACTTTTTCTATGGCTTCTGCTTCTTCGACTTTTTTTCGAATTTTTCTATGGCTTCTGTCTCTTCGACTTTTTCTTCGATTTTTTTTTATGTCTTCTGCGTCTTCGACTTTTTCTTCGACTTCTACTTCTTCGACTGTTTCTATGGCTTCTGCCTCCTCGTATTTTACTTCGATTTTTTTCCATGGCTTCTGCTTGTTCGACTTTTGTTTCTTTGACTTTTTTTCGAATTTTTCTATGGCTTCTGCCTCTTCGACATTTTCTTCGATTTTTTTCTATGACTTCTGCCTCTTCGACTTTTTCTTCGACTTCTACTTCTTCGACTTTTTCTATGGCTTCTGCCTGTTAGACTTTTACTTCGAATTTTTTCTATGGCTTCTGCCTCTTCGACTTTTTCTTCGACTTCTACTTCTTCGACTGTTTCTATGGCTTCTGCCTCCTCGTATTTTACTTCGATTTTTTTCTATGGCTTCTGCTTGTTCGACTTCTACTTCTTCGACTTTTTCAATGGCTTCTGCTTCTTCGACTTTTTCTTCGACTTCCACTTCTTCTACTGTTTCTATGGCTTCTGCCTCCTCGTATTTTACTTCGATTTTTTTCTATGGCTTCTGCATCTTCGACTTTTTCTTCGACTTCTACTTCTTCGACTGTTTCTATGGCTTCTGCATCTTCAACTTTTTCTTCAACTTCTACTTCTTCGACTTTTTCTATGGTTTCTGTCTTTTCCAGTTTTTCTTCGATTTTTTTCTATGGCTTCTGCCACTTCGACTTTTTCTTCGACTTCTACTTCTTCGACTGTTTCTGTGGCTTCTGCCTCTTCGACTTCTACTTCTTTGAGTTTTTCTATGGCTTCTGCATCTTCGACTTTTTTTTCAACTTCTACTTCTTCGACTTTTTCTATGGCTTCTGTCTCTTCGACTTTTTCTTCGATTTTTTTTTATGTCTTCTGCGTCTTCGACTTTTTCTGCGACTTCTACTTCTTCGACTGTTTCTATGGCTTCTGCCTCCTCGTATTTTACTTCGATTTTTTTCCATGGCTTCTGCTTGTTCGACTATTGTTTCTTTGACTTTTTTTCGAATTTTTGTATGGCTTCTGCCTCTTCGACATTTTCTTCGATTTTTTTCTATGACTTCTGCCTCTTCGACTTTTTCTTTGACTTCTACTTCTTCGACTTTTTCTATGGCTTCTGCTTGTTCGACTTCTACTTCTTCGACTTTTTCTATGGCTTCTGCCTCTTCGACTTTTTCTTCGAATTCTACTTCTTCGACTTTTTCTATGGCTTCTGCTTCTTCGACTTTTTTTCGAATTTTTCTATGGCTTCTGCCTCTTCGACATTTTCTTCGATTTTTTTCTATGGCTTCTGCCTCTTCGACATTTTCTTCGATTTTTTTCTATGGTTTCTACTTCTTCGACTTTTTCTATGGCTTCTGCCTGTTCGACTTTTACTTCGAATTTTTTCTATGGCTTCTGCCACTTCGACTTCTACTTCGACTTTTGCTATGGCTTCTGCCTCTTCGACTTCTACTTCTTCGACTGTTTCGATGGCTTCTGCATCTTCGACTTTTTCTTCAACTTCTACTTCTGCGACTTTTTCTATGGCTTCTGTCTCTTCGAGTTTTTCTTCGATTTTTTTCTATGGCTTCTGCCACTTCGACTTCTACTTCGACTTTTGCTATGGCTTCTGCTTCTTTGACTTTTTCTTCGACCTCTACTTCTTAGACTGTTTCTATGGCTTCCGCCTCCTCGTATTTTACTTCGATTTTTTTCTATGGCTTCTGCCTCTTCGACTTTTTCTATGGATTCTGCCTCTTCGACTTTTTCTTCGAATTCTACTTCTTCGACTTTCTTTTCGAATTTTTCTATGACTTCTGCATCTTCAACTTTTTATATGGCTTCTGCCTCTTCGACTTTTACTTCGATTTTTTTCTATAACTTCTGCCTCGTCAACTTTTTCTTCGACTTCTACTTCTTCGACTTTTTCTTTTCGATTTTTCTATGACTTATGCATCTTCGACTTTTTCTTCAACTTCGACTTCTACTTCTTCGACTTTTTCTATGGCTTCTGCCTATTCGACTTTTACTTCGAATTTTTTCTATGGCTTCTGCCACTTCGACTTCTACTTCGACTTTTGCTATGGCGTCTGCCTCTTCGACTTTTTCTTCGACTTCTACTTTTTCGACTGTTTCTGTGGCTTCTGCCTCTTCGACTTCTACTTCTTCGACTGTTTCTATGGCTTCTTCCTCCTCGTATTTTACTTCGATTTTTTTCTATGGCTTCTGCTTGTTCGACTTCTACTTCTTCGACTTTTTCTATGGCTTCTGCTTCTTCGACTTTTTTTCGAATTTTGCTATGGCTTCTGCCTCTTCGACATTTTCTTCGATTTTTTTCTATGGCTTCTGCCTCTTCGATATTTTCTTCGATTTTTTCTATGGTTTCTACTTCTTCGACTTTTTCTATGGCTTCTGCCTGTTCGACTTTTACTTCGAATTTTTTCTATGGCTTCTGCCACTTCGACTTCTACTTCGACTTTTGCTATGGCTTCTGCCTCTTCGACTTTTTCTTCGACTTTTTCTTCGACTTCTACTTCTTCGACTGTTTCTGTGGCTTCTGCCTCTTCAACTTCTACTTCTTTGAGTTTTTCTATGGCTTCTGCATCTTCGACTTTTTCTTCAACTTCTACTTCTTCGACTTTTTCTATGGCTTCTGTCTTTTCGAGTTTTTCTTCGTTTTTTTTCTATGGCTTCTGCCACTTCGACTTCTACTTCGACTTTTGCTATGGCTTCTGCTTCTTTGACTTTTTCTTCGACCTCTACTTCTTAGACTGTTTCTATGGCTTCTGCCTCCTCGTATTTTACTTCGATTTTTTTCTATGGCTTCTGCTTGTTCGACTTTTGCTTCTTCGACTTTTTTTCGAATTTTTCTATGGCTTCTGCCTCTTCGACTTTTTCTATGGAATCTGCCTCTTCGACTTTTTCTTCGAATTCTACTTCTTCGACTTTCTTTTCGAATTTTTCTATGACTTCTGCATCTTCAACTTTTTCTATGGCTTCTGCCTCTTCGACTTTTACTTCGATTTTTTTCTATAACTTCTGCCTCGTCAACTTTTTCTTCGACTTCTACTTCTTCGACTTTTTCTTTTCGATTTTTCTATGACTTATGCATCTTCGACTTTTTCTTCAACTTCGACTTCTACTTCTTCGACTTTTTCTATGGCTTCTGCCTGTTCGACATTTACTTCGAATTTTTTCTATGGTTTCTACTTCTTCGACTTTTTCTATGGCTTCTGCTTGTTCGACTTCTGTTTCTTCGACTTTTTCTTCGACTTCTACTTGTTCGACTTTTTCTATGGCTTCTGCTTGTTCGACTTCTACTTGTTCGACTTTTTCTATGGCTTCTGCCTCTTCGACTTTTTCTTCGACCTCTACTTCTTGGACTGTTTCTATGGCTTCTGCCTCCTCGTATTTTACTTCGATTTTTTTCTATGGCTTCTGCTTGTTCGACTTCTACTTCTTCGACTTTTTCTATGGCTTCTGCCTCTTCGACTTCTACTTCTTCGACTTTTTCTATGGCGTCTGCCTCTTCGACTTTTTTTTTTTCGACTTTTTCTATGACTTCTGCATCTGCAACTTTTTCTTCGACTTCGACTTCTTCGACTTTTTCTATGACTTCTACATCTGCGACTTTTTCTTCGAATTCTACTTCTTCGACTTTTTCTATGGCTTCTGCTTCTTCGACTTTTTCTTCGAATTTTTCTATGGCTTCTGCCTCTTCGACATTTTCTTCGATTTTTTTCTATGGCTTCTGCCTCTTCGACATTTTCTTCGATTTTTTTCTATGGTTTCTACTTCTTCGACTTTTTTCTATGGCTTCTGCTTGTTCGACTTTTGCTTCTTCGACTTTTTTTCGAATTTTTCTATGGCTTCTGCCTCTTCGACTTTTTCTATGGAATCTGCCTCTTCGACTTTTTCTTCGAATTCTACTTCTTCGACTTTCTTTTCGAATTTTTCTATGACTTCTGCATCTTCAACTTTTTCTATGGCTTCTGCCTCTTCGACTTTTACTTCGATTTTTTTCTATAACTTCTGCCTCGTCAACTTTTTCTTCGACTTCTACTTCTTCGACTTTTTCTTTTCGATTTTTCTATGACTTATGCATCTTCGACTTTTTCTTCAACTTCGACTTCTACTTCTTCGACTTTTTCTATGGCTTCTGCCTGTTCGACATTTACTTCGAATTTTTTCTATGGTTTCTACTTCTTCGACTTTTTCTATGGCTTCTGCTTGTTCGACTTCTGTTTCTTCGACTTTTTCTTCGACTTCTACTTGTTCGACTTTTTCTATGGCTTCTGCTTGTTCGACTTCTACTTGTTCGACTTTTTCTATGGCTTCTGCCTCTTCGACTTTTTCTTCGACCTCTACTTCTTGGACTGTTTCTATGGCTTCTGCCTCCTCGTATTTTACTTCGATTTTTTTCTATGGCTTCTGCTTGTTCGACTTCTACTTCTTCGACTTTTTCTATGGCTTCTGCCTCTTCGACTTCTACTTCTTCGACTTTTTCTATGGCGTCTGCCTCTTCGACTTTTTTTTTTTCGACTTTTTCTATGACTTCTGCATCTGCAACTTTTTCTTCGACTTCGACTTCTTCGACTTTTTCTATGACTTCTACATCTGCGACTTTTTCTTCGAATTCTACTTCTTCGACTTTTTCTATGGCTTCTGCTTCTTCGACTTTTTTTCGAATTTTTCTATGGCTTCTGCCTCTTCGACATTTTCTTCGATTTTTTTCTATGGCTTCTGCCTCTTCGACATTTTCTTCGATTTTTTTCTATGGTTTCTACTTCTTCGACTTTTTCTATGGCTTCTGCCTGTTCGACTTTTACTTCGAATTTTTTCTATGTCTTCTGCCACTTCGACTTCTACTTGGACTTTTGCTATGGCGTCTGCCTCTTCGACTTTTTCTTCGACTTCTACTTCTTCGACTGTTTCTGTGGCTTCTGCCTCTTCGACTTCTACTTCTTTGAGTTTTTCTATGGCTTCTGCATCTTCCACTTTTTTTTCAACTTCTACTTCTTCGACTTTTTCTATGGCTTCTGTCTCTTCGACTTTTTCTTCGATTTTTTTTTATGTCTTCTGCGTCTTCGACTTTTTCTACGACTTCTACTTCTTCAACTTTTTCTATGGCTTCTGCTTCTTCGACTTTTTCTTAGACTTCCACTTCTTCTACTGTTTCTATGGCTTCTGCCTCCTCGTATTTTACTTCGATTTTTTTCTATGGCTTCTGCTTGTTCGACTTCTACTTCTTCGACTTTTTCTATGGCTTCTGCTTCTTCGACTTTTTCTTCGACTTCCACTTCTTCTACTGTTTCTATCGCTTCTGGCTCCTCGTATTTTACTTCAATTTTTTTCTATGGCTTCTGCATCTTCGACTTTTTCTTCGACTTCTACTTCTTCGACTGTTTCTATGGCTTCTGCCTCCTCGTATTTTACTTCGATTTTTTTCTATGGCTTCTGCTTGTTCGACTTCTACTTCTTCGACTTTTTCTATGGCTTCTGCTTCTTCAACTTTTTTTCGAATTTTTACTATGGCTTCTGCCTCTTCGACATTTTCTTCGATTTTTTTCTATGGCTTCTGCCTCTTCGACATTTTCTTCGATTTTTTTCTATGGTTTCTACTTGTTCGACTTTTTCTATGGCTTCTGCCTGTTCGACTTTTACTTCGATTTTTTTCTATGGCTTCTGCCACTTCGACTTCTACTTCGACTTTTGCCATGGCTTCTGCTTCTTTGACTTTTTCTTCGACCTCTACTTCTTAGACTGTTTCTATGGCTCCTGCCTCCTCGTATTTTACTTCGATTTTTTTCTATGGCTTCTGCTTGTTCGACTTTTGCTTCTTCGACTTTCTTTTCGAATTTTTCTATGACTTCTGCATCTTCAACTTTTTCTATGGCTTCTGCCTCTTCGACTGTTACTTCGATTTTTTTCTATAACTTCTGCCTCGTCAACTTTTTCTTCGACTTCTACTTCTTCGACTTTTTCTTTTCGATTTTTCTATGACTTATGCATCTTCGACTTTTTCTTCAACTTCGACTTCTACTTCTTCGACTTTTTCTATGGCTTCTGCCTGTTCGACATTTACTTCGAATTTTTTCTATGGCTTCTTCATCTTCGACTTTTTCTTCAACTTCTACTTCTTCGACTTTTTCTATGGCTTCTGTCTTTTCGAGTTTTTCTTCGATTTTTTTCTATGGCTTCTGCCACTTCGACTTCTACTTCGACTTTTGCTATGGCTTCTGCTTCTTTGACTTTTTCTTCGACCTCTACTTCTTAGACTGTTTCTATGGCTTCTGCCTCCTCGACTTTTACTTCGATTTTTTTCTATAACTTCTGCCTCGTCAACTTTTTCTTCGACTTCTACTTCTTCGACTTTTTCTTTTCGATTTTTCTATGACTTCTGCATCTTCGACTTTTTCTTCAACTTCGACTTCTACTTCTTCGACTTTTTCTATGGCTTCTGCCTCTTCGACTTTTACTTCGATTTTTTTCTATGGCTTCTGCCACTTCGACTTCTACTTCGACTTTTGCTATGGCTTCTGCCTCTTCGACTTTTTCTTCGACTTCTACTTCTTCGACTTTTTCTGTGGCTTCTGCCTCTTCGACTTCTACTTCTTCGACTTTTTCTATGGCTTCTGCCTCCTCGACTTTTACTTCGATTTTTTTCTATGGCTTCTGCTTGTTCGACTTCTACTTCTTCGACTTTTTCTATGGCTTCTGCTTCTTCGACTTTTTTTCGAATTTTTCTATGGCTTCTGCCTCTTCGACTTTTCTTCGATTTTTTTCTATGGCTTCTGCCTCTTCGACTTTTTCTTCGATTTTTTTCTATGGTTTCTACTTCTTCGACTTTTTCTATGGCTTCTGCCTGTTCGACTTTTACTTCGATTTTTTCTATGGCTTCTGCCACTTCGACTTCTACTTCGACTTTTGCTATGGCTTCTGCCTCTTCGACTTTTTCTTCGACTTCTACTTCTTCGACTGTTTCTGTGGCTTCTGCCTCTTCGACTTCTACTTCTTTGAGTTTTTCTATGGCTTCTGCATCTTCGACTTTTTCTTCAACTTCTACTTCTTCGACTTTTTCTATGGCTTCTGTCTCTTCGAGTTTTTCTTCGATTTTTTTCTATGGCTTCTGCATCTTCGACTTCTACTTCTTCGACTTTTTCTATGGCTTCTGCCTCCTCGTATTTTACTTCGATTTTTTTCTATGGCTTCTGCTTGTTCGACTTTTGCTTCTTCGACTTTTTTTCGAATTTTTCTATGGCTTCTGCCTCTTCGACTTTTTCTATGGATTCTGCCTCTTCGACTTTTTCTTCGATTCTACTTCTTCGACTTTCTTTTCGAATTTTTCTATGACTTCTGCATCTTCAACTTTTTCTATGGCTTCTGCCTCTTCGACTTTTACTTCGATTTTTTTCTATGGCTTCTGCCTCGTCAACTTTTTCTTCGACTTCTGCTTCTTCGACTTTTTCTTTTCGATTTTTCTATGGCTTCTGCCTCTTCGACATTTTCTTCGATTTTTTTCTATGGTTTCTACTTCTTCGACTTTTTCTATGGCTTCTGCCTGTTCGACTTTTACTTCGAATTTTTTCTATGGCTTCTGCCTCTTCGACTTTTTCTTCGACTTCTACTTCTTCGACTGTTTCTGTGGCTTCTGCCTCTTCGACTTCTACTTCTTTGAGTTTTTCTATGGCTTCTGCATCTTCGACTTTTTCTATGGCTTCTGTCTCTTCGAGTTTTTCTTCGATTTTTTTCTATGGCTTCTGCCACTTCGACTTCTACTTCGACTTTTGCTATGGCTTCTGCTTCTTTGACTTTTTCTTCGACTTCTACTTCTTAGACTGTTTCTATGGCTTCTGCCTCCTCGTATTTTACTTCGATTTTTTTCTATGGCTTCTGCTTGTTCGACTTTTGCTTCTTCGACTTTTTTTCGAATTTTTCTATGGCTTCTGCCTCTTCGACTTTTTCTATGGATTCTGCCTCTTCGACTTTTTCTTCGAATTCTACTTCTTCGACTTTCTTTTCGAATTTTTCTATGACTTCTGCATCTTCAACTTTTTCTATGGCTTCTGCCTCTTCGACTTTTACTTCGATTTTTTTCTATGACTTCTGCCTCGTCAACTTTTTCTTCGACTTCTACTTCTTCGACTTTTTCTTTTCGATTTTTCTATGACTTCTGCATCTTCGACTTTTTCTTCAACTTCGACTTCTACTTCTTCGACTTTTTCTATGGCTTCTGCCTCTTCGACTTTTACTTCGACTTTTTCTATGGCTTCTGCCTCTTCGACTTTTTCTTCGACTTCTACTTCTTCGACTGTTTCTGTGGCTTCTGCCTCTTCGACTTCTACTTCTTCGACTGTTTCTATGGCTTCTGCCTCCTCGTATTTTACTTCGATTTTTTTCTATGGCTTCTGCTTGTTCGACTTCTACTTCTTCGACTTTTTCTATGGCTTCTGCTTCTTCGACTTTTTTTCGAATTTTTCTATGGCTTCTGCCTCTTCGACATTTTCTTCGATTTTTTTCTATGGCTTCTGCCTCTTCGACATTTTCTTCGATTTTTTTCTATGGTTTCTACTTCTTCGACTTTTTCTATGGCTTCTGCCTGTTCGACTTTTACTTCGAATTTTTTCTATGGCTTCTGCCACTTCGACTTCTACTTCGACTTTTGCTATGGCTTCTGCCTCTTCGACTTTTTCTTCGACTTCTACTTCTTCGACTGTTTCTGTGGCTTCTGCCTCTTCGACTTCTACTTCTTTGAGTTTTTCTATGGCTTCTGCATCTTCGACTTTTTCTTCAACTTCTACTTCTTCGACTTTTTCTATGGCTTCTGTCTCTTCGAGTTTTTCTTCGATTTTTTTCTATGGCTTCTGCCACTTCGACTTCTACTTCGACTTTTGCTATGGCTTCTGCTTCTTTGACTTTTTCTTCGACCTCTACTTCTTAGACTGTTTCTATGGCTTCTGCCTCCTCGTATTTTACTTCGATTTTTTTCTATGGCTTCTGCTTGTTCGACTTTTGCTTCTTCGACTTTTTTTCGAATTTTTCTATGGCTTCTGCCTCTTCGACTTTTTCTATGGATTCTGCCTCTTCGACTTTTTCTTCGAATTCTACTTCTTCGACTTTCTTTTCGAATTTTTCTATGACTTCTGCATCTTCAACTTTTTCTATGGCTTCTGCCTCTTCGACTTTTACTTCGATTTTTTTCTATAACTTCTGCCTCGTCAACTTTTTCTTCGACTTCTACTTCTTCGACTTTTTCTTTTCGATTTTTCTATGACTTATGCATCTTCGACTTTTTCTTCAACTTCGACTTCTACTTCTTCGACTTTTTCTATGGCTTCTGCCTATTCGACTTTTACTTCGAATTTTTTCTATGGCTTCTGCCACTTCGACTTCTACTTCGACTTTTGCTATGGCGTCTGCCTCTTCGACTTTTTCTTCGACTTCTACTTCTTCGACTGTTTCTGTGGCTTCTGCCTCTTCGACTTCTACTTCTTCGACTGTTTCTATGGCTTCTGCCTCCTCGTATTTTACTTCGATTTTTTTCTATGGCTTCTGCTTGTTCGACTTCTACTTCTTCGACTTTTTCTATGGCTTCTGCTTCTTCGACTTTTTTTCGAATTTTTCTATGGCTTCTGCCTCTTCGACATTTTCTTCGATTTTTTTCTATGGCTTCTGCCTCTTCGATATTTTCTTCGATTTTTTTCTATGGTTTCTACTTCTTCGACTTTTTCTATGGCTTCTGCCTGTTCGACTTTTACTTCGAATTTTTTCTATGGCTTCTGCCACTTCGACTTCTACTTCGACTTTTGCTATGGCTTCTGCCTCTTCGACTTTTTCTTCGACTTTTTCTTCGACTTCTACTTCTTCGACTGTTTCTGTGGCTTCTGCCTCTTCGACTTCTACTTCTTTGAGTTTTTCTATGGCTTCTGCATCTTCGACTTTTTCTTCAACTTCTACTTCTTCGACTTTTTCTATGGCTTCTGTCTCTTCGAGTTTTTCTTCGTTTTTTTTCTATGGCTTCTGCCACTTCGACTTCTACTTCGACTTTTGCTATGGCTTCTGCTTCTTTGACTTTTTCTTCGACCTCTACTTCTTAGACTGTTTCTATGGCTTCTGCCTCCTCGTATTTTACTTCGATTTTTTTCTATGGCTTCTGCTTGTTCGACTTTTGCTTCTTCGACTTTTTTTCGAATTTTTCTATGGCTTCTGCCTCTTCGACTTTTTCTATGGATTCTGCCTCTTCGACTTTTTCTTCGAATTCTACTTCTTCGACTTTCTTTTCGAATTTTTCTATGACTTCTGCATCTTCAACTTTTTCTATGGCTTCTGCCTCTTCGACTTTTACTTCGATTTTTTTCTATAACTTCTGCCTCGTCAACTTTTTCTTCGACTTCTACTTCTTCGACTTTTTCTTTTCGATTTTTCTATGACTTCTGCATCTTCGACTTTTTCTTCAACTTCGACTTCTACTTCTTCGACTTTTTCTATGGCTTCTGCCTGTTCGACATTTACTTCGAATTTTTTCTATGGTTTCTACTTCTTCGACTTTTTCTATGGCTTCTGCTTGTTCGACTTCTACTTCTTCGACTTTTTCTATGGCTTCTGCTTGTTCGACTTCTACTTGTTCGACTTTTTCTATGGCTTCTGCCTCTTCGACTTTTTCTTCGACCTCTACTTCTTGGACTGTTTCTATGGCTTCTGCCTCCTCGTATTTTACTTCGATTTTTTTCTATGGCTTCTGCTTGTTCGACTTCTACTTCTTCGACTTTTTCTATGGCTTCTGCCTCTTCGACTTCTACTTCTTCGACTTTTTCTATGGCGTCTGCCTCTTCGACTTTTTTTTTTTCGACTTTTTCTATGACTTCTGCATCTGCAACTTTTTCTTCGACTTCGACTTCTTCGACTTTTTCTATGACTTCTACATCTGCGACTTTTTCTTCGAATTCTACTTCTTCGACTTTTTCTATGGCTTCTGCTTCTTCGACTTTTTTTCGAATTTTTCTATGGCTTCTGCCTCTTCGACATTTTCTTCGATTTTTTTCTATGGCTTCTGCCTCTTCGACATTTTCTTCGATTTTTTTCTATGGTTTCTACTTCTTCGACTTTTTCTATGGCTTCTGCCTGTTCGACTTTTACTTCGAATTTTTTCTATGGCTTCTGCCACTTCGACTTCTACTTCGACTTTTGCTATGGCTTCTGCCTCTTCGACTTTTTCTTCGACTTCTACTTCTTCGACTGTTTCTGTGGCTTCTGCCTCTTCGACTTCTACTTCTTTGAGTTTTTCTATGGCTTCTGCATCTTCAAATTTTTTTCAACTTCTACTTCTTCGACTTTTTCTATGGCTTCTGTCTCTTCGACTTTTTCTTCGATTTTTTTTTATGTCTTCTGCGTCTTCGACTTTTTCTACGACTTCTACTTCTTCGACTTTTTCTATGGCTTCTGCTTCTTCGACTTTTTCTTCGACTTCTACTTCTTCGACTGTTTCTATGGCTTCTGCCTCCTCGTATTTTACTTCGATTTTTTTCTATGGCTTCTGCTTGTTCGACTTCTACTTCTTCGACTTTTTCTATGGCTTCTGCTTCTTCGACTTTTTCTTCGACTTCCACTTCTTCTACTGTTTCTATGGCTTCTGCCTCGTATTTTACTTCGATTTTTTTCTATGGCTTCTGCCTCTTCGACTTTTTCTTCGACTTCTACTTCTTCGACTGTTTCTATGGCTTCTGCCTCCTCGTATTTTACTTCGATTTTTTTCTATGGCTTCTGCTTGTTCGACTTCTACTTCTTCGACTTTTTCTATGGCTTCTGCTTCTTCAACTTTTTTTCGAATTTTTCTATGGCTTCTGCCTCTTCGACATTTTCTTCGATTTTTTTCTATGGCTTCTGCCTCTTCGACATTTTCTTCGATTTTTTCTATGGTTTCTACTTCTTCGACTTTTTCTATGGCTTCTGCCTGTTCGACTTTTACTTCGATTTTTTCTATGGCTTCTGCCACTTCGACTTCTACTTCGACTTTTGCTATGGCTTCTGCTTCTTTGACTTTTTCTTCGACCTCTACTTCTTAGACTGTTTCTATGGCTTCTGCCTCCTCGTATTTTACTTCGATTTTTTTCTATGGCTTCTGCTTGTTCGACTTTTGCTTCTTCGACTTTCTTTTCGAATTTTTCTATGACTTCTGCTCTTCGACTTTTTCTATGGCTTCTGCCTCTTCGACTTTTACTTCGATTTTTTTCTATGACTTCTGCCTCGTCAACTTTTTCTTCGACTTCTACTTCTTCGACTTTTTCTTTTCGATTTTTCTATGACTTCTGCATCTTCGACTTTTCTTCACTTCGACTTCTACTTCTTCGACTTTTTCTATGGCTTCTGCCTATTCGACTTTTACTTCGAATTTTTTCTATGGCTTCTGCATCTTCGACTTTTTCTTCAACTTCTACTTCTTCGACTTTTTCTATGGCTTCTGTCTCTTCGAGTTTTTCTTCGATTTTTTTCTATGGCTTCTGCCTCTTCGACTTCTACTTCTTCGACTTTTTCTATGGCTTCTGCTTCTTTGACTTTTTCTTCGACTTCTACTTCTTCGACTGTTTCTATGGCTTCTGCCTCCTCGTATTTTACTTCGATTTTTTTCTATGGCTTCTGCTTGTTCGACTTTTTTTTCAACTTCTACTTCTTCGACTTTTTCTATGGCTTCTGTCTCTTCGACTTTTTCTTCGATTTTTTTTCTATGTCTTCTGCGTCTTCGACTTTTTCTTCGACTTCTACTTCTTCGACTGTTTCTATGGCTTCTGCCTCCTCGTATTTTACTTCGATTTTTTTCTATGGCTTCTGCTTGTTCGACTTTTTTCTTGACTTTTTCTTCGACTTTTTCTATGGCTTCTGCCTCTTCGACTTTTTTTCGATTTTTTTCTATGGCTTCTGCCTCTTCGACTTTTTCTTCGACTTTTTCTATGGCTTCTGCCTCTTCGACTTTTACTTCGATTTTTTTCTATGGCTTCTGCCTGTTCGACTTCTACTTCTTCGACTTTTTCTATGGCTTCTGCTTCTTCGACTTTTTCTTCGAATTTTTCTATGACTTCTGCATCTTCGACTTTTTCTTCGATTTTTTCTATGGCTTCTGCCTCTTCGACTTCTACTTCGACTTTTTCTATGGCTTCTGCTTCTTCGACTTTTTCTTCGACTTCTACTTCTTCGACTGTTTCTATGGCTTCTGCCTCCTCGTATTTTACTTCGATTTTTTTCTATGGCTTCTGCTTGTTCGACTTTTGCTTCTTCGACTTTTTCTTCAACTTCGACTTCTACTTCTTCGACTTTTTCTATGGCTTCTGCCTATTCGACTTTTACTTCGAATTTTTTCTATGGCTTCTGCCACTTCGACTTCTACTTCGACTTTTTCTATGGCTTCTGCCTCTTCGACTTTTTCTTCGACTTCTACTTCTTCGACTGTTTCTGTGGCTTCTGCCTCTTCGACTTCTACTTCTTCGACTTTTTCTATGGCTTCTGCCTCTTCGACATTTTCTTCGATTTTTTTCTATGGTTTCTACTTCTTCGACTTTTTCTATGGCTTCTGCTTCTTCGACTTTTTCTTCGACTTTTTCTTCGACTTCTACTTCTTCGACTTTTTCTATGGCTTCTGCCTCTTCGACTTCTACTTTTTCGACTTTTTCTATGGCTTCTGCCTCTTCGACTTTTTCTTCGACCTCTACTTCTTCGACTGTTTCTATGGCTTCTGCCTCCTCGTATTTTACTTCGATTTTTTTCTATGGCTTCTGCTTGTTCGACTTCTACTTCTTCGACTTTTTCTATGGCTTCTGCCTCTTCGACTTCTACTTCTTCGACTTTTTCTATGGCTTCTGCCTCTTCGACTTTTTCTTCGACTTTTTCTTTGACTTCTGCATCTGCACTTTTTCTTCGACTTCTACTTCTTCGACTTTTTCTATGGCTTCTGCATCTTCGACTTTTTCTTCGAATTCTACTTCTTCGACTTTTTCTATGGCTTCTGTCTCTTCGACTTTTTCTTCGATTTTTTTCTATGGCTTCTGCCTCTTCGACTTTTTCTTCGACTTCTACTTCTTCGACTGTTTCTATGGCTTCTGCCTCCTCGTATTTTACTTCGATTTTTTTCTATGGCTTCTGCTTGTTCGACTTCTACTTCTTCGACTTTTTCTATGGCTTCTGCTTCTTCGACTTTTTTTTCGAATTTTTCTATGGCTTCTGCCTCTTCGACATTTTCTTCGATTTTTTTCTATGGCTTCTGCCTCTTCGACATTTTCTTCGATTTTTTTCTATGGTTTCTACTTCTTCGACTTTTTCTATGGCTTCTGCCACTTCGACTTCTACTTCGACTTTTTGCTATGGCTTCTGCCTCTTCGACTTTTTCTTCGACTTTTTCTTCGACTTCTACTTCTTCGACTGTTTCTGTGGCTTCTGCCTCTTCGACTTCTACTTCTTTGAGTTTTTCTATGGCTTCTGCATCTTCGACTTTTTCTTCAACTTCTACTTCTTCGACTTTTTCTATGGCTTCTGTCTCTTCGAGTTTTTCTTCGATTTTTTTCTATGGCTTCTGCTTGTTCGACTTCTACTTCTTCGACTTTTTCTATGGCTTCTGCTTCTTTGACTTTTTCTTCGACTTCCACTTCTTCTACTGTTTCTATGGCTTCTGCCTCCTCGTATTTTACTTCGATTTTTTTCTATGGCTTCTGCTTGTTCGACTTCTACTTCTTCGACTTTTTCTATGGCTTCTGCTTCTTCGACTTTTTCTTCGACTTCCACTTCTTCTACTGTTTCTATCGCTTCTGGCTCCTCGTATTTTACTTCGATTTTTTTCTATGGCTTCTGCATCTTCGACTTTTTCTTCGACTTCTACTTCTTCGACTGTTTCTATGGCTTCTGCCTCCTCGTATTTTACTTCGATTTTTTTCTATGGCTTCTGCTTGTTCGACTTCTACTTCTTCGACTTTTTCTATGGCTTCTGCCTCTTCGACTTTTTCTTCGAATTCTACTTCTTCGACTTTCTTTTCGAATTTTTCTATGACTTCTGCATCTTCAACTTTTTCTATGGCTTCTGCCTCTTCGACTTTTACTTCGATTTTTTTCTATAACTTCTGCCTCGTCAACTTTTTCTTCGACTTCTACTTCTTCGACTTTTTCTTTCCGATTTTTCTATGACTTCTGCATCTTCGACTTTTTCTTCAACTTCGACTTCTACTTCTTCGACTTTTTCTATGGCTTCTGCCTGTTCGACTTTTACTTCGAATTTTTTCTATGGCTTCTGCCACTTCGACTTCTACTTCGACTTTTGCTATGGCTTCTGCCTCTTCGACTTTTTCTTCGACTTCTACTTCTTCGACTGTTTCTGTGGCTTCTGCCTCTTCGACTTCTACTTCTTTGAGTTTTTCTATGGCTTCTGCATCTTCGACTTTTTCTTCAACTTCTACTTCTTCGACTTTTTCTATGGCTTCTGTCTCTTCGACTTTTTCTTCGATTTTTTTCTATGTCTTCTGCGTCTTCGACTTTTTCTTCGACTTCTACTTCTTCGACTGTTTCTATGGCTTCTGCCTCCTCGTATTTTACTTCGATTTTTTTCTATGGCTTCTGCTTGTTCGACTTTTGTTTCTTTGACTTTTTTTCGAATTTTTCTATGGCTTCTGCCTCTTCGACTTTTCTTCGATTTTTTCTATGGACTTCTGCCTCTTCGACTTTTTCTTCGACTTCTACTTCTTCGACTTTTTCTATGGCTTCTGCCTGTTCGACTTTTACTTCGAATTTTTTCTTTGGCTTCTGCCTCTTCGACTTTTTCTTCGACTTCTACTTCTTCGACTGTTTCTATGGCTTCTGCCTCCTCGTATTTTACTTCGATTTTTTTCTATGGCTTCTGCTTGTTCGACTTCTACTTCTTCGACTTTTTCTATGGCTTCTGCTTCTTCGACTTTTTCTTAGACTTCCACTTCTTCTACTGTTTCTATGGCTTCTGCCTCCTCGTATTTTACTTCGATTTTTTTCTATGGCTTCTGCTTGTTCGACTTCTACTTCTTCGACTTTTTCTATGGCTTCTGCTTCTTCGACTTTTTCTTCGACTTCTACTTCTTCTACTGTTTCTATGGCTTCTGCTCTCGATTTTTCTTCGATTTTTTTCTATGGCTTCTGCATCTTCGACTTTTTCTTCGACTTCTACTTCTTCGACTGTTTCTATGGCTTCTGCCTCCTCGTATTTTACTTCGATTTTTTTCTATGGCTTCTGCTTGTTCGACTTCTACTTCTTCGACTTTTTCTATGGCTTCTGCTTCTTCGACTTTTTTTCGAATTTTTCTATGGCTTCTGCCTCTTCGACATTTTCTTCGATTTTTTTCTATGGCTTCTGCCTCTTCGACATTTTCTTCGATTTTTTTCTATGGTTTCTACTTCTTCGACTTTTTCTATGGCTTCTGCCTGTTCGACTTTTACTTCGAATTTTTTCTATGGCTTCTGCCACTTCGACTTCTACTTCGACTTTTGCTATGGCTTCTGCCTCTTCGACTTTTTCTTCGACTTCTACTTCTTCGACTGTTTCTGTGGCTTCTGCCTCTTCGACTTCTACTTCTTTGTGTTTTTCTATGGCTTCTGCATCTTCGACTTTTTCTTCAACTTCTACTTCTTCGACTTTTTCTATGGCTTCTGTCTCTTCGAGTTTTTCTTCGATTTTTTCTATGGCTTCTGCCACTTCGACTTCTACTTCGACTTTTGCTATGGCTTCTGCTTGTTCGACTTTTGCTTCTTCGACTTTTTCTTCTTCGACTTCTACTTCTTCGACTTTTTCTATGGCTTCTGCCTCTTCGACTTTTACTTCGAATTTTTTCTATGGCTTCTGCCACTTCGACTTCTACTTCGACTTTTGCTATGGCTTCTGCCTCTTCGACTTTTTCTTCGACTTCTACTTCTTCGACTGTTTCTGTGGCTTCTGCCTCTTCGACTTCTACTTCTTCGACTTTTTCTATGGCTTCTGCCTCTTCGACTTTTTCTTCGATTTTTTTCTATGGTTTCTACTTCTTCGACTTTTTCTATGGCTTCTGCTTGTTCGACTTCTGTTTCTTCGACTTTTTCTTCGACTTCTACTTGTTCGACTTTTTCTATGGCTTCTGCTTGTTCGACTTCTACTTGTTCGACTTTTTCTATGGCTTCTGCCTCTTCGACTTTTTCTTCGACCTCTACTTCTTGGACTGTTTCTATGGCTTCTGCCTCCTCGTATTTTACTTCGATTTTTTTCTATGGCTTCTGCTTGTTCGACTTCTACTTCTTCGACTTTTTCTATGGCTTCTGCCTCTTCGACTTCTACTTCTTCGACTTTTTCTATGGCGTCTGCCTCTTCGACTTTTTTTTTTCGACTTTTTCTATGACTTCTGCATCTGCAACTTTTTCTTCGACTTCGACTTCTTCGACTTTTTCTATGACTTCTGCATCTGCGACTTTTTCTTCGAATTCTACTTCTTCGACTTTTTCTATGGCTTCTGTCTCTTCGACTTTTTCTTCGATTTTTTTCTATGGCTTCTGCATCTTCGACTTTTTCTTCGACTTCTACTTCTTCGACTGTTTCTATGGCTTCTGCCTCCTCGTATTTTACTTCGATTTTTTTCTATGGCTTCTGCTTGTTCGACTTCTACTTCTTCGACTTTTTCTATGGCTTCTGCTTCTTCGACTTTTTTTCGAATTTTTCTATGGCTTCTGCCTCTTCGACATTTTCTTCGATTTTTTTCTATGGCTTCTGCCTCTTCGACATTTTCTTCGATTTTTTTCTATGGTTTCTACTTCTTCGACTTTTTCTATGGCTTCTGCCAGTTCGACTTCTACTTCGACTTTTGCTATGGCTTCTGCCTCTTCGACTTTTTCTTCGACTTTTTCTTCGACTTCTACTTCTTCGACTGTTTCTGTGGCTTCTGCCTCTTCGACTTCTACTTCTTGAGTTTTTCTTTGGCTTCTGCATCTTCGACTTTTTCTTCAACTTCTACTTCTTCGACTTTTTCTATGGCTTCTGTCTCTTCGAGTTTTTCTTCGATTTTTTTCTATGGCTTCTGCTTGTTCGACTTCTACTTCTTCGACTTTTTCTATGGCTTCTGCTTCTTTGACTTTTTCTTCGACTTCCACTTCTTCTACTGTTTCTATGGCTTCTGCCTCCTCGTATTTTACTTCGATTTTTTTCTATGGCTTCTGCTTGTTCGACTTCTACTTCTTCGACTTTTTCTATGGCTTCTGCTTCTTCGACTTTTTCTTCGACTTCCACTTCTTCTACTGTTTCTATCGCTTCTGGCTCCTCGTATTTTACTTCGATTTTTTTCTATGGCTTCTGCATCTTCGACTTTTTCTTCGACTTCTACTTCTTCGACTGTTTCTATGGCTTCTGCCTCCTCGTATTTTACTTCGATTTTTTTCTATGGCTTCTGCTTGTTCGACTTCTACTTCTTCGACTTTTTCTATGGCTTCTGCTTCTTCAACTTTTTTTCGAATTTTTCTATGGCTTCTGCCTCTTCGACATTTTCTTCGATTTTTTTCTATGGCTTCTGCCTCTTCGACATTTTCTTCGATTTTTTTCTATGGTTTCTACTTCTTCGACTTTTTCTATGGCTTCTGCCTGTTCGACTTTTACTTCGAATTTTTTCTATGGCTTCTGCCACTTCGACTTCTACTTCGACTTTTGCTATGGCTTCTGCCTCTTCGACTTTTTCTTCGACTTCTACTTCTTCGACTGTTTCTGTGGCTTCTGCCTCTTCGACTTCTACTTCTTTGATGTTTTTCTATGGCTTCTGCATCTTCGACTTTTTCTTCAACTTCTACTTCTTCGACTTTTTCTATGGCTTCTGTCTCTTCGAGTTTTTCTTCGATTTTTTTCTATGGCTTCTGCCACTTCGACTTCTACTTCGACTTTTGCTATGGCTTCTGCTTCTTTGACTTTTTCTTCGACCTCTACTTCTTAGACTGTTTCTATGGCTTCTGCCTCCTCGTATTTTACTTCGATTTTTTTCTATGGCTTCTGCTTGTTCGACTTTTGCTTCTTCGACTTTTTTTCGAATTTTTCTATGGCTTCTGCCTCTTCGACTTTTTCTATGGATTCTGCCTCTTCGACTTTTTCTTCGAATTCTACTTCTTCGACTTTCTTTTCGAATTTTTCTATGACTTCTGCATCTTCAACTTTTTCTATGGCTTCTGCCTCTTCGACTTTTACTTCGATTTTTTTCTATAACTTCTGCCTCGTCAACTTTTTCTTCGACTTCTACTTCTTCGACTTTTTCTTTTCGATTTTTCTATGACTTATGCATCTTCGACTTTTTCTTCAACTTCGACTTCTACTTCTTCGACTTTTTCTATGGCTTCTGCCTGTTCGACATTTACTTCGAATTTTTTCTATGGCTTCTGCCACTTCGACTTCTACTTCGACTTTTGCTATGGCGTCTGCCTCTTCGACTTTTTCTTCGACTTCTACTTCTTCGACTGTTTCTGTGGCTTCTGCCTCTTCGACTTCTACTTCTTTGAGTTTTTCTATGGCTTCTGCATCTTCCACTTTTTTTCAACTTCTACTTCTTCGACTTTTTCTATGGCTTCTGTCTCTTCGACTTTTTCTTCGATTTTTTTCTATGACTTCTGCCTCTTCGACTTTTTCTTCGACTTCTACTTCTTCGACTTTTTCTATGGCTTCTGCCTGTTCACTTTTCTTCGATTTTTTCTATGGCTTCTGCCTCTTCGACTTTTTCTTCGACTTCTACTTCTTCGACTGTTTCTATGGCTTCTGCCTCCTCGTATTTTACTTCGATTTTTTTCTATGGCTTCTGCTTGTTCGACTTCTACTTCTTCGACTTTTTCTATGGCTTCTGCTTCTTTGACTTTTTCTTCGACTTCCACTTCTTCTACTGTTTCTATCGCTTCTGCCTCCTCGTATTTTACTTCGATTTTTTTCTATGGCTTCTGCCTCCTCGTATTTTACTTCGTTTTTTTTCTATGGCTTCTGCTTGTTCGACTTCTACTTCTTCGACTTTTTCTATGGCCTCTTCGAATTTTTTTTTTCAAATTTTTCTATAACTTCTGCATCTTCGACTTTTTCTTCGACTTCGACTTCGACTTCGACTTCTTCGACTTTTTCTATGGCTTCTGCTTCTTCGACTTTTTTTCGAATTTTTCTATGGCTTCTGTCTCTTCGACTTTTTCTTCGATTTTTTTTTATGTCTTCTGCGTCTTCGACTTTTTCTTCGACTTCTACTTCTTCGACTGTTTCTATGGCTTCTGCCTCCTCGTATTTTACTTCGATTTTTTTCCATGGCTTCTGCTTGTTCGACTTTTGTTTCTTTGACTTTTTTTCGAATTTTTCTATGGCTTCTGCCTCTTCGACATTTTCTTCGATTTTTTTCTATGACTTCTGCCTATTCGACTTTTTCTTCGACTTCTACTTCTTCGACTTTTTCTATGGCTTCTGCCTGTTAGACTTTTACTTCGATTTTTTTCTATGGCTTCTGCCTCTTCGACTTTTTCTTCGACTTCTACTTCTTCGACTGTTTCTATGGCTTCTGCCTCCTCGTATTTTACTTCGATTTTTTTCTATGGCTTCTGCTTCTTCGACTTCTACTTCTTCGACTTTTTCTATGGCTTCTGCTTCTTCGACTTTTTCTTCGACTTCCACTTCTTCTACTGTTTCTATGGCTTCTGCCTCCTCGTATTTTACTTCGATTTTTTTCTATGGCTTCTGCTTGTTCGACTTCTACTTCTTCGACTTTTTCTATGGCTTCTGCTTCTTCGACTTTTTCTTCGACTTCCACTTCTTCTACTGTTTCTATGGCTTCTGCCTCCTCGTATTTTACTTCGATTTTTTTCTATGGCTTCTGCATCTTCGACTTTTTCTTCGACTTCTACTTCTTCGACTATTTTTATGGCTTCTGCATCTTCAACTTTTTCTTCAACTTCTACTTCTTCGACTTTTTCTATGGCTTCTGTCTTTTCGAGTTTTTCTTCGTTTTTTTTCTATGGCTTCTGCCACACTGTAAAAAAAAAAATGTTGCCAATACTGAAAAAATCAAGGCAACACATTGCATTCAGATTTTTATGTTTTCCCAACGATTGGTGTCAAATCCAGGTGCCATGAGTAAAAGTCCTCCCCAGTATTTTGTTCCAATCACCTGGATTTGCTAATTAGCACAGTTTTTCAGCCAGGAGGTCCGAGATTGGACCAAGTCGTTCCTTTTAAGTCTCAAGCAAGTCTCAAGTAAAATCCCAAGCCCCTAAAGAGTTAAAGTTGATGAGATAACTGAATGATGATTGTGTTAGTGATGAACATCTGCTGTTAACAAGCAGCATCGTTGAAGAAAAGAGAAACACAAGAACTACAACTGACTCATCTCTGACTTTCATCTCTCAAATCTGATTAAACATCTCCACAAACAGCATCACCAGCTTCACTCATTACTAACCAGAATGACTTTATTTCATGTCTGTAGAATCTCTTATTGAGAATTCTAAGAGGTTTAGATGTTGATGTTTTATTGGCCAAGAAAAGAAGAGAAAGAAAAAAAAACACAGTGCCACCATCATTGCGGTCAAGTGTGGTTTTTAGTTTGTCTCTTGACTCTTGGAGTAATCTCTGCTGTTTTACAGCGAGCATTTGTGCATTGCTGAGTCACAAGCTTGCAGCAGCAGATTAGCTCACGCTCGCACCATATACAACTAATTTAGATCAGCAACATGAAATACTCTCTTGCTGAATGACATCTAGCGATTGTAGAACTGCAACAAAAAAATCCTATTAAACGAATGTCACTGTAACGCTTCAATATTGGAAGAAAAAACTACGTCAGCTCAGGCTTTCAGACATGAACACTTATCATACGCTCCTCAACAGTGGTGACAATAATTCTTCATACTGCAGTGCATTACTATGCTGTTACCCAGCATGCATTGCAGCATGAAGCGTTTTGTTGATTGTCACCATTGTTGAGATTCATATGCTGGTTCTTGATGTCTGTGCGTCTAAATACTATAGATGTTTATATGCATTATACAGGTTTTAAATGAATTCACTGTGACTTATTGAAGATCACTATGCTGTAGTTTTGCAGATTTGATAATGCAAAACCTTACCTTACAAAAGAAAATTATTTTGGGGGTGTTCAGGTATGCTTACGATGATCACCTAGCACCACTTAGCTGCTCACCATACAGCTCTGATCTCACTGCTTTACAAGACCATACGCATTATAACAGAGATAGATCTAACCCACGAGTCAATGGTGAAGAGCTCAACTAAAGCAAATACTGATCTCCACAATGGTGGCATCATTTTAACCAATAAAACATCAACATCTGATCCTCTGTAATAACAGCAGATGTTCATCACTAACACAATCATCATTCAGTTATCTCATCAACTTTAACTCTTTAGGGGCTTGGGATTTTACTTGAGACTTGCTTGAGACTTAAAAGGAATGACTTGGTCCAATCTCGGACCTCCTGGCTGAAAAACTGTGCTAATTAGCAAATCCAGGTGATTGGAACAAAATACTGGGGAGGACTTTTACTCATGGCACCTGGATTTGACACCAATCGTTGGGAAAACATAAAAATCTGAATGCAATGTGTTGCCTTGATTTTTTCAGTATTGGCAACATTTTTTTTTTTACAGTGCACTTCGACTTCTACTTCGACTTTTGCTATGGCTTCTGCTTCTTTGACTTTTTCTTCGACCTCTACTTCTTAGACTGTTTCTATGGCTTCTGCCTCCTCGTATTTTACTTCGATTTTTTTCTATGGCTTCTGCTTGTTCGACTTCTACTTCTTTGAGTTTTTCTATGGCTTCTGCATCTTCGACTTTTTCTTCAACTTCTACTTCTTCGACTTTTTCTATGGCTTCTGTCTCTTCGAGTTTTTCTTCGATTTTTTTCTATGGCTTCTGCCACTTCGACTTCTACTTCGACTTTTGCTATGGCTTCTGCTTCTTTGACTTTTTCTTCGACCTCTACTTCTTAGACTGTTTCTATGGCTTCTGCCTCCTCGTATTTTACTTCGATTTTTTTCTATGGCTTCTGCTTGTTCGACTTTTGCTTCTTCGACTTTTTTTCGAATTTTTCTATGGCTTCTGCCTCTTCGACTTTTTCTATGGATTCTGCCTCTTCGACTTTTTCTTCGAATTCTACTTCTTCGACTTTCTTTTCGAATTTTTCTATGACTTCTGCATCTTCAACTTTTTCTATGGCTTCTGCCTCTTCGACTTTTACTTCGATTTTTTTCTATAACTTCTGCCTCGTCAACTTTTTCTTCGACTTCTACTTCTTCGACTTTTCTATGACTTCTGCATCTTCGACTTTTTCTTCAACTTCGACTTCTACTTCTTCGACTTTTTCTATGGCTTCTGCCTCTTTGACTTTTTATTTGATTTTTTTTCTATGGCTTCTGCCCCTTCGACTTTTTCTTCGACTTCTACGTCTTCGACTTTTTCTATGGCCTCTTCGACTTTTTTTTTCAAATTTTTCTATAACTTCTGCATCTTCGACTTTTTCTTCGACTTCTACGTCTTCGACTTTTTCTATGGCCTCTTCGACTTTTTTTTTCAAATTTTTCTATAACTTCTGCATCTTCGACTTTTTCTTCGACTTCGACTTCTACTTCTTCGACTTTTTCTATGGCTTCTGCCTCTTCGACTTTTTCTTCGATTTTTTTCTGTGGCTTCTGCCTCTTCGACTTCTACTTCTTTGAGTTTTTCTATGGCTTCTGCATCTTCGACTTTTTCTTCAACTTCTACTTCTTCGACTTTTTCTATGGCTTCTGTCTTTTCCAGTTTTTCTTCGATTTTTTTCTATGGCTTCTGCCACTTCGACTTCTACTTCGACTTTTGCTATGGCTTCTGCTTCTTTGACTTTTTCTTCGACCTCTACTTCTTAGACTGTTTCTATGGCTTCTGCCTCCTCGTATTTTACTTCGATTTTTTTCTATGGCTTCTGCATCTTCGACTTTTTCTTCAACTTCTACTTCTTCGACTTTTTCTATGGCTTCTGTCTCTTCGACTTCTACTTCGACTTTTTCTATGGCTTCTGCTTGTTCGACTTCTGTTTCTTCGACTTTTTCTTCGACTTCTACTTCTTCTACTGTTTCTATGGCTTCTGCCTCCTCGTATTTTACTCAAAGTATTTTACTTTGATTTTTTCTATGGCTTCTGCTTGTTCGACTTCTACTTCTTCGACTTTTTCTATGGCTTCTGCCTCTTCGACTTTTTCTTCGACCTCTACTTCTTGGACTGTTTCTATGGCTTCTGCCTCCTCGTATTTTACTTCGATTTTTTTCTATGGCTTCTGCTTGTTCGACTTCTACTTCTTCGACTTTTTCTATGGCTTCTGCTTCTTCGACTTTTTCTTCGACCTCTACTTCTTGGACTGTTTCTATGGCTTCTGCCTCCTCGTATTTTACTTCGATTTTTTTCTATGGCTTCTGCTTGTTCGACTTCTACTTCTTCGACTTTTTCTACGGCTTCTGCCTCTTCGACTTCTACTTCTTCGACTTTTTCTATGGCGTCTGCCTCTTCGACTTTTTTTTTTTTGACTTTTTCTATGACTTCTGCATCTGCGACTTTTTCTTCGAATTCTACTTCTTCGACTTTTTCTATGGCTTCTGTCTCTTCGACTTTTTCTTCGATTTTTTTCTATGGCTTCTGCATCTTCGACTTTTTCTTCGACTTCTACTGTTTCTATGGCTTCTGCCTCCTCGTATTTTACTTCGATTTTTTTCTATGTCTTCTGCTTGTTCGACTTCTACTTCTTTGACTTTTTCTATGGCTTCTGCTTCTTCGACTTTTTTTCGAATTTTTCTATGGCTTCTGTCTCTTCGACTTTTTCTTCGATTTTTTTTTATGTCTTCTGCGTCTTCGACTTTTTCTTCGACTTCTACTTCTTCGACTGTTTCTATGGCTTCTGCCTCCTCGTATTTTACTTCGATTTTTTTCCATGGCTTCTGCTTGTTCGACTTTTGTTTCTTTGACTTTTTTTCGAATTTTTCTATGGCTTCTGCCTCTTCGACATTTTCTTCGATTTTTTTCTATGACTTCTGCCTCTTCGACTTTTTCTTCGACTTCTACTTCTTCGACTTTTTCTATGGCTTCTGCCTGTTACACTTTTACTTCGAATTTTTTCTATGGCTTCTGCCTCTTCGACTTTTTCTTCGACTTCTACTTCTTTGACTGTTTCTATGGCTTCTGCCTCTTCGTATTTTACTTCGATTTTTTTCTATGGCTTCTGCTTGTTCGACTTCTACTTCTTCGACTTTTTCTATGGCTTCTGCTTCTTCGACTTTTTCTTCGACTTCCACTTCTTCTACTGTTTCTATCGCTTCTGGTTCCTCGTAATTTACTTCGATTTTTTTCTGTGGCTTCTGCATCTTCGACTTTTTCTTCGACTTCTACTTCTTCGACTGTTTCTATGGCTTCTGCCTCCTCGTATTTTACTTCGTTTTTTTTCTATGGCTTCTGCCTCCTCGTATTTTACTTCGTTTTTTTTCTATGGCTTCTGCTTGTTCGACTTCTACTTCTTCGACTTTTTCTATGGCTTCTGCTTCTTCGACTTTTTTTCGAATTTTTCTATGGCTTCTGCCTCTTCGACATTTTCTTCGATTTTTTTCTATGGCTTCTGCCTCTTCGACTTTTTCTTCGATTTTTTTCTATGGTTTCTACTTCTTCGACTTTTTCTATGGCTTCTGCCTGTTTGACTTTTACTTCGAATTTTTTCTATGGCTTCTGCCTCTTCGACTTTTTCTTCGACTTCTACTTCTTCGACTGTTTCAGTGGCTTCTGCCTCTTCGACTTCTACTTCTTCGACTGTTTCTATGGCTTCTGCATCTTCGACTTTTTCTTCAACTTCTACTTCGACTTTTTCTATGGCTTCTGTCTCTTCGAGTTTTTCTTCGATTTTTTTCTATGGCTTCTGCCACTTCGACTTCTACTTCGACTTTTGCTATGGCTTCTGCTTCTTTGACTTTTTCTTCGACCTCTACTTCTTAGACTTTTTCTATCGCTTCTGCCTCTTCGAATTTTTCTATGACTTCTGCATCTTCAACTTTTTCTATGGCTTCTGCCTCTTCGACTTTTACTTCGATGTTTTTCTATACTTCTGCCTCTTCGACTTTTTCTTCGACTTCTACTTCTTCAACTTTTTCTTTTCGATTTTTCTATGACTTCTGCATCTTCGACTTTTTCTTCAACTTCGACTTCCACTTCTTCGACTTTTTCTATGGCTTCTGCCTCTTTGACTTTTTGTTTGATTTTTTTTCTATAACTTCTGCATCTTCGACTTTTTCTTCGACTTCTACGTCTTCGACTTTTTCTATGGCCTCTTCAAATTTTTTTTTTCAAATTTTTCTATAACTTCTGCATCTTCGACTTTTTCTTCGACTTCGACTTCTACTTCTTCGATTTTTTTCTGTGGCTTCTGCCTCTTCGACTTCTACTTCTTTGAGTTTTTCTATGGCTTCTGCCTCTTCGACTTTTTCTTCGACTTCTACTTCTTCGACTGTTTCAGTGGCTTCTGCCTCTTCGACTTTTTCTTTTCGATTTTTCTATGACTTCTGCATCTTCGACTTTTTCTTCAACTTCGACTTCCACTTCTTCGACTTTTTCTATGGCTTCTGCATCTTTGACTTTTTGTTTGATTTTTTTTCTATAACTTCTGCATCTTCGACTTTTTCTTCGACTTCTACGTCTTCGACTTTTTCTATGGCCTCTTCGAATTTTTTTTTTCAAATTTTTCTATAACTTCTGCATCTTCGACTTTTTCTTCGACTTCGACTTCTACTTCTTCGATTTTTTTCTGTGGCTTCTGCCTCTTCGACTTCTACTTCTTTGAGTTTTTCTATGGCTTCTGCATCTTCGACTTTTTCTTCAACTTCTACTTCTTCGACTTTTTCTATGGCTTCTGTCTTTTCCAGTTTTTCTTCGATTTTTTTCTATGGCTTCTGCCACTTCGACTTCTACTTCGACTTTTGCTATGGCTTCTGCTTCTTTGACTTTTTCTTCGACCTCTACTTCTTAGACTGTTTCTATGGCTTCTGCCTCCTCGTACTTTACTTCGATTTTTTTCTATGGCTTCTGCTTGTTCGACTTCTACTTCTTTGAGTTTTTCTATGGCTTCTGCATCTTCGACTTTTTCTTCAACTTCTACTTCTTCGACTTTTTCTATGGCTTCTGTCTCTTCGACTTCTACTTCGACTTTTTCTATGGCTTCTGCTTGTTCGACTTCTGTTTCTTCGACTTTTTCTTCGACTTCTACTTCTTCTACTGTTTCTATGGCTTCTGCCTCCTCGTATTTTACTCAAAGTATTTTACTTTGATTTTTTCTATGGCTTCTGCTTGTTCGACTTCTACTTCTTCGACTTTTTCTATGGCTTCTGCCTCTTCGACTTTTTCTTCGACCTCTACTTCTTGGACTGTTTCTATGGCTTCTGCCTCCTCGTATTTTACTTCGATTTTTTTCTATGGCTTCTGCTTGTTCGACTTCTACTTCTTCGACTTTTTTCTATGGCTTCTGCTTCTTCGACTTTTTCTTCGACCTCTACTTCTTGGACTGTTTCTATGGCTTCTGCCTCCTCGTATTTTACTTCGATTTTTTTCTATGGCTTCTGCTTGTTCGACTTCTACTTCTTCGACTTTTTCTATGGCTTCTGTCTTTTCCAGTTTTTCTTCGATTTTTTTCTATGGCTTCTGCCACTTCGACTTCTACTTCGACTTTTGCTATGGCTTCTGCTTCTTTGACTTTTTCTTCGACCTCTACTTCTTAGACTGTTTCTATGGCTTCTGCCTCCTCGTATTTTACTTCGATTTTTTTCTATGGCTTCTGCTTGTTCGACTTCTACTTCTTCGACTTTTTCTATGGCTTCTGCTTCTTCGACTTTTTCTTCGAATTTTTCTATGGCTTCTGTCTCTTCGACTTTTTCTTCGATTTTTTTTTATGTCTTCTGCGTCTTCGACTTTTTCTTCGACTTCTACTTCTTCGACTGTTTCTATGGCTTCTGCCTCCTCGTATTTTACTTCGATTTTTTTCCATGGCTTCTGCTTGTTCGACTTTTGTTTCTTTGACTTTTTTTCGAATTTTTCTATGGCTTCTGCCTCTTCGACATTTTCTTCGATTTTTTTCTATGACTTCTGCCTATTCGACTTTTTCTTCGACTTCTATTTCTTCGACTTTTTCTATGGCTTCTGCCTGTTAGACTTTTACTTCGAATTTTTTTTATGGCTTCTGCCTCTTCGACTTTTTCTTCGACTTCTACTTCTTCGACTGTTTCTATGGCTTCTGCCTCCTCGTATTTTACTTCGATTTTTTTCTATGGCTTCTGCTTCTTCGACTTCTACTTCTTCGACTTTTTCTATGGCTTCTGCTTCTTCGACTTTTTCTTCGACTTCCACTTCTTCTACTGTTTCTATGGCTTCTGCCTCCTCGTATTTTACTTCGATTTTTTTCTATGGCTTCTGCTTGTTCGACTTCTACTTCTTCGACTTTTTCAATGGCTTCTGCTTCTTCGACTTTTTCTTCGACTTCCACTTCTTCTACTGTTTCTATGGCTTCTGCCTCCTCGTATTTTACTTCGATTTTTTTCTATGGCTTCTGCATCTTCGACTTTTTCTTCGACTTCTACTTCTTCGACTATTTCTATGGCTTCTGCATCTTCAACTTTTTCTTCAACTTCTACTTCTTCGACTTTTTCTATGGCTTCTGTCTTTTCCAGTTTTTCTTCGATTTTTTTCTATGGCTTCTGCCACTTCGACTTCTACTTCGACTTTTGCTATGGCTTCTGCTTCTTTGACTTTTTCTTCGACCTCTACTTCTTAGACTGTTTCTATGGCTTCTGCCTCCTCGTATTTTACTTCGATTTTTTTCTATGGCTTCTGCTTGTTCGACTTCTACTTCTTTGAGTTTTTCTATGGCTTCTGCATCTTCGACTTTTTCTTCAACTTCTACTTCTTCGACTTTTTCTATGGCTTCTGTCTCTTCGAGTTTTTCTTCGATTTTTTTCTATGGCTTCTGCCACTTCGACTTCTACTTCGACTTTTGCTATGGCTTCTGCTTCTTTGACTTTTTCTTCGACCTCTACTTCTTAGACTGTTTCTATGGCTTCTGCCTCCTCGTATTTTACTTCGATTTTTTTCTATGGCTTCTGCTTGTTCGACTTTTGCTTCTTCGACTTTTTTTCGAATTTTTCTATGGCTTCTGCCTCTTCGACTTTTTCTATGGATTCTGCCTCTTCGACTTTTTCTTCGAATTCTACTTCTTCGACTTTCTTTTCGAATTTTTCTATGACTTCTGCATCTTCAACTTTTTCTATGGCTTCTGCCTCTTCGACTTTTACTTCTATTTTTTTCTATAACTTCTGCCTCGTCAACTTTTTCTTCGACTTCTACTTCTTCGACTTTTTCTTTTCGATTTTTCTATGACTTCTGCATCTTCGACTTTTTCTTCAACTTCGACTTCTACTTCTTCGACTTTTTCTATGGCTTCTGCCTCTTTGACTTTTTATTTGATTTTTTTTCTATGGCTTCTGCCCCTTCGACTTTTTCTTCGACTTCTACGTCTTCGACTTTTTCTATGGCCTCTTCGACTTTTTTTTTCAAATTTTTCTATAACTTCTGCATCTTCGACTTTTTCTTCGACTTCTACGTCTTCGACTTTTTCTATGGCCTCTTCGACTTTTTTTTTCAAATTTTTCTATAACTTCTGCTTCTTCGACTTTTTCTTCGACCTCTACTTCTTGGACTGTTTCTATGGCTTCTGCCTCCTCGTATTTTACTTCGATTTTTTTCTATGGCTTCTGCTTGTTCGACTTCTACTTCTTCGACTTTTTCTATGGCTTCTGCCTCTTCGACTTCTACTTCTTCGACTTTTTCTATGGCGTCTGCCTCTTCGACTTTTTTTTTTTTGACTTTTTCTATGACTTCTGCATCTGCGACTTTTTCTTCGAATTCTACTTCTTCGACTTTTTCTATGGCTTCTGTCTCTTCGACTTTTTCTTCGATTTTTTTCTATGGCTTCTGCATCTTCGACTTTTTCTTCGACTTCTACTGTTTCTATGGCTTCTGCCTCCTCGTATTTTACTTCGATTTTTTTCTATGTCTTCTGCTTGTTCGACTTCTACTTCTTTGACTTTTTCTATGGCTTCTGCATCTTCGACTTTTTCTTCAACTTCTACTTCTTCGACTTTTTCTATGGCTTCTGTCTCTTCCAGTTTTTCTTCGATTTTTTTCTATGGCTTCTGCCACTTCGACTTCTACTTCGACTTTTGCTATGGCTTCTGCTTCTTTGACTTTTTCTTCGACCTCTACTTCTTAGACTGTTTCTATGGCTTCTGCCTCCTCGTATTTTACTTCGATTTTTTTCTATGGCTTCTGCATCTTCGACTTTTTCTTCAACTTCTACTTCTTCGACTTTTTCTATGGCTTCTGTCTCTTCGACTTCTACTTCGACTTTTTCTATGGCTTCTGCTTGTTCGACTTCTGTTTCTTCGACTTTTTCTTCGACTTCTACTTCTTCTACTGTTTCTATGGCTTCTGCCTCCTCGTATTTTACTCAAGTATTTTACTTTGATTTTTTCTATGGCTTCTGCTTGTTCGACTTCTACTTCTTCGACTTTTTCTATGGCTTCTGCCTCTTCGACTTTTTCTTCGACCTCTACTTCTTGGACTGTTTCTATGGCTTCTGCCTCCTCGTATTTTACTTCGATTTTTTTCTATGGCTTCTGCTTGTTCGACTTCTACTTCTTCGACTTTTTCTACGGCTTCTGCCTCTTCGACTTCTACTTCTTCGACTTTTTCTATGGCGTCTGCCTCTTCGACTTTTTTTTTTTTTGACTTTTTCTATGACTTCTGCATCTGCGACTTTTTCTTCGAATT
Organism: Cirrhinus mrigala; assembly: GCA_036247105.1. Lineage (NCBI taxonomy): Eukaryota > Metazoa > Chordata > Actinopteri > Cypriniformes > Cyprinidae > Cirrhinus > Cirrhinus mrigala. The sequence goes on from JAMKFB010000756.1 coordinate 66,277, forward strand.
CTACTTCTTCGACTTTTTCTATGGCTTCTGTCTCTTCGACTTTTTCTTCGATTTTTTTCTATGGCTTCTGCATCTTCGACTTTTTCTTCGACTTCTACTGTTTCTATGGCTTCTGCCTCCTCGTATTTTACTTCGATTTTTTTCTATGTCTTCTGCTTGTTCGACTTCTACTTCTTTGACTTTTTCTATGGCTTCTGCTTCTTTGACTTTTTTTCGAATTTTTCTATGGCTTCTGTCTCTTCGACTTTTTCTTCGATTTTTTTTTATGTCTTCTGCGTCTTCGACTTTTTCTTCGACTTCTACTTCTTCGACTGTTTCTATGGCTTCTGCCTCCTCGTATTTTACTTCGATTTTTTTCCATGGCTTCTGCTTGTTCGACTTTTGTTTCTTTGACTTTTTTTCGAATTTTTCTATGGCTTCTGCCTCTTCGACATTTTCTTCGATTTTTTTCTATGACTTCTGCCTCTTCGACTTTTTCTTCGACTTCTACTTCTTCGACTTTTTCTATGGCTTCTGCCTGTTACACTTTTACTTCGAATTTTTTCTATGGCTTCTGCCTCTTCGACTTTTTCTTCGACTTCTACTTCTTTGACTGTTTCTATGGCTTCTGCCTCTTCGTATTTTACTTCGATTTTTTTCTATGGCTTCTGCTTGTTCGACTTCTACTTCTTCGACTTTTTCTATGGCTTCTGCTTCTTCGACTTTTTCTTCGACTTCCACTTCTTCTACTGTTTCTATCGCTTCTGGTTCCTCGTAATTTACTTCGATTTTTTTCTGTGGCTTCTGCATCTTCGACTTTTTCTTCGACTTCTACTTCTTCGACTGTTTCTATGGCTTCTGCCTCCTCGTATTTTACTTCGTTTTTTTTCTATGGCTTCTGCCTCCTCGTATTTTACTTCGATTTTTTTCTATGGCTTCTGCTTGTTCGACTTCTACTTCTTTGAGTTTTTCTATGGCTTCTGCATCTTCGACTTTTTCTTCAACTTCTACTTCTTCGACTTTTTCTATGGCTTCTGTCTCTTCGACTTCTACTTCGACTTTTTCTATGGCTTCTGCTTGTTCGACTTCTGTTTCTTCGACTTTTTCTTCGACTTCTACTTCTTCTACTGTTTCTATGGCTTCTGCCTCCTCGTATTTTACTCAAAGTATTTTACTTTGATTTTTTCTATGGCTTCTGCTTGTTCGACTTCTACTTCTTCGACTTTTTCTATGGCTTCTGCCTCTTCGACTTTTTCTTCGACCTCTACTTCTTGGACTGTTTCTATGGCTTCTGCCTCCTCGTATTTTACTTCGATTTTTTTCTATGGCTTCTGCTTGTTCGACTTCTACTTCTTCGACTTTTTCTATGGCTTCTGCTTCTTCGACTTTTTCTTCGACTCTACTTCTTGGACTGTTTCTATGGCTTCTGCCTCCTCGTATTTTACTTCGATTTTTTTCTATGGCTTCTGCTTGTTCGACTTCTACTTCTTCGACTTTTTCTATGGCTTCTGCTTCTTCTTCGACTTTTTCTTCGACTTCGACTTCTTCGACTTTTTCTATGGCTTCTGCTTCTTCGACTTTTTCTTCGATTACTTCTTTTCTATGGCTTCTGCTCTCGATTTCTTCGATTTTTTCTATGGCTTCTGACTTCTACTTCTTCGACTTTTTCTATGGCTTCTGCTTCTTCGACTTTTTCTTCGAATTTTTCTATGGCTTCTGTCTCTTCGACTTTTTCTTCGATTTTTTTTTATGTCTTCTGCGTCTTCGACTTTTTCTTCGACTTCTACTTCTTCGACTGTTTCTATGGCTTCTGCCTCCTCGTATTTTACTTCGATTTTTTTCCATGGCTTCTGCTTGTTCGACTTTTGTTTCTTTGACTTTTTTTCGAATTTTTCTATGGCTTCTGCCTCTTCGACATTTTCTTCGATTTTTTTCTATGACTTCTGCCTATTCGACTTTTTCTTCGACTTCTATTTCTTCGACTTTTTCTATGGCTTCTGCCTGTTAGACTTTTACTTCGAATTTTTTCTATGGCTTCTGCCTCTTCGACTTTTTCTTCGACTTCTACTTCTTCGACTGTTTCTATGGCTTCTGCCTCCTCGTATTTTACTTCGATTTTTTTCTATGGCTTCTGCTTCTTCGACTTCTACTTCTTCGACTTTTTCTATGGCTTCTGCTTCTTCGACTTTTTCTTCGACTTCCACTTCTTCTACTGTTTCTATGGCTTCTGCCTCCTCGTATTTTACTTCGATTTTTTTCTATGGCTTCTGCTTGTTCGACTTCTACTTCTTCGACTTTTTCAATGGCTTCTGCTTCTTCGACTTTTTCTTCGACTTCCACTTCTTCTACTGTTTCTATGGCTTCTGCCTCCTCGTATTTTACTTCGATTTTTTTCTATGGCTTCTGCATCTTCGACTTTTTCTTCGACTTCTACTTCTTCGACTTTTTCTATGGCTTCTGCATCTTCGACTTTTTCTTCAACTTCTACTTCTTCGACTTTTTCTATGGCTTCTGTCTTTTCGAGTTTTTCTTCGATTTTTTTCTATGGCTTCTGCCACTTCGACTTCTACTTCGACTTTTGCTATGGCTTCTGCTTCTTTGACTTTTTCTTCGACCTCTACTTCTTAGACTGTTTCTATGGCTTCTGCCTCCTCGTATTTTACTTCGATTTTTTTCTATGGCTTCTGCTTGTTCGACTTCTACTTCTTTGAGTTTTTCTATGGCTTCTGCTCTTCGACTTTTTCTTCTTCGATCTTTTTTCTATGGCTTCTGCTCATCTTCGACTTTTCTACTTCGACTTTTTTTGCTATGGCTTCTGCTTCTTTGACTTTTTCTTCGACCTCTACTTCTTAGACTGTTTCTATGGCTTCTGCCTCCTCGTATTTTACTTCGATTTTTTTCTATGGCTTCTGCTTGTTCGACTTTTGCTTCTTCGACTTTTTTTCGAATTTTTCTATGGCTTCTGCCTCTTCGACTTTTTCTATGGATTCTGCCTCTTCGACTTTTTCTTCGAATTCTACTTCTTCGACTTTCTTTTCGAATTTTTCTATGACTTCTGCATCTTCAACTTTTTCTATGGCTT
>JAMKFB010000757.1:0-65893 GCA_036247105.1 Cirrhinus mrigala
ATTGCTGTGATTTAAGTGATAAGATGGCGCCGCGGATGGCTGCCTCGGTTTGTTGCTCCTTCGTACTTTTTCTGTTTTTGTTTGTTTGTCCTGTCTTAAGCAACGTTTTTCCGATCAGCTTCTCTAGAAACGAGCTCTTGGACATAAGAAATAGCACACCAGATAACTTTCTGCCAACGTTTGAACATTCAGACGTCTTACTGGACATTTTAGTCGGAGGGGCTGCGTTCATATACAAGCGCTCCAAGCGATCCAAGCGAGGAAAACGCGCCGGCGCGCTCGTGAAATTCCGACAGCGCGGTTTTAGGACTCCGTTGCCGAGTATTCATCTGGCGAATCTCCGCTCCCTTGCAAATAAATCAGACGAACTACAACTCCTCACCCGCACAAACAAGGACTTTTTAAACTCTGCTGCGCTTTGCTTCACGGAAACCTGGCTAAACGGAACCATTGCGGACAGTGCGCTTCATCTAACGGGCTTCCAGCTGATCAGAGCGGACCGCGTCACCGAGTCGTCGGGGAAAACAAGAGGCGGTGGATTATGTTTTTATATCAATGAAGGCTGGTGTACAGACGTGAGTTTTTAATAAGATGTGCTGCCCAAACTTGGAAGCTATCTTTATTAACTGTAAGCCTTTTTATTCGCCGCGGGAGTTTTCCTCGTTGATTCTGGTGAGTGTGTACATTCCTCCTGACGCGCGTGCAAGCGCGGCACTAGAACTGTTGGCCGATCAGATCACACACACAGAACAGCGTGACCCGGACTCTTTTATTATTGTCCTCTGTGATTTTAATAAAGCTCACCTCACCCGCGAACTGCCTAAATATAGACAGCACGTCACATGCCCCACCAGAGACAGCAATATACTGGACCATTGCTACACTGTTTTAAAGGATGCATATCACTCTGTCCCCTGTGCAGCACTGGGACTCTCTGATCACTGTTTAGTTCATCTTCTACCAGCCTACAGGCAGAAACTTAAATCTGCTAAGCCTGTAGTAAGAACTGTAAAGAGATGGACTGTTTAAGCAGAGCGGGACTTACAAGCCTGTTTCGAACTTACTGATTGGAGTGTTTTTGAGGCTGCAGCTACTGATCTGGATGAGCTCACTGACACTGTGACATCCTACATCAGTTTCTGTGAGGACATGTGTGTACCCACCAGGACTTATTTAACATTTAACAACGACAAACCTTGGTTCAGTGGAAAACTCAAACAGCTTCGCCAGGCCAAAGAGGACGCCTACAGGAGTGGGGACAAAGCCTTGTACAAACAGGCCAAATACACACTGAATAGGGAGATAAGAGTGGCAAAGTTAAACTACTCGGGAAAGCTAAAAAAACAGCTTTCAAGAAATGACTCCAAATCAGTGTGGAACGGCCTGAAAGCCATCACCAGCTACAAGAGCCCGTCCCCCAGCACTTAGGCCAATCAACAACTGGCTGATGACCTGAATCAGTTTTACTGCAGGTTTGAAAAACAAAAGAATGGTCTGACAGACAGGCAGCAGCTAGTGAGGCTGGGAAAACTCACATCCGGCACCCGCACCACCAGCACTGGAGCTCCACAGGGCTGTGTTCTCTCCCCACTGCTCTTCTCTCTCTACACAAATGACTGCACCTCTAAAGATCCCTCTGTCAAACTTCTGAAGTTTGCAGATGACACCACAGTCATCTGTCTCATCCAGGATGGTGACAAGTCTGCTTACAAACAGGAGGTTGAGCAGCTGTCTCTCTGGTGCAGTCACAACAACCTGGAGCTCAACACGCTCAAAACTGTAGAGATGACAGTCATGGACTTCTGGAGAAAGCCCCCTGCACTCCCCCCTCTCACCATCATGAACAGCACTCTGGCTGTAGTGGACTCATTCAAGTTCCTAGGAACTAACATCTCCCAGGACCTGAAGTGGGACATTCACATTGACTCAATTGTGAAAAAAGCCCAGCAGAGGTTGTACTTTCTCCGTCAACTGAAAAAGTTAAATCTACCACAGGCACTGATGACACAGTTTTACTCCGCTGTCATTGAGTCAGTTCTGTGCTCTTCTATAACTGTCTGGTTTGGGGCAGCCAGTAAATCAGATATAAGAAGACTGCAACGGACTGTTAGGACAGCTGAAAGAATCATTGGTGTGCACCTGCCCAACCTTCAGGACTTATACATCTCCAGAGTGAAGAAACGGGCAGGAAACATCATCCAAGACCCTTCTCACCCCGGACACAACCTGTTTGCACTTCTCCCCTCAGGCAGATGCTACAGATCCCTGAGCACTAAAAAATCTAGACATAAAAACAGCTTTTTCCCAAATGCCATCTCCAGCTTAAACAGATAAACATGAATCATGGGTTCTACAGTTCATTTCTGTATTTCTTTCTCCATTTCTAATTATTGTCTCTTTCTGTAGTATTATTATTTAAACTTCTGTAGTATTATTATGTAAACACTCATGTACATCTCTTATTTATATAGCCGTATAAAGAGAAAATAATGCACAAATCTGTACGTAAATCTTCTGTTCCAGATTCATATATTATTATTTATTTTTAAGTTTTTATTTTATTTAAATGTTGTATGTATGTATGTATGTATGTATGTACCAGGAGCACCTTAAAAAAACCACAACAAATTCCTTGTGTGTTTGCGCACACTTGGCGAATAAAGCTAATTCTGATTCTGATTCTTACACAAACATTGATCACACTACAAACAAGACAAAACTATAATGCTATAAGAAACAAAAAAGATTAATTCATTGTTTACCTGGATCTTTAGTCTATGATTAGCTCACCTCACCTCTTATCTGACAAGTTTTGGGTTTGAGTCGTTCGTTCATCGGCCCTATAAGATGAACGAACAACTCGAAAAACCCGAAGACTTGAAACATGTGAACTAATTCCAGTACAGAACCTGATAGGATGTTGCGCATGTGCGACTGAATGTATCACTCCCAGGAACGACACATTCTTCCCAAGTCACATTAAAGATTCATTCAAAATGAAAGAATCATTCAAGATTGACCCATTACTAATTCGTAGCATCATGGACGCGCATCCCAGAGCCTGTGCTACATGAGCTTTTGCGCTTAAAAAGTATACAAATTTTTATTTTTAGACAAAATTACGTTCGCTAGATAAGACCCTTCTTCCTCGGCTGGGATCATTTAGAGCCCTTCGAAGCTGCATTTAAACTGCATTTTGGAAGTTCAAAATCAGGGCACCAATGAAGTCCATTATATGGAGAAAAATCCTGAAATGCTTTCCTCAAAAACCATTTTTTTTGACTGAAGACAGAAATACATGAACATCGTGGATGACAAGGGAGTAAGTAAATTACTTGTGAATTGTTGTTCTGGAAGTGGACTTCTCCTTTAAGGCCATAATATGTTTTTGTTTGAGAATTCATAGTTTTCTTTCCATTGTGTTTTTGTCAAGGAAAACAGAGATTTTTGAAAACTATTAAAAGTGGTTAAATTTGAAAATGCTGTTTTCATGTTGTAGTGTGGATTTTGAAAACTATGATGCATAATACTTTCTCCAAGTCCTCTGAAGAGATCGGTCTATAATTTAAAGGTGCCATAGAATGCACTGATATAATATTTTAAATTGTTCTCTGATATCTACATAGAGGGTATGTGGCTTAGGTAGGGTCAAAAATTCTCCAGAAACAGTTTCACATGTCCATTTACAACCCCTAAGATTTGTCCCTAGAATGAAATGGTCTGTTATTACCTTATTTGGAAGGGGGGTCATGAATAATAGTAATAATGAGTTCTGCTGTAATTGGCTGTTTCATATTGCAGCTCAGTTCAGTAGCTCACACAGCAGGAAGGAAAACATTCCTTATTCCTTACTTACTGTTTATGTAGTAAGTGAAATCTTATGTAGTGTAATGTAACAGTCTACCGTTAGCAAGCAGCTAACCATGTCTCTTCAGTGGCTCGCGTTATCTTATTAGAATGCGTTATCTGTTTTCCGTGCATTTCTGAATACAGACACCAACCCATCCCTGTACATCACATCCCTACACAGCCTAGAACATAACATTTATTTCCATGATCGGACATTTTTGCAATTTGAGGGCGTAACTGTTAATGATCCCAACTATAACGTCACAGTCCGTGTTATGTTGGGATTCGCCTCTTTTTCAGTGGTCTTTTGCACACACAAAGAAGGTTACAATGCCGTTTGAGGCTCATGGTATGTCATTTCAACTATGCTGAAGTGAATACAGTTTTCCATTCTATGGCACCTTTAACAGTTTAAATTTAGACTTCTATTCACATTCATCAAGACACGTACGCATGAACAACAGAACTGCTAAACAGAAGTGCAGATGTGCAGCTAGTGAACCAATCAGAGCCACTCAAAGGTTCTGGAACCAATCAGGTTTAGTCATTTGTGTTACGTGTGTTGTTTGAATTCAAACAAGAAAATATATAGGGACATTAGGTACATCTTGAGAAAATTGATTTATGATGCACTTCATACAATAAAATTTCAAAATCATATTATATTAGTAGCCTATTACAATTAGCAGGTGTAATGAGCAGGACTCGTAGGAAGCGTGTAAGATCCAATTGCGAGCTTTATTAACAGATCGTAGTCAAGACAGGCAGGGTCGATAACCAAACAAACAGTAATATCCAGGGCAAGGCGAGAGCGTAAATCCAATAAACAAGCAGAGTCCAAAACCAGAGAGAGCAGTCCGAAAAGTAACAAATAAACAAGGAAATGAAACCAGACAGAACTATGGCAATGAACAAGGTAAAACTGTGGCAAAAACAAAGACAAAACTATGACAAGAAACCAAACCGTCATAATCAAAAAGGAGGACCAGGTCCATGTAGAGGAAGTGGGCCTGGATCGTGGAGCAGGGACAGACAGAGAACCACTGGAGGACCTGGGCCATGGAGCAGTGGCAGACAGTGAAGCACTGGAGGACCTGGACCGTGGATCAGTGGCAGACAGTGGAACCTTGGAGGACCAGGGCCGTGGAGCTGTGGCAGATAGTGGAACCCTGGAGGGCCTGGGCCGTGGAGCGGTGGCAGACAGTGGAACACTGGAGGGCCTGGGCCGTGGTGCAGTAGCAGAAAGTGGAAACTTGGAGGACCTGGGCCGTGGAGCAATGGCAGACCGTGAAACACTGGAGGGCCTGGGTCATGGAGCAGTGGCAGGCAATGGAACCTTGGAGCAGAAGTCCACCATGCTTGATTCGGAGGAGCCTGGAGCCATGGTGGAGCAGGGAGAGCCAGCCTCCATGGCGGGGCAGGCAGAGCAGGAAGCCATGGCGAGGCAGGCAGAGCAGGCAGAACAGGAAGCCATTGCAAGGCAGGCAGAGCAGGAGCAGAGATATCCATATTGGAACTAGTGACATCCATAGCAGGGCGGTGTGTTCACGGACGACCACCTTGGCCGTAGCATGACAGGCAGAGAGTTCATGATAGGCCTTCGTGGCTGTGGTATGATGGGTAGAGAGTTTATGGGAGGACGCCGCCCCCATAGGAGGATCTACAGCAGGTGCTGACACCTCTGGAGGCATGGGCGCAGATTCTTGGGCAGACATGGCAGTGAGTTCATAAATAGACGCCACCTTTGGAGGATCTACAGTGTGCGCTGACACCTCTGGAGGTATAGGCGCATACTCATGGACAGTCGAGCCCTCTGGAACTGATTTGTGGACAGACGAGGCCTCTGGAGCAGATTCGTGGATATACGAGGCCTCTGGAGCAGACTCGGGGACAGACGAGGCCTCTGGAGCACAGTGTGCAGCCCACACACTGAAAATGGCAACAGCCATTACCGGCAGCACTGTAGATAGTGGGATGTCTGTTGGCCTTGAGGGTGTGGATGCTGTGGACTTATGGCTTGGGAGCGTGGGCTCTGTGAGGTTAGCTGATACATGAGGTGGTATGAGAAGGTCAAAGGGGACCTGGTGAGGTTTTGGTAGGACAACAGCTTCTTGCCTTGACTCAGGGAGGCCTGCCGTGGCCGGACTTGACTCGGGGAGGTCTGCTGTGGCTTGACTTGGTTCATGATGATCAACTGTGGCTTGGCCTGGCTCAGGAACAACAGCGGCAACTTGACTTGGCTCATGAAGAACAACCGTGGCTTGACTTGGCTCATGGACGACAGCAGCAACTTGACTTGACTCGTGAAGATCTGCTGTAACTTGGCTTGGTTCATGGAAATTAGCTGTGGTTGGACATAACATAGACAACCCAGCTGTAACTTGACTTGACTCAGGAACAACATGGCTTGACTCAGGAACAACAGCTGTAACGTGACTTGACTCGTGGGGAACAGCTGTGACTTGGCTTGACTCGTGGGGAACAACAGCTGTATCTTGGCTTGACTCATGGAGAACAACAGCTGTATCTTGGCTTGGCTCATGGAAAACAGCTGTGACTTGGCTTGATTCTTGGGGAACAGCTGTGTCCTTGCTTGACTCATGGAGAACAGCAGCTTTGACTTGACTTAACTCTGTTGCTTGACTTAACTCTGAAGCTTGACTGGACTCTGAAGCTTGACCTGACCCTGGAACTTGACTTGACCCTGGAACTCGACTGGACTTGGAAGCCTGGCTGGACTTGGAAGCTACAGCTGTAACATGGTTTGACTCTGGAGCGGCAGCTGTAGCTTGACTTGACACAGGAACAACAGCTCTAACTTGACCTGATGCAGGAAACACAGCTTTAACCTGACTTGACACAGGAACGACGACCTTAGCTTGACTTGACTTGGAAACTTGACTTGACTCGGGAAATGCAGCTGTAAATTGACTTGACTCAGGAACTACAGCTGCAACTTGACTCGAAACAGGGGTAGCTGCCGTGACGTGAGGGAGAGCCATTTTAGCTGCCCATACCGCCATTAGGGGTGAGTCCAGCACGTGGGCCATCATGAAGCGTGGCTTGGAGACAGCGACCATCTTGTGGAGTGGCTCAGGCGTGGCAGCCATCTTGTGAACATGCTTGGTGATGGCGGCCATCTTGTGAACAGGCTTGGTGATGGCGGCCATGACAGGTGCGGACTCTGGACGGGCGGGCGTGGCGTGAGCAGGCCCTGGAGCGGCGGGCGTGGCGTGAGCAGGCCCTGGAGCGGCGGGCGTGGCGTGGCGTGAGCAGGCCCTGGAGCGGCGGGCGTGGCGTGGCGTGAGCAGGCCCTGGAGCGGCGGGCGTGGCGTGGCGTGAGCAGGCCCTGGCTTGGTAGGCTTGACATGAGAAGGCTGTGATATGGGGGTTACTGTGGGATTGCAGGGTCCCTCATCTGCAATCCCAACAGTAAAAGGTGATCCACTTAATAGCAGAGCATAATCAATATATTTTTCCAGTGACCAGTTAATTTTACCTCCAGGCAGGTAGAAACGAATATGTTCATTTAATCCGTGGCGAAAAATGTCCTTAAGCGCCACATCATTGAAAGATACCAAATAACACAGGTCACAGAAATCAGTCACATAATCCTCAATGGGCCGGTTACCTTGGTGGAGGTGGAAGAGGCGTGATGCTGCATCCATGGTGATCTGTGTTTTGAAAGCCACTGGATCTTTGGGAGGCGAAGTATTCTGTAACGCGGACTCGTAGGAAGCATGTAAGATCCAATTGCGAGCTTTATTAACAGATCGTAGTCAAGACAGGCAGGGTCGATAACCAAACAAACAGTAATATCCAGGGCAAGGCGAGAGCGTAAATCCAATAAACAGGCAGAGTCCAAAACCAGAGAGAGCAGTCCGAAAAGTAACAAATAAACAAGGAAACGAAACCAGACAGAACTATGGCAATGAACGAGGTAAAACTGTGGCAAAAACAAAGACAAACTATGGCAAGAAACCAAACCGTGATAATCAAAAAAACAGGGCAATGAAAACAGGAAAACGCTTGGTAGAGTCCGCATGAGCAAAACAATACTTCACGAGGGCCTGTTTGTAAATGGCCTCCTTTTAAGGCCACCAAACAGGAAGTTACCAGCGAAGCAGCAGAGGGAGCAGCAACAGTCAGTCAGTGGGTGAGGGCTCCCTCTGCTGGCGTGGCGTTACAGCAGCTCATGGTCAGCCTTTTCAGTATCATATTCTTTTACAAGTACAAACAAGTAAAACTGAACAACATTAGTTTTAAGTATGCTTATTGCAATGCTTAATCATAGTTGACTGAAAACATTTATAATACATTGTAAGAATGCACTTATATCATATAGGACATATCATGTATTTATGTGGTAGTGAATTAGTGTGCTTTATAAACTATATTAAAATGTTAAAAATGTTTTTAAAAATATCTTATTTTTGAAAAGCAGACTGAAGCATATTCATTACATAAATATTTAAAATATATTGCAGTAGGCCTACACATGGTTATAAAGTACTTTAAACCCGCTAAAAGCTAAATCATTGTCTTACATAAAGTTACATAAAGTACACATTAAATATACTTTTAGTAAGTGTAAAATAATTATGTTTTCTGTAAATACACTCTCTCTCTCTCCTTCAGCTTGCTCCCTTTATCAGGGGTCGCCACAGCGGAGTGATCCACACGGCCGATTTGGCACATGTTTTATGCCGGATGCCCTTCCTGCAAATTATGCTTGTGTTGAGCATATTTTTTAAAAGTTTGGTAATAACTTTTGCTATATATTGTGCTATATATTTATTACCAAAGTACTTCAAGTATACATCTTAGAATTATATTTAAATGCAATTCAGTATATTTTTAAAGGTCACCAATTATGCAAAATTAATTTTTACATGTTGTTTGAACATGAATGTGTGTTGGCAGTATGTGTACACAACCACCCTATAATCATAAAAACCCGCCCGCTTCTTTTTTTAATCTCCATAAATCATGAGCAGTGTCTCAAAGCTTACTGATGTCACAATATCAGAGGGATGAGACCAGAGACAGATATTAGGTGAAAACCAAACAGGAGTTTTATTGACAAGGTTGTAGGAATATTGTGCAAGGATGGTTTGAGCAATGCTTATCTGTAAGTCCGTTGTAGAGTTATGATGATAAATAAGTCCAGGTTGTAGCAAGGGAAATCCGGGCAGAAGAGCAAGGAGAGGTCTGGAGCTAGCATGAGGTAGTGAATGGCAGACTAGACAAGGAAGTACTGACTGCTGGGGCTTTATATAAGGTGGGGCTGAGTGGGAACAGGTGTGTGCAATCAGTACTCCGGTGAGAGGGAATGGGTGCACTGTGACGTAGACAGTGGGGGTGGCTGAGGTGAATGCCTGACAACTGATCACAGAATCTGACTGACACAGCCGTAACAGCCGAAACCCCACCCTGAGAGAGCCGCACACAGTCCACCATCGTCATACCAGAACATTTAAAAGCAGCATTCAAGTAAGAAATGTCTTATTACAGCTATAGAAGTTGTTCAGTCCAGAGCACTGAGTGATTTAATTGTATCATATGGTCTGCTTTTATTGAATTGTTTGGGTCATATTAACACCATAGACCCAAATAGTAATATACTGTAGGACCTGTATATTAGCTGTTTAACATCACAGACATAACACACTGTGTTTTTGTAACTTACAGTTTTTTTCAGCTGCTTACACACAAAATCTTTACTTTTCACACAGTTTCTAAAACCTGACACTCAAACACCAGAACCACACACCAAATCTGCAAAACCATACACTAATTCTTGGCCTTTTTAATTTCATAAAACACTTTTTGCAAAACACAACACACAATTCTTTATGTAACACACAAGAATCTAACAGGAAGTATCTTGATTTTCTTTTCCAAACACAACCAATCAAAATGCCACACTAATTCATCAGTGCCTCACACGAACACCTCACTTGTGCAAACACTCATTGCTTGACTTAACACCAACCAATCATGGCTTTAGAATAGGCCTTGGAATAATCACTGTTTTCAAAATTATGTTTGTTTTTTTTTTTTGTTTTGTTTTGTTTTTTGGTAATTCCAAGCCTGCATTAATGTGATCCAAAATACAGCAGAAGCAGTGATATTGTAAAATATTTTTACTTTTTAAAATAACTGCTTTATAGTTGAATATATTTTAAAAGTAATATATTGTAATATATACAAAAAGCTAAATTTATAGCATCATTACTCCAGTCTTCAGTGTCACATGATGCTATCAGAAATCATTCTAGTATGCTATTCCAGTAACATTTATTATTATTATAAATATTTAAAACAGTTGAGTAAATTGTTTCAGGATTCTTTGATGAATCAAAAGATAAAGTTCAGCATTGGTCTGAAATAAAAAGCTTTTGTAACAATATACACTATACCATTCAAAAGCTTGGAGTCAGTATTTTTATTTTCTGGGGGAAAAAAATTATAGAAAATAATTTTATTTAAAGACGTTTTAAAGTGATCAAAAGTAAGGATAAAGACTGTTACTAAAGTTCTATTTCAGATAAATGCTGTTCCTCTGAACTTCCTATTCATTAAAGAAACCTGAAAAAAAATCTACTGAGCTGTTTTTAACATAATAATAATAACAATAATAGTAGTAGTAGTAATAATAATGATATTAATAAATGTTTATTGAGCAGCAAATCAGAATATTTGAATGATTTCTGAAGAATCATGTGACTGGAGTAATAATGGTAAAAATTCAGCTTTGAAATCACAGGAATAAATTATATTTTAAAATATATTCAAATATAAAACAATTATTTTAAATAGTAAAAATAATTTAAAAAAAAATACACATATATTGTATTTGCTCTACTTTGGATCAAATAAATGCAGGCTTGGTGAGCAGAAGAGACTTCTTTAAAAAACAATATCTTACTGTTCGAAAACTTTTGACTGGTAGTGTATTTCTTTTCTTTTGTACGGTGTAATACTTTATTCACAACCACAAAAAATCTTGGTTTCAATCTTGCTTTCTTGTTTACTGTGAATTTTTCAACATCTCTCTGCCAATTACTTTCATTCTTGTAATATACACAGGAGCTCATGAAAGAAGAGCTTTAAGTTTTGAATAACTGTGTGTATATGATATATGCAAAAATATAATATTATGGCAAAGGTGTTTCCAATGTAAGACAAATGTTTGCTTTTGAGATGTGTTTGTGATATTTTGAATGCAGTGCTTCATTTTGCAAGAGATGTGAGGCATTTTACATTTTGTGTGTGCAATTCTTAGATTTGTGTGTAAAGTTTTGAAAAAAAAGAGGCAAAGTTTTGAAAATGTGTGTAAGCAGTTGAAAAAAACTATTTTATATATATATATATATATATATATATATATATATATATATACACATACATATATATATATACACATACATATATATATATATATATAAAATACAGTTTTTTTCAACTGCTTACACACATTTTCAAAACTTTGCCTCTTTTTTTAAAAAAAAAAAATATATATATATATATATATATTGTACACTTTAGAATTGTATTTTAAAGTGTTACCCAATTGTGCAGCATCTACATAATCTACTGATCAGGTATTTTCTCAGTAAGGTATAGTGGGTATTGCATTCCTTGTAGCATCAACAAGACGCAGTGTAATATGCAACCTGGGGGGTGTTTCATAAAACAAGTTTACCAAATAAGCCAGGCTTATTTCAGTTAGTCTGACTTATTTTGAGCCAAATCAAGTAACAATAATTCAGACTAACTGAAATAAGCCTGGCTTATTTGGTGAACTTGTTTTATGAAACACCCCCTCTGGTTTGCTGAACAAGACTTGGATAGCCCAACAATTGCTTTCTCCACAGATGCAGTACATAAATAAAAGGGCAAAGAGCACAAGCTGTTTCTTATTTGTCTTTGGTATGATAAGGCTTCCTTTTGTTTATTATTTATCACTCACAGTGCCTAATGATCTAAAACATGCAGTGAGTTTGTCTACTGCTGTCATGGAATTTGAATACTGACATAAAATGAATATCCTAAAGGCAAAAATGTAGCTGAATTAGTGGAAATGAAAATAATTTATACAAAAACTGTAAAAAAAAAAAAAAAAAAAAAGAATACATTAAATATAATAAACTGTAATACAGATACAAATCAGTTATATATTATATATTGAGCACTGTGATTTATTCAGTTTGTAGTTCATGTTTATTTTTGTTTGAATATCGCTGAAATCTCTTTACTTATTTTCTAGTCTCTGTTGTACAGTAGTTTATGTTAGTTTGTACTATGACCTGAATCTGTCTGAGTACAGAAATAAAAGAAATCTTTGACCTCAGTGAAGTCACAGACTCTTGCTGCTCTCATGAAGAGGAACAATGACTTGACATGAAGGAAACTTTACAGGTAATCTGACTTACTTGTTATATTCAAACAAGAATATAAGAAACAACACTAAATAAAGTGTTAATGTATTTCCAATCAGTGTATTTAATAACTGAATAAGATGTAGTAACATCACTTATTTTCACTAAGGTTTGCTTAATATGATTGTCTTCAAACCACATTAAGTGTGAACTGTGTTGAATGTTAGAAAGTATAATATTATCTTCATATTATAAATACTGTAAGTACTGCTGTAAAGAGATTTTTGCCATTAACATGATACAAAATAAAGAACAGCAGAATTAATGTCGAGCTGTATTTATGCATTTTAAAATATATTGTACTCATGATATAGAAAGGAAAAGAAAACTGTTACTGACAGAAAATCGCTGTAGTCTCCTACATAAATTAACGGATATCAGGAGTCAGAGAAGACGATCATCTGAAGACTAAAGAAAAAGAAAAGAGACACAGAATATCATCATGTTCAGCAGAAACAGCAGAGGTAAGATAATGCACAACAAGACATTTGAGATTATACAGTTGATAGTATAGTACATATTAACAGTTCAGACTATTAGCCTCATGTATAAACCTTTGCACAGATTTTATCCTAAAAGTGTGTTTATGCATGAAAGCCAGATTTCATATATGCACACATTTTCAGGTTTATAAAACCATACATACAGTATTCTAGGACCTGTGCAAAACAGAAAAATAATCACTGTTTCGTGACCATTTGGATCCAGTTAATGAGGTGTTGCAGTTAATGGGGTAATTAAATGATTAATTAAGTGCTCACTGAGCATTAGTGATGAAGACCTGTTGTTAAGCAGAATCACTGAAGGAAGGAAAAACAAACAAAAATGAACAGAAACACAACAACTACAAATTGCAGTCACATTACTTTAATTGAAATCAACTGCAAATAAAAGGCAGATGATAATTAAACAACTCCACAAACAGCTTCACGTATTACAAGCCAGAAAAATCAACAACAAAAAAAAGTTTACTGTATATTGTAATTATTTTTGCAATAGAAGATACATAAACATACACACTCAAGAGAAAGCAAAAAAGGAATACACGCATATTTATGAGTGTATATAGTCTGCATGTATATATATATATATATATATATATATAAGTTTGCAGATCTCATGCACTCTAAGACAGTTTGCTCAGTGATGAACTTGTGGTGCAAAACCCTCAACACAAGTTAGTCGCAACTGCAACATGGCAGTCATCATTTACACACAATAATTCAAAATTCTTCACACTTGTTTCTAAATACATACATACATATGTACGTACATATATATATATATATATATATATATATATATATATATATATATATATATATATATGTGGGTGTGTGTGTGTGTGTGTGCGCACCTGGTATTTATTACGTTATGAGGACCAAATGTCCCCACAAGGATAATAATACCAGTACATTTTGACCTTGTATGGACATTTGTGACGTCCCCATGAGGAAACAGGCTTATAAATCATGCAGAATGAGTTTTTTTGAGAAAGTAAAAGTGTGCACAGTCTCCTGTGAGGGCTAGGTTTAGGTGTAGGGTAGGTGTAGAGCGATAGAAAACACAGTTTGTACAGTATAAAAACCATTGGAATGTCCTATGGCATTCCTATGGAAGCCTATGGAATGTCCCCATAAAACATAGAAACGCAAAGTGTGTGTGTGTGTTTATTTTTTACTTTTTTGGTATATTCACCAAACGTAGTTGTGATTTCTTTTGAGTCTGTGTATGTTTACGTATATTTTTTTATTGCAAAATAATTACTATGTACAGTAAACTTTTTTTTTTTTTTTTGTAACTTAACTTTTTTGCATATATCATATACACACAGTTATTCAAAACCTAAAGCTCTTCTTTCATGAGCTACTACTGAAAGTAATTGGCAGAGAGATGTTGAAAAATTCACAGTAAACAAGAAAGCAAGATTGAAACAAAGATTTTTTTTTTTTTTTTTTACTGTAAGCATTTGTGGTTGTGAATAAAGAATTACACAGTACGAAAGGAAAGAAATACACTCCCAGTCAAAAGTTTTTGAACAGTAAGATTTTTATTGTTTTTTAAAGAAGTCTCTTCTGCTCACCAAGACTGCATTTATTTGATCCAAAGTAGAGCAAATACAGTAAATTTTTTAATTATTTTGACTACTTAAAATAACTGTTTTATATTTGAATATATTTTGAAATGTAATTTATTCCTGTGATTTCAAAGCTGAATTTTTAGCATCATTACTCCAGTCACATGATCCTTTAGAAATCATTTAAATATTCTGATTTGCCGCTCAAAAACATTTATTATTATTATGTTGAAAACAGCTCAGTAAAAAAAAAAAATCAGGTTTCTTTGATAAATAGAAAGTTCAGAAGAACAGCATTTATATGAAATAGAAATCTTTTGTAACATTATAAATATCTTTATCCTTACTTTTGATCAATTTAAAGCATCTTTAAATAAAATGATTAATTTCTATAATTTATTTCCCCAGAAAATAAAAATACTGACTCCAAGCTTTTGAATGGTATAGTGTATCTGTCACAATGGGGTCGTGTGCGGGGAATGATGAGGAGGAGCGAGGAGATCCAGAACATGTAGTTTATTAATATAATCCACAGGGAACAGGAACGGACAGGAAAACAGCAGGGGACCAGTAGGAAACACAACGCAAGAGAACTAAACTGAATGAACAATACACAGGATGACATATAAGAACCAACGATCTAACAGAGGACACAACCAAACTTAAATACAAGGACTAATCAAGGGGGAGACAGGTGTAGACGATTAGACAGTGACGCAATGATTAGAAACGGAAACGGAAGACCAAATAAGGGCATACACAGGGAAAAACCCACAAAAACAGTCCGAAGGGTCTGACAGTATCATGTTACAAAAGCTTTTTATTTCAGACCAATGCTGATCATTTTATCTTTTGATTCATCAAAGAATCCTGAAAAAAATTACACTCAACTGTTTTAAAATTTATAATAATAATTGAATGCCTTGAACAGCATACTAGAATGATTTCTGAAGGATCATGCGACACTGAAGACTGGAGTAATGATGCTGTAAATGAAGCTTTTTGTACATATTACAATATATTACATTTTAAAATATATTTAAATATAAAGCAGTTATTTTAAATAGTAAAAATATTTTAAAATATTACTGCTTTTGCTGTATTTTGGATCACATAAATGCAGGCTTGGTGAGCAGAAGAGAAATACAAAAAATAAATAAATAAAAAACATTCTTAAATCTTACTGTTCAAAACTTTTGACTGGTAGTGTATATCAACCATCTGTAGCTGGACAGAAACCAAACATAATTTTGAAAAGGTTAATTATTCCAAGGCCTATTCTAAAGCCATGATTGGTTGGTGTTAAGTAAAGCAATGAGTGTTTGAACAAGTGAGGTCTTAGTGTGAGGCACTGATGAATTAGTGTGGCATTTTGATTGGTTGTGTTTGAAAAAGGAAATCAAGATAATTCGGGTTAGATTTTTGTGTGTTACACAGAGAATTGTATGTTGTGTTTTGCAAAAAGAGTTTTATGAAAATGAAAAACTGAGTCAAAGGCCAAGAATTAGCATATGGTTTTGCAGATTTGGTGTGTGGTTCTGGTGTTTGAGTGTCAGGTTTCATAAATTGTGTGTCAAGAAAAGATTTTGTGTGTAAGCAGTTGAAAAAAACTGTAACTGATATCATCTGGAGTTTAAATATCTGAATATATGGATTGTGGGTTATGAATTGTTATTGATTATTTTTTTATAGTTGTTCTGCAGATTACCATATATTTAGTAACAGGCATGCACTAGATTTTTTTTTTCTGTGTGAATTTGGCTTGAGATCAAGTTGAATGTGCCACCTTTAAACAATGAAAGTGCATGCAAATGTACAGAGTTGGTGTTTTACCATTTTATACAGACAGAATTGCTTCTTTACAATACAGAATATCTTCACATATTTAATAGAAAGATTTATAACAATATAAGGCTGTTTAATTACTGTAGTTTTGTGATTGTCCTTTCCTTTCATCTAGAGCAAACGCTTAAACTGTTCAGATCCATCAAGGATGACACTCAAACATCAGCAGATGAAGATTTAATTTCAGAATGCAGGTACTTTGAGTAACACATTAAAGTTTTTTATATTATAGAAAAAACATATTATTATGTATGTTTTTTGAAGTTTAACATTTATCAAAAACAAATATCATTAAAGCTCCATAAGAGCTTTTCATTTGTAAGGTCGTGTTCAGAAAGAGTTTTATTACCAAGAATGTTTACACACACAAGTGCAGAAGAAAGTACAGACATACAATGATAGTGCAGACATACATCAGAATTACATAGTGAAGATCTTATGATTGGTTTTGTTGTGGATTATCATGTTTTGTTTTGTTTTTTGTTTTTGTTTTTTAGCTCAGTTCATCATAAGAGATCAGAGGCAGAGCCCAGCTGTGTGTCTATGAAGAGTGACGCATCTATGGGTCCACCAATACAATTTAAGAGTGGAGATACACAACATGGTCTCAGGTGAAACATCTTTATTAAAAAAATAATTAAAGTATGACATTTTATATCATAATGTATTTTCTACAAGACATGGGAAATTATTCATATTGTTTACACCAAATTCTGACCCTATAATTCAAATGTCACAGCAGAAATCGAGACTCATTAGACCAGGCAACATTTTTCCAATTTCTGTTGTCCAGTTTTGGTTAGCTGGTGTGAACTATAGTCTCAGTTTCCTGTTCTTAGCTGGCAGGGGTGGCACATACTGCTGATCTGATTCAAGGTTGAACGTGGTATATCCATCAAATAACGAGTGGTTATTTGAGTTGCTGTGACCTTTCTATCAGCTCAGACCACTATGGCAATTCTCCTCTGACCTTCGGAATTTTCGCCCACAGATTAGATATTAGACAGTTTTCCCCACTGATTAGATATGTGTTAACTAACAGTTGGAAAGGTATTAGCTAATAAAGTGCCGGTGAGTGTTTTTATATGTAAGCAATAAGGTACAAGAGACTGTAACTTATTCACAATACAGCGCACCTTGAGTATCATATTGCTTTAATAAAATGGTTACCACATCATACGAATGTGACCCTGGACCACAAAACCAGTCATAAGGGTCAGTTTTTTAAAATTAAGATTTATACATTATTTGAAAGCTGAATAGATATGCTTTTTCTATTGATGTATGGTTTGTGAGGATAGAACAATATTTGTTTGAGATAATATTTGAAACTATTTGAAAATTTCCAATCTGAGGGTGCAAAAAATTTGTCCAAATTAAGTTCTTAGCAATGCATATTACTAGTATTACTTTTGTAATATTTCTGAATATTACAAAAATTTTGATATATTTACAGTAGGAAAATTACAAAATATTTTCATGGATAATAAAATAATATTTTACATAATATCCTAATGGTTTTTGGCATAAAAGAAAAATCGATAATTTTGACCCATACAATGTATATTTGGCTGTTGCTACAAATATACCCATGCTACTTAGACTGGTTTTGTGGTCCAGGGTCACAAATATTAAAACCAAAAATTGATGTATTGATATGTTAATATGTGTATATATACAACAGTTCTTTCTGGTTCTTGAATCTGACTGGTATTTACATAAAGGAAAGTTAAAACAAACAAAAAAAAAAAACATACACAGGGTAAGTGTGCCATGTGGATGGGCCGGGTTCCAGGCCTGAGCTGCCTACACGTCTCACTTTTTTAATGCATCACAAACTAGCCGAAACATCTAAACACCTACGCATTTAAAAAACATAAATAAACAAATAACAGACATATAAGGTGTGTGAGGCATCCAGGTAGAGGCCAGGGATGGCTGGGGAGCTTTGGACCCCGTTGCCCCACAGCATCTTTTCCTGGCACTTCTGATGAAATATGTCATGCGCTAAGTATGTGGTGGCCACGGAGGGATCAGAGGCAACCCTAATATTTATTTATTTATTTATTTTTTTAATTTTTATTTATTTATTTATTATTATTATTATTGTTATTACATAATGTAATACTATTATTAAAATTACTATTTTTACTTGCCCTCTTCATTGTCCTCCACCCTCTCCAAATCTAAATGAAATCAATATTATTGTTATTAGGGGTTCGAGCACGTAGTGCTGAAACCCTATTGTAATTGTAAGGATTTTTTTTTTTTTTTTCTGCCATAAAACTGGATGTGTAGACCAAACTGTAAGTCCTAGAGACTTCAAACTTGGCCAGATGGTAGACCTCAATTTGGGGAGAACCTATCAAAGTCTCAGCCCAATCGGCCTATAGGTGGCGCTACAGCGAACAAAATTGCGAAATCGCTCATAACTCCTACACCGTTTGTCGTAGACTCAAAAAAATAGATTTTTGGAATCCTTGGGTCAAGACGATAAAAAGCCTAAAATCAGATTCGCTCTACTGAAGATCAATAATTATCAAAAAAAAGTTGAATTTTCAACTCATCGTTGCGAAGGGGCCCCAAAAAGTTTGTCAGGTGGGGGGCCATTTTTACTAAAATGGCTATAACTCATGAACCAAATGAGATATCTTCTCCAAACTCGGTACACATGTGTACAAGCTCAATCTTTGGTCAAATAAGAAAAATTGCACAGCTATAAGCCTGAAAAAAACATAAAAAATGACTATAACTATGCAATTGTTGGTCTGATCGACCTGAAAATTGGTATGCAGTGTCTCTGTCCAATGTGCCATAAGGGTCTATGAGGACATTTGCGTATCTCAAAAAACATGGCCGCCATTGGCCAATGAAGTTTGAGCACCTATTAGAAAAAGTTAACGGAGGCCGATCAGAACAAAACTCACTGGGCATGTTCGACTCATGGCCCTAAAGGTCTGTAAGAATTTTGAAAGAAATCGCCCACTAGTTGGCACTAACAAGATTTTTTGCCTCTGTAATCCCGTGGTGTTTCACACATCCACACAATATGCATATCATTTCATAGATCTCCTCATGCTAAGCAACTTTGCCTCAAGAACCATTGCTGTCAATCAAATCGTTCATTAAATATTCACAAATATGTTAAAAACCTACTTTTGCGAACTAGTCCTAGGTTTTTCGGTTAGCTATAATGGTGTCATTTACAAACGGGGAGTGGCCACACATACCTAAAAGCCTATAAAAAACTTAACCAAAAATTAAAAACTTTACGAAAATTGGGGAGATCATGTGTCAGATGACTCTTAACAAGCATGCAAAGTTTCATGGAGATCGGACCATAGGTGGCGCTGTAACAGTTAAAAAGTCTTCAAAAACACGAAATTTCAAAGGTAAATCACCTTACATTGCTAAAACATGCTCATTTATTCATAGAAACACTAGAACTTCATACCATGTGATAGATCTCCTCATGCTGAGCAACTTTGCCTCAAGAACCATTGCTGTCAATCAAATCATTTATTAAATATTCACAAATATGTGAAAAACCTACTTTTGCGAACTAGTCCTAGGTTTTTCACTCAATCTTGAAAAAACACTGCAGTACTATTCTCTGGACTCTCTAGATTAATAATTATCAAAAAAAAAAAGTGGAATTTTGTCTTTTGGGTAGCTATAATGGGGTCATTTACACAAGGTGTGTGGTCAAGTGCATGCAAAAGCCTATATCTTCAAAGTAAAAATTTAAAACTTCACAAAACTAGGTGAGCACATGTGTCTTATGCTAAACAGGCATGGAAAGTTTCATAAAGATCAGAGCATAGGTGGCACTATAACAGTTAAAAAGGCTTCAAAAAACATAAAATTTCTATGGTAATAGGCCTCAAATTGCTAAAAAAAATGCTCATACATTCTCACAAACACTAGATCTTCATATCATATGAAACATCTCCTCATTCTGAACAACTTTGTCTCTAGGACCATTGCTGTCAGTCCAACTGTTCTTCAAATATTTGATATTATTCATAAAACCTTTTTTTTTTTTAACTATAACTAGGTTTTTGACTCAAAATCAATAAAACCACTGCAGTGCAATTCTCTGGACTCTCCAGATAAATTATTATCAAAAAAATGTTGAACATTTACATTTGGACAGCGATAACAGGGCCACTTAATAAGATGATCATGATCTGCTGTACCCAAAAGTCTATAAAGCCTAAAAGAAAACTAAATTTCATAAACCTAAGTAAAATCAACAACAGTAAACAAGCATACATTTTATAGACATTAGGCAAAAAAGGCAATGTAACAGTTATAAAGCTTAAAAACAATAGATCTCTCTTTAAAACGCCATGAAATTGCAACTATAACCCCTAGATGGCAGTAGAAGATCACTAATGGCTTATTGAAATGACTAGAACAGTGCTTTTCATGGTTTGTTTTCAGTTCATTTCAGTTCATGCATAGACTACATCACTGTTTTAACATTGATGGTCACATTTAGTCAAAGTTTAACACTTCATTTAAACAGATATATCATATTTGACAATAATACAAGATTATGATTACAGTGAAACCTGAAAATGATGTATAAAATATTAAAAAGACAAGACTTGCAGTAAACATTTTGTTACCTACCATTTATTACACAAATCTCTTATGTGCAACAAAATGTGTGTGTGTGTAGTGATGCTTGATGAACATTAATATAATGAGTTTAACCATTTAATTTCTGTGTTTGTGTGTTTGTGAGTGTATTCTCCATCATGCGTTTTAGTGTTAGCTATATATTTTGGGTTGGACTAAATTCTAAATCCACACAACCTTATAAAGGCCTTATTTGCTCAAACCCCAGTAATTGCTGCTTGCAGCTATATTTATTATTATTATTGTTGTGGTTGTTGTTTTTGTTGTTATAGTTATTATTTTTATTATTATTGCTGATAATATTTGTTGTCTCCAATGGTTTCTTGTTAATCTGTTAGATACTATTTGATTTGTATCTGATCGACTGAGAGCCTTTTCCAGACGAGCAATATTCTAGTGATAATGGAATTCCAGCTGTTTCACAGTTTGTATGACTCCGCTTATGGCATTGCTCACAGTCATGGTGAACAGCCAAATCCATTATAATTGTATTAATAATACTGTTGTTTTTGTTTTTAAGAGTTTTTTAGGTGGGGATGTACTTGTTAAGACTTATGTAGTAATGTAAATATGTAATAAGTTATGTAAATATGTAGTTTCAAATATTTGCTTCAATGTTTTCAGAGATGTAAGCTTGTAATGCCATGCCAGCAGAGGGAGCCCTTGCCCATGGACTGTCTGTTACCGCTCCCGCTACTGCTTCTTTGGTGACTTCCTGTTTAGCAGCCATTTAAGGAGGCCCATGCTAACTACTCTACCAAGCATTTTCCTTGATTCATGATATTATTTCCATGGCCTTTGTTTTTGTTTCATAGTCATAGTTTTGCCCTGTTTTTGCCTTGTTTCATTGCCATAGTTTTGCCGTGTTTCATTGCCTTGTTTATTTGTTACTTTGGACTGCTCTCTTGGATTTTGACCCTTTTGCATGTTTATTGGAATACACTTTTGTCTTGCCCTGGATGTTACTGTTTGCTGGTGTCTGACCCTGCCTGTCTTGACCACGATTTGTACAATAAAGCTCGCACTTGGATCTATCCACACTTCCGTCGAGGCCCGTTACAGAATACTTCACCTCCCAAAGATCCAGTGGCTTTTAGAGTACAGCCCAACCATAGATCCTGCATCACGCCTCTTCCGCCTCTGCCACGGTAACCAGCCTATTGAGGATTATGTCGTTGATTTTTGTGAGCTGTGCTATTTGGTGACTTTTAATGATGTGGTGCTTAAGGACATTTTCCGTCACGGATTAAACGATCCGATTCGTTCTGGCCTACCTGGAGGGAAAATTCACTGGTCTTTGGAACAGTACATTGACTTTGCACTCCGGTTGGCTGGTTCACCATTTACTGAGGGGGTAGCTGATGAGGAACCCTGCTATCCCCCAGTACCTGCCAAACCTGTAAATTTTTCCGTCATGCCTGGAATTATTCAAGTCAGATCAGAGCCCTCTCATGCCATGCCTGCCAAGCCAAAGCCTGCTCAAGTCATGTCCACCAAGCTAAAGCCTGCTCACGTCATGCCTGCCAAGCCACAGCCTGCTCTCGTCACGTCTGCCAAGCCACAGCCAGTTCACGCCATGCCTGCCGCTCCAGGACCTGCTCACGCCATGCCTGCCGCTCCAGAGTCTGCACCTGTCATGGCCGCCCTTCCAGAGCCAGTTCACAAGATGGCCGCCATCCCTATGCCAGCTCACAAGATGGCCGCCATCCCCAAGACAGTTCTCAAGATGGCCGCCCCATCTGAATCCCCGGCCAAGATGGCCGCCACGCCTGAGCCTCATCATGCCAAGGTCATCTCATCTGAATCTCGTCTCGTCATGTCTGCCATACCCAAAGCAAATCAAGTGATGGCTGATTCTCTGATGTCAAGTCAAGTCAGGGCTGCACTTTCTGTGCCAAGCCAAGTTGCAGCTGTTGTTCCTGAGTCAAGCCAAGTTACAGCTGTTGTTCCTGAGTCAAGTCAAGTCACGGCAGACCTCCCTGAGTCAAGTCAAGTCAAGTCACGACAGACCTCCCTGAATCAAGTCAAGACACAGCTGCGCTCCTAACAGAGCCTCTTCACGACATGGCCGCTAGTATAGAGCCTTGCTAAGCCACGGCCATCATGCCAGAACCTTGCCCGGTCCCGTCTGACCTTCTAGAGCCGCGTCACGTCTCAGCTGATCCTCTAGAGCCTTGTCACGTCTCAGCTGACCTCCTAGAGCCTCATTACATCTCAGCTGACCCCCCAGAGCCTTGTCACGTATCAGCTGACATCCCAGAGCCTTGTCATGTCTTAGCCATCCTTCCAAAGCCTCGCCAGGTCTCGTCTCATCTCCCAAGCCACGCAGTCTTGACGCTCTCTAACCTCACAGCCTCCACACCCTCAAGCCTGGCAGGCATCTCACTGTCTACTGTGCTGCCTGTAATGGTGGTCGCCATCTTGAGCATGTGGGCTACACACTGCACTCCAGAGGCCTCATCTGACCACAAGTCTGCTCCAGAGATCTCATCTGTCTACGAGTCTGTGGCAGAGGCCTTTCCTGTTCACAGATTTGCGCCAATGCCTCCAGAGGTGTCAGCTTACACTGTAGAACCTTCCAAGGAGGCGGCATCCACTCTTGAACTCACTGTCTCGTCTATCCACGAGTCTACTCCAGAGATCTCGTCGGACCATGAGTCTGCGCCAATGCCCCCGGAGGTGGCAGCTCCGGCTGCAGAACCCCCAAAGGGGGCGGCGTCATCCTACGACCTCTCTGCCCAACCTGTAACAGTCATGGAGGCCACCTCTGAACTGTCTCCCTGCCATGTCACGGCCCAGGAGGCCAATCATGAACTCTCTGCCTGTCACGTCATTGCCAAGAAGGCTGGTCCCATACTCCCTACCTGTCCAGCCACCTTCGAAGGGACTACCTCTGCTGTGGTATGGGGATTCCTGCTCTCCTCTGCTCTGCTATGGATGTCATTTGTTCCACTGTGGGTATCTTTGCTCCTGTCTGCTCTGCCTGCCCCACCATGGCTCCCTGCTCTGCCTGCCCTGCCATGGCTCCCTGCTCTGCCTGCTCTGCCATTGCTCCGGACTCCTCAGAAACGAACAGGGTGGACTTCTGCTCCAGTGCTCCACGGCCCAGGTCCTCTGGTGTTTCCATTATTTCCATGGCCTTTGTTTTTGTTCCGTAGTCAGAAGAGTCGTAGTCGTAGTTTGTTTTGCCCTGTTTTTGCCCTGTTTCGTTGCCATAGTTTTGCCTTGTTTCATTGCTTTATTTATTTGTTACTTTGGACTGCTCTCTTGGATTTTGACCCTTTTGCATGTTTATTGGATTACGCTTTTGTCTTTCCCTGGATGTTACTGTTTGCTGGTGTCTGACCCTGCCTGTCTTGACCACGATCTGTACAATAAAGCTTGCACTTGGATCAATCCACTCTTCCGATGAGTCCCGTTACAGAGCTCCAGGGCATTAGCGGCTCATGAACCTGCCGAGAGCAGCCTCACCTTGGCCAGATCTTCTGGAATTTGAGACTAGCTCCGATGTCAATAGTGGTCAACATGATGATGCAGGGAAACCCAACACTGCTGAATGAGATCTACACAGAGCTGTACATCAGAGAGTGAGAGTGGAGAGATCAATAATAAGCATGAGGTAAGACAGATTGAGACACAATCCAGGAGAGCAGCAACAGAGGACACACCCATCAAATGCAATGACATCTTTAGACCTTTACCTGAACAAGACAAGCCCATCAGAACTGTGCTGACAAAGGGAGTCGCTGGCATTGGAAAAACAGTCTCTGTGCAGAAGTTAATCCTGGACTGGGCTAAAGGGAAAGAGAATCAGAACATCCAGCTCATATTTCCACTTCCTTTCAGTGAAATAAACTTGATGAAAGACAAAACACTCAGTCTTTCAGGTCTTCTTAATTCTTTTTTCCCAGAAACACAATCAGTGAAAATACCCTGTGATTAAAATAAAGTGTTGTTCATCTTTGATGGTTTGGATGAGTGTCGTCTGTCTCTTGACTTTAAGTGTGAAGTGAAACTGTGTAATATATCTAAATTAGCCTCAGTGGATGTGCTGCTGATGAACCTCATTGTAGGGAATCTGCTTTCCTCTGCTCTCATCTGGATCACCTCCAGACCAGCAGCAGCTGATCTCATTCCCTCTGAGTGTGTCCATCGAGTGACTGAAGTACGAGGCTTCAATGAGTCACAGAAGGAGGAATACTTCGGGAAGAGAATCAGTGATCAGAGTCTGGCCAATAGGATCATTTCACACCTGAAGTCATCAAGGAGCCTGATCCTTCAGACCAACATCAAACATGAGAAGGACTATTAAAAGAATGTGAATGACAAAGACATGATTCTCAAACTGGGGAAACTGGCTTTTCAGCAGCTTGTGAAAGGCAACCTGATTTTCTTTGATGAAGTCCTGAGAGAGTGTGGCATTATTGTGACAGAAGCATCAGTGTACTCAGGATTGTGCACTCAGATCTTCAGAGAGGAGTTGGGCTTGTATCAGGGGAAAGTCTTCTGCTTTGTTCATCTGAACCTTCAGGAAAATCTAGTAGCTTTATATGCACACCTCTCCTTTACAATCAATAAGATCAATGTGTTTGACCAAACCAAGCAAAATGTGTTGCCTAAGATTTTTAACCAGAAGAAATTTAATTAATTATCTGAGCTGCATCAGAGAACTCTGGATGAGGCCTTACAAAGTAAGAATGGACATCTGGATCTTTTTCTGCGGTTTCTTCTGGGTCTCTCAGTGAAGTCAAATCAGAGTCTCTTACAAAAACTACTCACACAGACGCTGCTCTTACAACAAAGAGAAAACAGTTCAGTACATCCAACAGAAGATCAGAAACAATCACTCTTCAGAAAAATCAATCAATCTGTTTCACTGTCTGAATGAACTGGGTGATGATTCACTTGATGCAGGAGATCCAACATTATCTGAAATCTGGAAAAATAAGAGAGACCACACTCTCCTTTTCACAGTGGTCAGCTCTGGTTTATGTGTTGCTGACATCAGAGCAGAAGATGGATGTTTTTGATCTAAAACACTTTAGTGGAAAACAACATTCAACAGATGAAGTTCTTCAGTTTTTGCTACCTGTGGTTAAAGAATCCAGATCAGTTTGGTAAGTAACACTGAAAACAATCACTCCACTTTAAAAACTTGACCACATATATATGACCACATAAACAATTTTTCAATGCATTAATTATAAAACAATTTATTAAATAATAAATAAAATAACATAAATGGTGAGAAGTGGTTCCTATGCTAACGTGTTACCATTGACTATTAAATGGTTGCTTATTAGCATGTCTATTAATAGCATACTGGCTGTTTATTAGTACTTATAAAGCATTCTTTTTTTGTAACCACATGCACTGGACACTGTTCTCCAGTTTTTGTTGTAGTGTCTAATGAAAGATCTGTAGTACGTATAGTATTGATTAATGTGTGTAGGATTTGAAAGCTTTGTTTTTATTTTGAATCCAGGTGAAATGGTTTTGAAGCGATTGTTTGATTTTGCCAGAACAGTCAGGGGTTCTGTGAATTTGGTTTGAACATTTGGATTTGTGTTTAAGGTTTTGAGAAAATGAGTGATGGTTTCAAAAAAATGTGTTTTAGCATTTCAGAAAAAACTATAATAGTTAACATTGTAGTTGTTAAATTTAGCTATTGGGTAGGATTAGGTATGTAGAATATGGTATTGCAAACTATATGTTTACTGTATATAGTAATTATTTAGCAATAAAAAAGATACATAAACATACACTCACTCAAAAAAACATACACACTCAAAAGAAATCACACCTAAGTTTAGTGAATATACCAAAACAAAAAGGGAAAAATACACACAATGTATATTACACAATATATTTATATATATTTCATACTCGTATGCACATTCTTCTGTACCTCTCAGATTGACAAATACACCAGTACATTCTGTGCACTTTCAACTAGCTTATATTTTGTAGATTTAAATATTTTGAAAGTGTGAAGAATTTTGAATTATTGTAAACGACGAATGGTGTTGCAGTTGTGCTTAACTTTAGCTTTCTAGTGTTTAGCATTACAAGTTCATCACAGAGCAAACTGTGTCTTAGTGAATGAGAATGTGTTTAAAGTTTTGCAAATAGACTGCATGAGCTCTGCAAACAGTGTCTAAACGTGTTTAATGTTTTGCAGAAAGAGTGATTTGACAAACTGGTTTACGCCATTGGAAATTTGGTTTAGAAAATGGGGTTTAGTGTTTTTGTCGGGGATCTGGAAGGAGGACCCAAATGCAGAGTGAATGACAAAGGTTTATTTACAAAACAGACTGATACAAGAGGGTAGTGAAGTACACCGGTGATATAACAGCAGGAACATGGTAGATAATGGGACAGCTAGGGGAGACCACTGGAACAGCTCAGACATAAACTGGTAGAATACATTGGCAGTAGAGGGAACGGCGAGACCAGGCAGATGGAGACGGCCGAGCAAGCTAAGCTCTGATACTTCTTAGCCGTGGACTCTGGAGCAGACAAGGTGCCAGGCAAGGGGAACCATTGGGCAGGAAACAGTCAGGACAGGAACTCTAACAACACAAGACAAGACAGAACAAGACTCCACAGAAACACAAGTACTCCAAGGCAGGCAGGGGAATAAACAAAACATACATAAATAAATAAACGGTTACTAAGTTAACATGATAAATACATGAAAATAACCGAGAACGCAAACAAGACCAGGATTAGAAGGAGAATAGTAAATAGCAGAATACTAAAATTACAACAAAAGACAAAAATCTAAAAATTAGGAGCAAGACAAGAACATAGAATACACAGCACTTGACAGGGACTAGGCGGGACTAGGCAAGACTAGGGCACAAGACCAACCAGACAAGAGGGAAGGAAAACAGCCTCAGCCACAGAGACAGTGATCATGAGGGTGAGAATGACTACAGACCGGTAAAAACAAGAGGAACAATAAATAGGGATTAAGACACACGAGGAACAGGTGAAAGCAATTAAACTAACAAGGACTCAACAAGGGCTAACGAGGGTGTGGTAGAGGAAACAAGGAGGAGGGGCTAGGGAAGCACATGGTGTCACGTTCGTGTGTGGAAGGAAATGTAGGACGACGAAAAATTAACAAAAGGGTTTTAATAAAATCCAAAAAGGGTATATCCAGACAGGAACAGCAGGGAAACTGTTACGCCCCTTAGGTTTTTAGGACTAGGGGTAAATGGGAAAATAACATTTGTCTGTGTGTGTGAATATGCAATGGTGCTGGCAGGCAAATAAAGAGCAAGATTTTGATATTAGTGACCATTTATTGTGCACAGTGCTCAGTGAAAAGGTGGTACCAGAGTATTTACAATATTTACAGTATTTACAAAGGCAAATAACCAAACATTGATAAAACAAACAAAAAAAAGAAGGTGGGAAGGGGGAGCACGAGAGGTGCCAAATAAAAGAAATAAACAAAACAAAACACAGCTAGCTAGTGTTTGTAATCTAAGCTAACTACCCAAAAGAAAATGTAGAAAAAAAGGTCTTCGGTGTAACAACGCCCTAACTAAACTATTCTAACTAACAGGGGAAAAACAAAACGTACAGCGGATGGCACTCTCTCCTAAACTAGTGTATCTAATACATCCAGAATATCCTACGTGTTGTACAATGTATGTTGCGTGACCTACTTACCTGCTCACGCCTTCCCAACCTAACGTACAGTGGGGAACAGCAAAGACGGAACAGTAAACGAGTACACTGTACAAACACTTTATCAACAAAGGACAGTCAGGACATATAAACACACAGTATACAGGAAAATATCAGACGTCAATACAAATAACAAAAAGAGAGTGCACAAGCGTAGCAATGGAAAAGGTACAAATGAGCAAAAAGCTGGGGTGTGCGGGACAGTAACGGGACTTTAAACCGGCCGGCGTGAGATGATTGGATAACGTAAACCGGGGCGTCATCATCCAGGTGGAAGAGTGACAGACTGGTGGGCCAAAGGGAATCTGGAACACACACAACAGACTAACACACACAAACTTTACGCAGCACGTACGTAGCAGCACACCAACATAACTTTAAGATCGGACAAACCCTGACAGTTTTAGCAAATGTGAAAAACTGTAATAAGCAGCAAATTAGGAGTTTTTGAGACAAAAGTCAAAGTTAATAGTTTGTTAACTCTTATACAGGCAACGCGCACCACAGGATTCATGTTCTTTAATCTCTTGTAGGAGGCGTGAGGAAGAATGTTTCATCTATGGGGGGGGGGGTGTTTTGAGGGGGTTTGGTGTTCCCAGAAATCTCAAAAATACAAGGAGAACCCCTTGATTAAAAAACTCTCCGAGGGTTGGGGAGGGGGGTGTTTGGGGACTATAAATCACATCAAGGTGAGTGGATCCCCCTCAGCAGAAATCGTATTCCAGGGCCAGGAGCCCTTGGGAAGAGCCTTATAGGCCCCTCCTGGTCTCTGGGCCCCCTGTACACAGTCCCCTTTCTATTTTGAGTTTAAAAATTGTGCAAATAGTAACATTTGCATGTAAAACTGATATTATTACATTTAGTTGACTACATTTTGCATTTGATCAAATAAGATCAAAATGTACTGAATCGTACCTCAGTTTCCTCTCTACTGAGGAGCCATTTGTTGTGGTACATGAAAAAAAAAACTCTGAGATAGTTGACCTCCTTCAGCTTGACAAAACCAGCTTGTAGATGCTGTTGCTTTCTTCTTTATCTACTTAGTTTGAGACAGCATCTTTGTATCATTTAGTCAAGGTACTTAAAGCAGGTAGTCTCTCAAGTAGGCCTTTCCAGAACACATCCAAATCCACCACTCCAGATGATAAAGCTCTGAGTGCTGCTGTGCCCAGACTTGCCAAGTAAGAAGTTCATTTTGTGGAAGATCACTGAACTGTGGAACGGCTTTGTTACACATTGTCATCCATGAATGCAGTGTTACAAGGTTCAAACACCTTGACGTCCTGAAGAAACTTTATGGCTGGTTGCCTATCTGCCATGTACTTGCTGAGCTTATCCCCTGCATTGCTTATGCCTGGCTAACTGTGGCAAGAATCTGAGTCTTAATAGCAAATGGGAGTACATGGTTTGCAAAGTACTGTACACATGCTTTATACTGAAGCTCCTTATTGGCAGTGAAGCTGACATGCAGATCTTCCAGATAACTGAATGTGTTGGGGGTCACTGGATGTCCACTCTGGAAGATGCTGAGAAGCTGGAGGATGACCTTGCATTTGTCAACCATGATGATCATCTGGGCATTTAGAGATTGAGCCAGATTTGTCTCTTTAGGTGTCTCATGAACCACTGAAGGCAGTGAACATCTGACACACATCTGGGGATAAAAAAATACACAATGAGAGTCAAAATAAGGCCAAGCATACAGTGTTCACACCAAGGTTACATGTAATTAAAATTTTGAAAATGAAGAAAAAAGTATACAACTAGGCTGTGATATTGTTTGATCTATGATATTTTGAATTGCGTTTGTGTTACTAAAGGAAGTCTATGACAGGTCAACAAGGAATAATTTTACTTATACTTAATCTTGTACAGAGATTTGTGTTTGATTCAGGCCATCTCCATTTCAAACTCTATGAACTCCCTTGTAGAGTCCTTATAAGGTCCATGATGTGGGCCATGCATTTTATATGCAAGGAGTTTCGGAACAATGACTGATGTGCAGCAACAAAAGCCTTCTTCATGTAGGCAGCGTTATCAATGTCAAACACAATGATGTCTTAAATAGCAATGCTTTATTCTTGTAGACACTTCACAACAGCCAAAAATGCACCAGCTTGCCTAAGTAATCAAGCACTAAAATCTTTTCTGTTAATTTAAATAAATACAAACTTGCTGCTATTGGATCCACTTTTCCTTCCCTGCATTGCTGAAACATGTTTTATTAATTACTGAAACAGTTATTTAAAATCTAAAGGAAGGCCATTTACTTGTTTTCATTATAGTTCTTTGTTTTGTTTGTTAAACAGGCTATGTGGATGTAATCTCACTGCTCAGTCTTGTGGGAGTTTATCATCAGTTTTACAATCCTCAAACTCTGTCCTGAGAGAGCTGGACCTGAGTAACAATGACCTGAGCCATTCTGGAGTGAAACTTCTTACTGATAGACTGAAAAGTCCAGACTGTCAGCTGGAGATACTGAGGTACATGGTTTTCAATCAAATAAATTAACAAAATATTAGTGTTTATCAAACTGTAAAGCCTATGTTGAATTTATGCAGACTGATCATAAATGCAGATGATGACAGTGCAGATTGATAAACACAGTTAAAAAGCTTCCTAATCATAAACATAGATTCACAAAAATTATATCTACCACAGTTTTATCATAGGTAGAATGCAAAATGTTTCAATACAAGAATTTCATTCAAATGTAATTTATGCAATATTTCAAACCTTTAACCCATGGGAGAAAATCAACTCACCACAACAGTTTAAAAAAATGTAGATGTGACAACCCTACATCCAACACAAGCTGCATCCAAAGTGACTGAAATACTCTGCATATTGATAGCGACTCCCTGATGCACAAAAATTATCATCAATATTAAAATGTTTGTGGAGAAAACAGTCCCACGCAAGGGTTTTATACAAAAACCCAAACAATGAATAATACCTGTAAAAAGCAAAAGCTGAATCCCGGACAGTTTGGGCAGTTTAGAAGTCCCGGCCGGACATTTCTTTTGTCCGGGGAAAAGAGGGCTTATGGTCACCTTAATTCAGGGTTTATGTTACACGTCTATACAAACAAGCAGCTCCTGAAAACAAAAAAAAAAAAAAAAAAACCTGATGATGTACATTGCAGATGCACTCTTATACTCATGGTGCTCCAGTAATGATGTCATAGGCTGTCTTCACCCAATAGACTTGTGTTTACACATTAAACATTTTATACATAATGATCTGTAGATTGAGACAATATGTGCTCTGAGCAGCAGTAATTTAAAACCAGTTAAAACCCACATTTTACCCATTTTATTATTCTAAATTGTATTATAAATTAAGGAAACTGATTTGTACCAAAAATATTGGGTAAATTGTCCAGGTTTGGTGGTGTCAGTAGCTGTGTCCCAAAGTGGACTGCATGCACTTCGAAGTGCATGGACTTTCGAAGGCCACGCCTCCGAAGTGCACGAAGGACCCTCTGAAGTGCATGAGATGCTCCACCTTCGCAGAATTTCCTAATTGCGCCACCAGGAGTTCCCGATTATCGCTCCTGTCGCATAGCAATGTACCTCAGGCTTTGTCAAGAGCATGGCCGGGTAAATTATATTGTTTTGCTGCATCCTTGCCGGATTACAATTTTAAATGCATTCATTGCGTTTGAACCAACTTGAATAATGTAATGATACATATAAAAAAAAATACAAAACCATGCACACACACATATATATATCAGGTCAAATACTGACTAATATGTTGCCAAGGTGCGATTTTATAATAGTTTATTGTCTTGATGGTAAACATATTTGGAAATCCTGAGTTTAGGCAGTTAAGTAACCACAAAAATAAAACTGTGAATAAATAAAAGCAAATTATGCATTGTTCATCTCAATGTTCAGCGGCAGCAGAGTGTTTGACATGCCTCGTTCCATTGTCCACCGCATTGTCCACCGAGTTGCTGAGGAGTTGGTGGCCATTCGCCACCAGGAGATTCACTTCCCCAAAGACCCCAGAACATTTCCTGGGAATCGGAGACCGCATTTGAAGTCGCTTTCGAATTACGGCAGCCTTCGCCGTGCCACGGTGACGCATTCAGCCTTTGATTGCGCACTTTGGAGGGTGCATCCTGAATTGGGACAGCTTACGTCATGACGCTGTGCCCTTCAAATTCGCACTTCAGAGTCCACGCACTTCAGTTTGGGACAGCCTTCGCTGCGCCGCTGTGACGCATTCGCACTTCAAATACGCACTTCGGAGTCCGCGCACTCCACTTTGGGACACAGCTTGTTTCTGTTCTGGGACTCTTATATTGATGTTCTTTTCATTCTGTTGTATCTGAATTCTAGTTTTCTGTTTATTTTCTGTGTCCTTTATCTTGTTGGTTCCTAAGTATTTTTTTACTTTTTTTTTTCATAATTACTAATTAGTTTGTCTTCTATGTCTAGTCCTTCATTAGCTTATTCAATTATATTCCTTGGTTTCTTCAGGTCATGGTGCATGTTTGTTAGCTGTTTTGCTGTGATTATATTTTCTTCATCTTTGTACCCTTTTGGACATTTTCTTTGTTAACTTAAATTCATACAAACTTGCTGTAATTGGTTCCACTCTTCCTTCCCTGCATTGCTGTAACAGCATTGCTGTTTTATAAAGAACTGAATTACTGAAACATACATTTAAAATCTAAAGGAAAGCTTTTTACTTGTTTTCAATGTAGTTGTTTGTTTTGTTCTTTTATACAGGCTATGTGGATGTAATCTCACTACTCAATCCTGTGAAAGTTTGTCTTCAGCTTTACAATCCTCCAGCGCAAGCATACTGAGAGAGCTGGACCTGAGTAACAATGACCTGCAGGATTCTGGGGTGAAGTTTCTTTCTGATGGACTGAAGAGTCCAAACTGTCAGCTGGAGATTCTGAGGTAAATGGTTTCAATAAAATAAATAAGGCAAGCTGTGTTTATCTAATTGTAAAGATTGCGATGTAATTTGATAGAATTATACAGTGTGGCACTATGTTTATTTACATGCAAAAAGCTCATGATCTATTTTTTCAATGTCTTTCTGGATTTTAATGTACAACATGCATCAAACATCTGCTCTTTTATTTGATTGGCCATCCTAATCACCAGCTGACTTGACATGTACTGTTAGACAGCTGTTTAAATGTTTTTGTCATCCAAACAAATAGCTAACATGTGCATAATGGAGTGAAGCAGAGCAGCATGAAGAATATCTAATATTAACCTCTTAGCGTTCCTACAAAATGTAACTACACAACGGGCGGTACAGTGGAACGCTAACATGATAATATCAAATCAGAGCTCTACATTTACTTTTCTTTTTAGTAGCACTTGTACTCCTAAGTTAAAGAAAAATTAGGAGTTTGGAGCACAGTCAAAAAATTCAGGAGAACCTTCTGATCAGTATTGCGAGATGACTCCTTCACTCAAAGTGATTTACAGAGGCTTTTTTCTTTGTAATAGCATTTTTTCTAACTTCATTAAAAGTGTCATCTTTTATGTCAAATTCAAAGTTGTATAAGCTTTATCAAAATTTCTAATTAATTTCTAATTAGAATAAGGTACCAATCAAATGAAATCAGTATTAACTAAATTAATTTGCACTACAGAGGTGGCAAAGAAGAACACAAAAGTGTCATGTAGGTGTGTTTACAGACGTTTAATGAGGCTCAGAGGTGACATGAGTGCATGCTGAATGTTTTAAATATACCAATTTCAATGAATGGGTAATTGAATCATTTATTCACTAGATTTGTTTAAAACGCACATTCATTTATAAACAAAACAACTGTGTTTGCTTGGAGATGCGGGGCGGCTTAGCTGTGACTTTGTTTGAAACTATTTTCATTATCGAAATAGACCAAAATCAGCCAATAATGTTAAGATCAGACAGTGTCACTTAATATTAACCTCTGTATTAAATCAATATCAGATTTGCAAACTCCCTTAACAGTTAATAAAAGTTGTCACTCATCTTAGTTCATCATGATCTCACAAAGTTCCGTTATAATTAATGAAGCTCCCTACACTGCACAATGAATCTCTTATGACACCCCGTATACAGTTTGTTATAATGAGATGATTTTTGAGCTTGCATAACTTAGCACTGAACAAAACTCTGGTGTTTTGAGCAGTGAGTGGATTCTGATTAACACTGCGTTCAAGAAATGAGATATGAGATATAAGAGAAATGTCTGTTGTACATTACCTAACACTGCAAAAACGTGCTGTAAGTAGAAACCTTTGAAGTTCCCCTGAGCATAAACACAAATATGCTAATTGAGTCAGTCACACTGGTGCTTCTAAATATTTTTAGATAGTCACATGCAGTAGTTTGCAGTCAGACAAATGTCACTGAAATGGGTGCGCTGTAGAGCCCTGCAAATCAGTATAAAGAAGTTACACAGTTACCTTAAAGGGGTCATCGGAGGCAAAGTTGACTTTTACATGTTGTTTGAACATTAATGTGTGTTGGCAGTGTATGTACAAATCTACCCTATAATGATAAAAATCCATGCAGTGGTTTTTAATTCATCTGTAAAAATAGTATCCCATTTTTCAAATCAAGCAATTCTCTGGTGCCTGTCGGTGTCACACCGACAGAGGCCGCTCCCATGATAGTTAATTGACATGAGCATCTTACCTCAGACCCATCCTACAATAGCTGTAACAGTCCAATCCTCCATTGTTTGGATGCCAGAGCTGGGATATAAGTTAGACAAGAATATCTCCGATCGAGTGATTGAGGTGTTGTGTTGCTGGATGTAATAATGAACACAGTAATCATCATTTACTCCTGACATCTGAGCCGCTGATGGCGCAGTGGATTACGTTTGTTTGTGAAGGGAATGCACCTCCCGATCCTACATAAATGCGTCTATGTTCGCCCACATCATTCGTGATCCAGCTTCACCTACAGTAGAAGTAAGTATAAGGTTTTTTTTAATGAATCTCTGCAATCACCTTTCCAAGTAACGTGATAGTTTGCAAGTTTAGCGGCTAAACGCGGATAAACAGGCTTGTTACTCCACAGAGAGAAGAGAGGGGCGGGGCGAGCAGAACTCATTTGCATTTAAAGGAACAGTCCCCTCAGAATGGTTTGATTTTTGCAGAGTTAATTTTTGACATGGTAAAAAGTGTGCTGTTTTACACAACCATTAAGAATTTTTAACCAAAGTATATTATAGACTTTTCATTAAGATTCTAAAGAATCATATCAACTTGCGGAAAATGGTCCAATGACCCCTTTAATCTCTAGTGTTAAGGCACCCAACTCACCATCACTTAGTTAAGAGTGCTCTGTATTTCTCTTACACATGAGCAAGAGTGTCTTTACATACCACATAGACCTGACATGCTACATGTAAATAATATGCATGTTGCATTTTCTTGTCAGAAATAGTTATTTTGGAATAAGTCAGCCTTTAAGAACAAACAGAAGGTGGTTTCTTCAGTAATGGGTGGAAATAATACACAAAAGGCAATTTCACTCTTCTTCTATTAATCCCTGTTTATTTAGGTGATTAATGGAGAAGTCCTCTTCCAGAACAACAATTTACAGATAATGTACTCACCCCCTTGTCATCCAAGATGTTCATGTCTTTCTTTCTTCAGTTGTAAAGAAATTGTTTTTTGAGGAAAACATTTCAGCATTTTTCTCCATATAATGGACTGATATCAAACAATCCCAAATGGGGTTGTAAACGATCTCAGCCGAGGAAGGATCTTATCTAGCGTAACGATTGGTTATTTCAATAAAAATAATACAATTTATATACTTTTTAATGTCAAACGCTTGTCTTGTCTTGTCTTGTCTTGCTCTTCCTGACCTCCGTTTTTTTTTTCTCTTTGGTTCATGACAGTTAGCGTATGTCAAAAAATTCCCATCCCATGTTCTCCCTCAACTTCAAAAACGTCCTGTATCACGGTTTTACCTTTTTTGTAAAGGGTGTTTGATCTTCTTTGAATGTTCTCTGGAAAGACTGCGTCAGAATTTCTGCAACGCTGTAGGATGATTTTGAAATGATTTTTGAAGTTGAGGGAGAAAATACGATCAGAGTTTTTTGACATATCCTAACTGTCTTGAACCATAATACATAGAGTTCAGGCAGACAAGACAAGACGAGCGTTGAGGTTAAAAAATATTCTAAATTGTATTTTTTAAAATTAAAATAAGACCCTTCTTCCTCGGCTGGTATTGTTTACAACTGCATTTGGGATCGTTTGAAGCCGCATTTAAACTGCATTTTGGAAGTTCAAACTCGGGGCACCATATCAGCCCATTATATGGAGAAAACTCCTGAAATGTTTTCCTCAAAAAACATAATTCTTTACGACTGAAGAAAGAAAGACATGAACATCTTGGATGACAAGGGGGTGAGTACATTATCTGTAAATTTTCATTCTGGAAGTGATCTTCTCCTTTAAGACAAATTTAAAAATGTAGAAAATTACATCAAATAGATGAAAACAGAAAGTGAAGTTAAACTATGTTTTTAAGCGATGTTTTTCCAGTAACACCGGTGCATTTTTTCATATACATTTATTGTTAACACTGACCTTCAGACATGAGCATATAGGAATAATTCATGCCTGAAATGGATATAAACGTGTGAAAAAGATTTGTCTGATTGTCACATGGACTATTGCTGTGTTTTCAGATTGTCTGGCTGTATGGTGACAGAGAAAGGCTGTCGTTATTTGTTTTCAGCTCTGAGTTCAAACCCCTCACACCTGAGAGAGCTGGATCTGAGCTACAATCACCCAGGAGATTCAGGAGTCAAACTACTCACTGAAAAACTGTTGGATTCAACCTGCTCATTGGACAAACTGAAGTATGTCTAGCAGGAAGATTTTACATTTTTCTATTTTAACTCCTCGGTGGCTATGTGCTATATACTGTACACTTATACACATGTTGACATAGATATACACACACACACACACACACACACATACACACGTACATACAGTTGCACAGTACTGTGCTACTGTAGGCTACTAGTATTTTTACCAGCTAAAAAAATGTTTTAATGTGTTATTTCTATCTTCTGCTGTAGCGTCAGTAGAAAATATCAGTTTACATTTGAAGAGTTCAGATGCAAAAGCCTCTAAATCCATCTGAGGTATTTCTTTGTATAGGTTTCTGTGTAAGTACTGGTACTTCTGATTGGGCTGAGGCTGGAATTTTGTGAGTTTGAAGTAAAAGTATTTGATGGACGTATACTGTGTCAGGAGCATTCACTCATTATCATTAACTCTATTTTGACCGAGATGGCTTTTAGCTGGTTTTGCATCTGAACTCTTCATTTCCAAACATTTATTTTGTTTCTCTCTTAAGAAAATAACAGCAAAAATAATCTTAT
The DNA here is from genome assembly GCA_036247105.1 of Cirrhinus mrigala. NCBI lineage: Eukaryota > Metazoa > Chordata > Actinopteri > Cypriniformes > Cyprinidae > Cirrhinus > Cirrhinus mrigala. Next base: position 37,949 of record JAMKFB010000757.1, read on the forward strand.
AACCCAGCTGCTGTGATGTCTATTAATCAAAGAACAACTACAAAAAAAGAGGAAATCAGTAACTTTTTATAGCTTTAAGGATTCATCTATATTTAATTATAGAATTTAGTGTTTGATAACTTTATTTAATTTCTGCATATTTCCTACCTGCTGAAGGGCCAAATATGACATTTATTGTAATGAGTTCAGGTGAAGATTATTTTAAGTTCCTTTAAATTAGAAGTTGTTATTTTTTTAAAGTCTAATAAATGTTAAAATTGAAGCTCTCAATTATGTAACGAATAATTGACTCCAGGCCATTGAATCAATGGCCCGGAGTCCATTATTCCACTTATATACAGTTACCACATCTCAAGACATAGATCAGGTGATATATTTCAAGGCTTTTGAACAACAGATGATCCACTGAAGGTGAGATGTGGATGAACCCAAGTGCAGTTTATTTACAGTGAAATCCAATATCCAAACATAATCCAAACAGAGACTTGACTTGGAACAGAAACACAGACTCACCAACTGCAGCTTACAACATCAATACACAACAAGAGACAATAGGTGTGTTCAACTTCATCTACGGCTACAGACGGCGATCAACGAGAGCAGTCGCGGGCGGAGTTGAAAATGGAGCTGTCAAGTTGGACACTTTCTGCTCTCGTTAGTGGCGCTCTCGTGGTGTTTGCATGCTCTATCACAGATGAAGTGAATTAAATGCAGTATTTATCAAATACACAGACTTTTCAAAAGCGCTTTCATGAGCAACAGAAACACGTTTCATATATTGCTTAATACAGCGCCATCTGAACAAGAATAATGATCAACATAAACATATACTTTTAAAAAAACTAATATAGTGGGGTTATTTATGCTTTTATCAGTGTTTTATGATAAATCTGGCTCAATATACCATTGCGACTACAGTAAAAACACTTTTATTGTTCTAAAAACACAGATTTGTCAGCATTATCGGACTTGAGGATGTTAGAATAAACCCAAAACATACGTGATCGTTGTCATGTGGTGAATCTGGCCAATCGTGAAACGGATCGTTATCACAGCTCCTGCAGCCGACGCCTCGTGACTGTCACATGTGCCATCAAAGTACTGCGATAGCGATTCGAGAGCACCCGGCTGACTCTGCCGGCGCAGTTTCTTCAGAGCGGCTGCAGGAGCTGTGATGACCACATGGCTGTTTCACGATTGGCCAGATTCACCGCATGACAACGATCATGTGTGTTTTGGGTTTATTCTAACATCCGCAAATCCGAAAATGCTGACAAATCTGTGTTTTTAGAACAATAAAAGTTTTTACAGATTAAGACACTGATAAAAGCATATATAACCCCACTTTATTAGTATTTAAATAGTATATGCTTATGTTGATCATTATTCTTGTTCAGATTGCGCTGTATTAAGCAGTATATGAAATGTGTTTCTGTTGCTCATGAAAACGCTTTTGAAAAGTATGTGTATTTGATAAATATTGCATTTAATTCACTTCATCTGTGATAGTGCATGCAAACACCGCAAGAGCTTCACTAACGAGAGCAGAAAGTGTCCGACTTGACAGCTCCGTCTTCAACTCCGCCCCGACTGCTCTTGGCTAATCTCATTGATCGCCGTATGTAGCCGTAGATGAAGTCGAACACACCTAAAGGCTACATGAGGGCTACCAAACAATGATGGTCACATGACACAAACCAACCAATGAGAAACAGACACATGACTTATCCAACCAGTGAGAACATGACACATAGAACAGAGGAGCCAATAGAAGGATTACAAGAGGGCAAGGGAAGCAAGATGCAAGGCTTGTTTGAGATGCGCCTAACCTCGCCTGAAATGTAGGCGAGAGTAGGCGGCTGCAGTGAGGGGAGGAGTGAAATAAGCGCAGTCAAGACGGACAGTTCTGACCTCTCGAAGTAGAACAGATACCTACGAGATCAAAGGCGGATATCGCGTTATCACACTCACGTGCTGTGTTGCTGATAAACATGATATAATTTCATCTCTGTTGTTTTTATATGAAAATAAATATGATGAACAAGACACTCAAAGTGCTTGCTATTTAATTCCATATGAAAGGCATATTTTTCATCCATTTTTACTTTAATACAAACATGTTTTTTAGATTTTTATGGAAATATGACAACAGTCACATATCTCACGCAGAGATCGCACTGGCATAGTGTTTGGGAAAATTCATGCATAATTTAAACACAATCACAGGATATTAGATTAAAAAATAAAACATTTTAGAAAAGAACGGCAACATCACAGTTGTCCGAACCAATGAGCTTTAAGCTGTGTCGTCATCCAGGCGTTTCCCATCGTGCTTTTGGTCAGCGCAGTCAGTGGAGAGCTACTGCGCCCAACTGCTCAATCCGACACAGCTGCCTCGCTGTCGCGAGAGTTTTTTGGCACACGTCAGCATGACATCAGACCACATTGTGCAAAGCACATTTCTAACCAGCATGCATCTTGCGGTGATCACTGGTGATCGATTCTGTGCAGAATTTGCTTATCTCAAACAAGCCTACAAACAGCATGAATCAAATACAAAATAAAAGACATTAAAAAAATTAACATGAAACAAAACCCCACATTACATATAGCCACTTTATATGCCACTCCATGTACCCTATCAACCATATAAGAACAGCCTAGCAACCACCCCAGGCACCTTAGCAACTGCACAGAAACACTCTAGAAACCATCCAGAGCATCCTAGCCACTATATAGTAACACCCCAGCAACCACATTGAGTGTCTTAGCAACTGCATAACAACCACCCAGAACATGCCATCAACATCTATGCAACCACCCAAGTACCCTGGCAACTGCATAGCAACAGTTTGTTTGTTGACTGACTGACTGAATGTGTGTGTGTGTGTGTGTGTGTGTGTTTTCTAGTGTGGATCATGGAGGAGAATCCAGGATTACAGCAGGACTGAAGAAATGTACGTATACAAACACACACACACACACACGCACACACACACGCACACAGCTGTAGTGATTGTTGTTGTGTTATAAATGTGTCTGTTTTTGTGTTCAGGGGTTTGTTTTCTCACACTGGATCCAAACACAGTAAACAAATATCTCATTCTGTCTGAGGAGAACAGAAAGGTGACAAATGTGGGAGAGTATCAGTGGTATCCTGATCATCCAGACAGATTTGATGTGTGTCAGGTGTTGTGTAGAGAGAGTGTGTGTGGACGCTGTTACTGGGAGGTTGAGTGGAGTGGAGATTATTTTGTGTATATATCAGTGTCATACAAGAGCATCAGCAGGAAGGGACGGGGTGGTCAGTGTTGGTTTGGACATAATGATCAGTCCTGGAGTTTGTTCTGCTCTTCGGACAGATATTCATTTAGACACAATAACATACAGACTGATCTCCATGTGAAGTCCATCAGTCATAAAATAGGAGTGAATGATGATGATTATATCAGTAGAATAGGAGTGTATGTGGATGTGAGTGCAGGAACTCTGTCCTTCTACAGCGTCTCTGACACAATGAGTCTCATCCACACAGTCCAGACCACATTCACTCAGACGCTCTATCCTGGTTTTAGGGTTGGTTCTAGATCAACAGTGAAATTGTGTTGATGAATCAGAATAGACTGATGAGAGATTCTACCCATAATGCTTTGAGCTGCATGATAAATCAGTAACAGTGAGATGTTATCGAGTCTCGTCATGACATTAATAATGCAGCTCAACTTCTGTCACTCAAATAACAGAATAAATGTGTCAGAAATCACCATATAGACAGTAAGATCAGTGTGTGTTTGTATTTGTTTTTATTGTCGTGTCTCATCAATCATTTGTTTTATTACTATCAAAATGTAAAAATGTCACAAACATGATTGATGAAGAACATGTCATTAATTTCTTTCTATTGTTTTTGTACAGAAATAATAAAACACAATGACAAATCAACTTGAGATCAGATTTTAATTAATGTTTGTATCATGAATATAATCAATTCCTCGCAAGACTCAAATGAGTTTCTGACAAAATATGACATTAATCACAGCATTTAATATTGTAACTACAGTAAAGCTGCATTAAATTATTATAAGACCTCTTTTAATAAGTGAAAGAAGCTGTCAGAATACATGTTAAAATATTTTCTGAGTTTCTTGTAACGTGGGGTTTGGGTTCTGTTCATGTTCTTGTTTTCATGTCTTTTATTTTGTAGTTTTGATTTATGCTGTTTGTGTCCTGCTTCCCTTGCCCTCTTGTATTCCTGCCATTGGTTGGCCTCTGTTCTATGTCATGTTGTCATTGGTTGGTTTGTGTTATGTGACCCCCATTGTTTGGTATAAGTAGCCCTCATGTTCCCAACGTTCCTTGTTGTGTATTGAAGTTTAAACCCGTGTCCATGTTATAAGTCTGTTCATGCCAAGTCTGTTTCTAGCAAAGTCTGTTCAAGTCTGTTCATGTCAAGTGTGAAAGAAAAATTTGTTTTACTCATCTATGTGCTTATGGAATATTGTGTAAGGGTCTGCTTTATTTAAACCTGCTATAAGAATGACATGAGAGAAGGGTATCAGGACCCTAAATATAAAGATTTGATTTTTGGGAGTATGACGTTAGCAGAATGTAGTCATCTGACTCTTACTATGGAAAGTTACCGTTTAGGAGATGTAACCTTGAAGGCTACGGAAGAGATATAAGTTGAAGTGAGCCCTCCCTTCTTGGTCACACTCTGCATTAATCTGTGTTTCTGTATGACTGTCTGACCTTCTTTGCAAAGAATAAATTTATAAAAGACATTTGACTGAGTTTGTCTCTTACTTTGGTGAGAGTTGGTTTGATTTTGCCACAACAATTTGGCGTCAGAAGTGGGATTCCTTGGATGTGCCTTTTGGACCCACGAGCGGACGGTGATTGATCATCCTGGACTTAGAAGTCGCAGCCCTACCCCGAACCCAGGTGGCATCAGAACTCTCCGGTAAGAGACAGATCAAAATATTCTCAAAGAATTTGGTTTTTGAAATTAGAATTGGTATAATTAGAATTGGAATTAACAAAAATGGGGGACGAACCATAGTGGCTTGTCCGATTCTGTGGGCAACGTGATTAGAGAGTGTAATTAATCACAAGAATACAGCATGGCCAATTCATTCTGTAGAAAAGAAAATTGTGTGAGGAAAGCAAGCGTGGTTAAAATATTTCTAAAAGAAATTGAAATCAGAGCGATTGGGATATTTCAAGAAATTGAGATCACGTGAGCAAGTACGACACGAGAAGTACATTTCGAAGGAATTGAAAAGGTGTGCGGGTAATTAATCGGGGTGCAGGGTGCACTCCGCCTGGCCGACTTTGGGTTATAGGTCGGATCTGTTGGAGACGTCCGACAGAAAGTGTAGGCGCCGACGAGAGAGCCCACAGGGAAAGGGTGCCATTATGGGGAAATCCCAGAGCAAGCTCGCCAAATATGACACACCGGTATTTAATCAAATGAGAAAATTATATGGCCAAAAATGCATGCAAGATATGGATGAGTTGGTTAAATATCATGATTTTCCTAAAGAAGGAACACTATGTGCTATAAGATTAAGAATAGTAAAGGAGTCAATTGAGGAAGCAAGTGAGAAACAGAAAGGGTGCTGTGCGAAGCATGTGTGTGGGGGATGTGAGCAGACAGTGGATTGTTGCAAGAGCTGCAAGCCCTAAAAGTGGACCCTGATCTCGACTGCTCTCCACCAAGAAGACTGACAGCACCACCAGGGAGACCATCAGCACTGCCAGCGAGACCGGCAGTAGCAGGTGGCAGCAGCTGGAGGGCAAGAGGAAGAAGAAGACCCCGAAATGATTCCCGAAACCCCCAACGAAGAGGCAGAATAGGAAAGAACTCACAGACTTCCCCCACCAAAGAAAAGAAACACAAGAAACATCGTAAAGGAAGAAAATGTGAGCATAACAGCCCCGATGGTCGAAGTTTCAGGGCCAGATGGGGTGATGATGGTCTTTAGACCTTGGACTGTGAGTGGGAAGCTGCGAGGGGAAGATTATCGTAGAGTAAGCAGTAGCTGGACTGATGAAACCAACGCAAACTACTGTACAGCTGTTGCGGAGCTGGTTGAGGCTATTAAAGTAGCTTTCCCAGCGCGTGTGGACACATCAAGGATTGGCAATTGCTGCCAGACCAGAGAAGAGTCTGTTCAAGACTATTATGATCAACTGTACGAGACCTTCAACAAACACAGCGGCTTGGAAGAGCCCGATGACAGAGGAGACCAACCTGGCACCTGGGAGTGTCATTTGCGAAGCTAGTTTCTGAATGGACTGAGACCAGAAGTTGCGCAAGCAGTGAAGTGCAACTACATAAAATGGAAAAACGGACAACTGCACGCTGAAGAACAACAAACGACGAAGAAGGAAAGAGCAAAAGCAAAGACTGACAAAGAATTACAGCCAGCTATAGTGCAGGCTGTGTCAAGACCGGAAGGCTATTCAGCTCCCCGATATCAACAGACGAGAGGGGGGAGAGGAAAAGGAGGGGGCGGAAGATCCTCAAACTGGACTGAAATAAACCCAGAGCAACAGAGTTGTGTAATCTGTGGGACCAGAGAGTGCAGCAAATGCAGACTGTGCAAGAAGGAATGTCACTGGGCCCGAAAATGCCCAGAGAGGGAGAGAGATGAAGCGGACTGAAACAGGAGAGATAGAGAGCAGGCAGGAGGGGTCCCGGGCGAGCAGCCGACAGCTACAGCTCAGGGAAGTGAACATCTTTTAATCACACACACACACACATACACTGATGTATACACTGCTCTCTGCAATGAATAAAAAGCTTGCACTGGGTTGAGTGTTTCTGATTTGAATGATGAAATTTCTAATAATTGTACAGTAATGTTTGAAAGTGGTATTAGTTGTATTTATAGCAGATTATGGGGCAATAAGATGTTGTTTACGACCATGTGACTTGCCATGTCAGCCAACATTGACTAATAAAATAAATGAGTCCACTTTTGCATCAGGTCATAAAATTTTTGAAAAATTCAGTGCCTTTGAATTGTGAAACAGAGGGAGGCCGGGTGCTAAAACATGCATTCACTTATGCACCGGCATGCCCTGTACCCATCATGGGTCAAGATTTATTATGCAAACTAAATTTAGGGCTCGTCGCAAACTCCTATGGTGTCAGAGTGACAGAACTGGAGGACCAGTTGTGCTGTCTGCGAGCTGAGCATCAGTGGGCTTATGAATGGTGCATAAAAACAATGATTGGGCTCAGATGTGTGAATTGGCTAAGAATCGAACAAAGCCGTTCAACATAGAAATCATTATACCGAACAATTTACATTGCATGTCGTTTTGTCTAGTGGCAGGAGAGTCTGTGCCTCACTTATCTGTTTCCAAGGTCAGGGATCAGTCATGGTGTGAAGTAGGGAGATTTGTGAAGAAATCTGTTGACGCAACAGACTGGTGTGATATAGGTGGGGGTATGAAACACGGTAAGAGTTTAGGGGCATTTGTGTCAGACTGCAAGTATGACATTAAAGTAGACAGAATTGTGACCCCTATTAATAAAAGCACAAAAGAAAATCATTGCATGGCAAATATTTGCGCCTCAGACATACACCCTGCTTTAGCAGAGGTGCCTCCTAAATTGCGGGCAAAACACAAATATGATGTGGGTTTGATCAAGGGATGTGAACCGGTTGTAATCACTCCAAAATCTGATTACAGGCCGTGTCAGTAACAGTATACTCTGAAAGCAGAGGCAATACTGGGTATAAAACCAGTATTTGAGTCACTTTTGAAAGAGGGTATAATAGTGCCATGTAATGATTCTCCAGTGCACACTCCAATATTTAATGTGAAAATTATAAGGGATAAGGGCCAACCCACAGAACAACGTTTTGTCCAAGAATTACAAGCAGTGAATGCAGCTGTCAGACAAAGGGCCCCCTCAGTGTCAAATCCATACATAATCTTGTCATAAATTCAGCAAGATGCAACATTCTTTTCAGTGGTAGACTTGGCTAATGCATTTTTTAGCATGCCACTGGACAAAAAACAGTGGCTACTAGTTTGCATTTGAATTCAATGGCAAAAGGCTATAAATTTACCTATTTGAGTCAGGGTTTTTCAAACACCCCCTACGATAGATAACGAAGTGCTTCAAAGAAGCCTAAAACCTTTGACTCTGACAGCTGGAACTGCTTTGCTACAATATGTTAAAGGTTTATTAGTTTCTTATTAGTAAAGATGAATACACGTGTGGCTGACACTGTCTCTCTTCTGAAGCATTTGGTTCAGGAGGGCCACAAGGTCAGCCTGCCAGAACTACAGTTTGTAAAACAACAAGTAACATTTTTGTGTCATGTCATAACACCCAACAGTAAGTCCCTGTCTGACAAAAGAGTGCAGGTCATAAAAGATGTGCCGAAGCCAATCACAAAGAAACAAATGTTGTCATTCTTGGGAATGTGTTCATATTGCAGAACATTTATTACCATTTATGCAATTCTCGAGCAGCCTCTGAGAGCCCTAACATTAGGGAAGGGGCTGAGGTCATATGACAAAATTGAGTGGACAGAGGAGGCGGCCGAGGCATTTGTGAACATGAAAGTTCAACTGTCTCTGGCGCTGACTTTGGGCCTACTGGTACCAACTAAGCCTTTTGTTCAGATGGTGGAAGAGAAAAATGGGTTTTCTCTTGCAGCATCATGGGGACAGACTGTGACCTGTGGCCTATTTTTCAAGCAAGCTAGATCCAGTCGCAGGAGGCCTGCCTCAGTGTTTGAGGGTGGTGGCGTCTGCTGAGAAGGCCGTGATGGCATCCAGAGAATTTGTATGGTACTCTGACCTGACATTGATGGTGCCACATGCAGTGTCCATGATTGTGCAAGAACAAAAAACATCACACTTATCGACGGCTCGTTGGTCACGATACCACACCATCTTGCTCGATATGCCGAATATAACCGTTAAATGCTACACAACCTTGAATCCTGCCACCCTCCTTCCGACGGAGGAGGATGGGGAGGAACATCACTGTTGTTTGACCGCGCTCGATCAAGTGTGTACGCCACGTCCAGATCTTTTGGACACACCACTTGAAAATTGAGAAAATGTCCTCTATGTGGATGGTTCCACAAAGATCCACAAACAGGTCAAAATAAAGTGGGCTATGCTGTAACGACAGAATTTGAAATAGTGACCTCTGTCTCACTGCCATAAAACTATTCAGCACAAGCAGCAGAGTTTGTGGCTTTAACAGAGTCGTGCAAACTCATGACAGACAAAGGTGTCACAATTTACATAGACTCATGTTATGCTTTTGGAGTTTCGCATGATTTTGGAGCACTGTGGAAACACAGAAAATTTTTTAAGTCAGATGGGTGCCCAATATAACATGCTCCTCTTGTGGCAGCTTTACTAGAAGCCATTTTGCTGCCAGACGAGATAGCCATTTGTATATGTGCAACACACACAAATAACAAAGATTCTGTATCTACAGGAAACGCCAGAGTAGACGTGGCAGCGAAGGCCACAGCGGCTAAACAGCCAAAAGTAACAGAGTGTACCATGTTATCTGAAAATAACATTGATGTTTCTTCTTACTTACAGAGCATGCAGACTTTTGCTTTAGGAGCAGAGAAAGACCAGTGGAAACAATCCGGGTGTACACTGACCAAGGGTGTCTGGATGAGCGGGGATGGCAGGCCTTGTTTACCTCGACACTTCTTTCCTAATTATGCTAAGATGATGCATGGGTTAGACCATGCATCGAAAGGGGGAATGGTTGTACAAATTAAAAGAACTGTGGTTTACAAAGGGGTTCACAATATTCTTAAAATTTGTAAAAGATTTGTTATTTGTAACACTCACAGTGTGGCAAAAGGGACAAAAATGTCCCAAGCAGCAGCAGTAGCAAAGGCTCTGTTGACTGACTTTCAGCTCAGGTGGAGGGATCAAATGATAAAATACTATAAGAAAAAACTAATTGGCCAAGTGTTGTGAGGAAACTGGATTGACATGGGTTCAGGCGCTCCCAATTGTTCTCATGGACATGAGAATGAGAAAGAGATCCAGGGTAAATCTGAGCCCATTTAAAATTCTCTTTGATAGACCACCATTTATGGGAATGGAAGGTGGCAAACAACAGCTGCCATCAACAGAATTAAGTGAGCATGACATGTTGAGTTACTACAAGGAAATGTCTTCTTTGTTGTCTAATGTCTGTGTGCAGGTAAAAGCCGTCCAGGGGAAAGTGGCTGAGACCCACTTGCACAACATGAAACATGGTGACTTCGCAGTGGTATAAGACCTGAGGAGAAAGAGCTGGAAAGCAAAAAGGTGGCTGGGGCCATTAGAGGTGCTTCTGATTACCCACATGACTGTGAAGGTAGCTGAAAGAACCACGTGGATTCATGCCAGCCACTGTAGAAAAGTCCCATCTACACCCAGGAGGAGGAGCAGATGGAGTAAAGAGATTTGAGGCACATGTCAACAAATGCCAGAGTCCAGTTTAAACACAAAGTGCTTTTACTCACGTGGGAATGGCCGTAAAAGAGCCTGAACAAGCAAACAATTAGTGGTTTAAATGGTTAGCAAATTTGTGGGGAGAATGGGGATACGGGCTGTGTAATACTGTGTCACCAGTTTTGGCAGGAGGATTGTTACTAGGCCTTCCATGTATTTTTCAGCTTGTATCCAGCTCAGTACAGAGACTGGTGAAAAACTGGTGTCTCCTATTAAATAGTTAAGTTTGATGTACATCTTAATAACATGTTTTTGAACATGGGTGAAGATGAGCTAACGATAGTAGAAGTTACAGTGAAATGCATTCAATGACTTAATGAGACAATAATTGATACTGAAAGTATGGGGCAATTAGTTTTTAAGCCTATGATAATGATAATCTATATATATATAGATATATATACACATCCTAGATCTGAATGAATGAAATATTCTTATTAAATACTTTGTTCTTTACATAGTTGAATGTGCTGACAACAAAATCACACAAAAATTATCAATGAAAATCAAATTTATTAACCCATGGAGGTCTGGATTTGGAGTCACACTCAAAATTGAAGTGGAAAAACACACTACAGGCTGATCCAACTTTGATGTAATGTCCTTAAAACAAGTCAAAATGAGGCTTTGTAGTGTGTGTGGCCTCCACGTGCCTGTATGACCTCCCTACAATGCCTGGGTATGCTCCTGATGAGGTGGCAGATGGTCTCCTGAGGGATCTCCTCCCAGACCTGGACTAAAGCATCCGCCAACTCCTGGACAGTCTGTGGTGCAACGTGGCGTTGGTGGATGCAGCGAGACATGATGTCTCAGATGTGCTCAGTTGGATTCAGGTCTGGGGAACGGGCGGGCCAGTCCATTGCATCAGTGCCTTCGTCTTGCAGGAACTGCTGACACACTCCAGCCACATGAGGTCTAGCATTGTCTTGCATTAGGAGGAACCCAGGGCCAACCGCACCGGCATATGGTCTCACAAGGGGTCTGAGGATCTCATCTCGGTACCTAATTCCAGTCAGGCTACCTCTGGCGAGCACATGGAGGGCTGTGCGGCCCTCCAAAGAAATGCCACCCCACACCATTACTGACCCACTGCCAAACCGGACATGCTGGAGGATGTTGCAGGCAGCAGAACATTCTCCACAGCATCTCCAGACTCTGTCACATCTGTCACGTGCTCAGTGTGAACCTGCTTTCATCTGTGAAGAGCACAGGGCGCCAGTGGCGAATTTGCCAATCTTGGTGTTCTCTGGCAAATGCCAAACGTCCTGCACGGTGTTGGGCTGTAAGCACAACCCCCACCTGTGGACGTCGGGCCCTCATACCACCCTCATGGAGTCTGTTTCTGACCGTTTGAGCAGACACATACACATTTGTGGCCTGCTGGAGGTCATTTTGCGGAGTTCTGGCAGTGCTCCTCCTGTTCCTCCTTGCACAAGGGCGGAGGTAGCGGTCCTGCGGCTGGGTTGCTGCCCTCCTACAGCCTCCTCCACGTCTCCGTCTCATGCTACCACTAGAGTGAAAGCACCACCAGCATTCAAAAGTGACCAAAACATCAGCCAGAAAGCATAGGAACTGAGAAGTGGTCTGTGGTCACCACCTAAAACTAATCTAAAACTTTGGTCATGATTAACAGCTCTAACCAGGCAGTGCACATCTGTACTGACATTTTCATTTACACACAATTTAAATTGTACAACACAGATCAGACAAGGCCACTGCAACTTTAGCAATTTCAATTGCCTTAACTTCCTGGACCATTTCTTTACAATTTAAAATGTTTGTGACACTACAATAATGTGAAGCTAAAAAACACACACACAAATGAGTATTTTTGCATATACTTACATATTAAATGAAAAACAACGTTTAGTACAGTGTTGTGCAAAATACCTGTGTGTAAATAAATCACTCTAATTGCAATTAAAATGTCAAAATGCTTGAAAATTTAAACATCAGTAATGCATAGTTTTAAAAATTCTGCACAATACAATATTACACTATGACTTGACAATACAGTAATTATTTAAAGGGGTCATGAAAAACTGCTTTTATTGAAAACAAGATACCAATCTGACTTGTTTTCTACTTCCTCATGAGTACGATGTTACAGAGATGACAAAAACTGCATCAACTTCTTCAGTGCCTCTTAGGCCCCTCCACTGGTGTGTCAGTAAATTTACTGATCATAGAAAACAGGATTACTGAACTAAAAATAGTATTACCTTTCAAAGAATGCTTATATAAAGGAAGTTTTTTTTTTTAAAAAAGAGTTAATACAGGTAATACAGACTGTGTATGAAAAGATGTTAATCATAGCAGTGAACATTTTCACTGAAGCCTTTAAGGAGACACGTCCCTCTAATTGGAGTATTTAAATCAGAAGGATAACAAATTAGATGGATTACATCAAGCTAGAAATTACAGTAATTTATGACAGTTTTTGATATAAAAGCGCAACATAAGTGCACCTGAGAGGACCATTTAAAAATGCAGTTCATGAACCCTTTACACGTTTTATCCACATATGTGTATATTTGTAGCAATAGCCATGTCACGGAGGCAAGACAGGAAATGAATGATCGAGGAAGGTCCCTGTGTAGCGTGATGGAGAACTCAAACGCGGAATCACACGAATGAGCAGGTTAACCACGCAGTTAATCTGAGAACGCTCCGTCTATGGAGTAGAGATTCCCACCAGGAAATCCGCGTTCCCACACGCACACAGACAGGTATATAAATAGCTCCGTAGAGCGGTACTCACGTGAGTTGAGAGATGAGCAGAGAGGCGACCTACACAGAAGTTCCACATGAACTCAATGTCTGGTGCCAACCTTATTTCCTTTTTATATACCCGCGGAGATTACTTCCGGTACCTCGTGACCTCACGTGATCTGATGCGTGTGACAGTACCCCCCCCTCCAGGACCGGCACCAGACGGACCCGGAGAGGTGGATACCCGACGACGGTAGTCCTGGATGAGAGTGGGGTCCAGGATGAACCGCCCGGGAACCCAAGACCGCTCCTCCGGACCGTAGCCTTCCCAGTCGACTAAATACTGGGTGCCACGGCCACGGCGGCGCGAGTCAAGGATTCTCCGAACGGTGTAGGCAGGACCACCGTCAATGATCCGGGGTGGGGGGGGAGCGGGAATCTGGGGAGACAGAGGAGAAAAGAAAACAGGTCTTAGTTGGGATTGATGGAAGACGGGATGGAACCGGAGGGAAGCAGGCAGCTGGAGCCGGAAGGTGACAGGGTTTAATCAGTGAGTGATCTTGAAGGGGCCAATGTAACGAGAGGTGAGTTTTTTGGAGTCCGTCTTGAGATTGATGTTCGGGGTGGATAGATAAACCCTGTCACCCACATGGAACAATCGTCCCGGGGGGTGTCGGCGGCGGTGCTGAATGATGTAACGTCGGTTGGTCTTCTGAATGGCAGCACGAGCGTGGAGCGCCGACACCGGCGGACCAACTGTTGGGCGGACAGAACTTCAACCTCCGGCTCCTGATGTTCGAATATGGGAGGTTGAAATCCGTAGCATACCTCGAAGGGGCTTAGGCCGGTGGTGGAGGAGGTGTGGAGGTTGTTGGACAGTTCGGCCCAAACGAGGTAGCTAGCCCAGGAGCGCTGATGCTCACTGGCAAAGCATCGGAGGAAGCGCTCCAGTTGTTGGTTGGCCCGCTCCGTCTGGCCGTTGGTCTGAGGATGGAACCCGGATGACAGACTGGAGGTGGTACCGACCAGACGGCAGAAGGCCTGCCAGAACTTGGCCGTGAACTGGGGCCCTCTGTCCGAGACGATGTACTTGGGGAACCCATGCAGGCGGACTACGTGTTCAAGAATTAATTCCGCGGTGGTTTTGGCAGAGGGGAGTCCGGGGAGAGCCACCAGGTGCACAGCTTTGGAGAAACGATCCACGATGGTTAGGATGGTGTTCTTTCCTTGGGAATCGGGGAGTCCAGTGACGAAGTCGAGGGAGATGTGAGTCCAGGGACGTTTGGGTACGGGAGGGGCTGCAACTCCCCGGTGGAGGGCGCATTGATGTTCTTGGAGCGGGCACAGATGTTACAGGCCTGGACGTACTCCTGTACGTCCCTCCTCAACGTCCTCCACCAAAACGCTCGAGCGATGAAGTTGGCTGTCCGCTGGACTCCCGGATGACCCGCCAGGGTGGAATCGTGTCCCCACTGAAGCACCTCCTGACGCAGGGCACTCGGGACGAAGAGGCGTCCAGTGGGTGTGTCCGATGGAGGGGGTTCCTGGCTGTGACCTTGGCGGACTCTCTCTTCTAACCCCCAACGGATGGGAGCCAGGATGATATGAGAAGGCAGGACAGGCGCGGGCTCCGAGGTGATGGTGTCTTTTTGGTGTTGGCGGGAGAGTGCATCAGCTTTGGTATTTTTTGAACCTGGACGATAGGAGAGGTGGAAGTTGAAATGTTCGAAGAATAAGGCCCACCGTGCCTGCCTGGGGTTGAGCTGTTTGGTTTGACGGATGACCGTGAGGTTCTGGTGATCGGTCCAGACGGTGAATGGGTCACCGCCGCCCTGGAGCCAGTGACGCCATTCCTCCAGAGCCCACTTGATGGCCAACAGTTCACGGTCCCCTACCCCGTAGCGCTGTTGTGTGGGATTGAACTTTCTGGAGAAAAAACTACATGGGTGTAGTTTCTCGTCTGGACCGCGCTGTGAGAGAACGGCTCCTACGCCCACATCGGAGGCGTCCACCTTAACAACGAAGGGTTTGACTGGATCGGGGTGGATGAGAACCGGAGCCGAGGTGAATTGGTGGCAGAGTGTTTTGAAGGCTTGAATGGCTTCCGGGGTGAGGTGAAATTCTCTGCGAGATGGTTTGGTAAGAGCAGTGAGAGGCGCTGCAGTTGAACTGAAGCCCCGGATGAAACGCCTATAGAAGTTGGCGAACCCCAGAAAACGTTGTAACTGCTTGAGCGATGTGGGTAGGGGCCACGAGCACACAGCTTCCAACTTCTGGGGATCCATGGCCACACCCTGAACGGAGATGACGAAACCAAGGAATGTGGTGGTGTGCTGGTGGAAGGCACATTTTTCCAACCTACAGAACAACTGGTGGGCCAGCAACCTCTGTAGAACTGCTCGGACATGCTGGGTATGCTCCTCCAGAGTCTTTGAGTAGATCAAGATGTCGTCAAGATAAGCGTAGCACCATCTACCCAGCATGTCCCGGAGAACGTCATTGATAAAGTGTTGAAAAGCAGCTGGACTGTTGCATAAACCGAACAGCATAACGAGGGTCTCTTAGTGTCCGGTGGGGGTTATGAAGGCCGTCTTCCACTCATCACCCTCCCTGATGCGTACCAGGTTGTAAGCGCTCCGTAAATCCAACTTCGTGAAGAAGTGGGCACCAGAGAGGGCGTCCAGGGCGGTGTTGGTAAGAGGAAGTGGATGACGGTTCTTGATGGTAATCTGGTTGAGCCCCCGGTAGTCGACACAAGGGCGGAGACCCCCGTCTTTCTTCTTGACGAAGAAGAACCCCGCGGCCGCGGGAGAGCTGGAAGGACGGATGGTACCGGCACGGAGTCAGTTAGGGTATGTTGAAAAACTCCAATCATATTTTCTCCCTCAACTTCAAAAATCATTTCAAAATCATCCTACATCGCTGCAGAAGTACAGACCCAGTCTTGCAAAGTGAACATGTAAAGAAGATCAAACACCTTTAACAAAAAAGGTAAAACAGCGATATAGGACGATTTTGAAATTGAGAGAGAACATGAGATGGGAGTTTTTCGACACCCTAACTGTCATGAACCAGAAAAAAACAGAGGTCGGGAAGAGCAAGACAAGACAAGCATTTGACATTAAAAAGTACATAAACTGTATTATTTTTTATGAAAATAACCGATCATTTCGCTAGATAAGACCCTTCCTCCTTGGCTGGGATCATTTACAACCACATTTGGGATCGTTTGAAGCCGCATTTAAACTGCATTTTGGAAGTTCAAACTCAGGGCACCATATCAGTCCATTATATGTTTTCCTTGTATATCAGTTCCATTATATCAGTCCATTATATGTTTCCAATTTCTTTACGACTGAAAAAAGACATGAACATCTTGGATGACAAGGGGGCGAGTACATTATCTGTAAATTTTTGTTCTGGAAGTGGACTTCACAGAGCTTATTTAAATATGATTGTAAATACACAGATTTGAGATGGAGATGGTGGAGGTGGTCGGAGTCTCTTTCAGAATGGGCATGATTATCGTCCTTCTTGGCCAGGATTATGAGGAGTATGTTGTCGCAGACACACTGTATTCAGGAGAGGTTGAAGACCTTGTGCCCCAGCTTCCCCTGAAAATGAAGATTAAACACATAAACAACTGGGTGCTGAGCATCACAAAGTAAAACTTAAATAGATAAAGTTCTGTGTTAAATGTAATAGATTAAAATTTAATAGGTTAAATGACTTCTGTTTTTTTTTTTTTTTCTTTAAATGATTATTTGTTCAACTGCTTAGTTTGCATACTTGTATAATATAGTTAACTGATTAATTGGTTTGTTTATATGTAAATGTTTATACATTTTTTTCCAATGGTTCTGCTGTTTACTTTTGTATTCTTCAAAATTTTGGTTTGCTTTTAAATTATTTTTTTTATTCTCATATTTTTGTTAAAATAAAGTCATTATATAACTCTGTTATGTCAGTTTGATGTTTTTCACACACGCACCTCAGACACAGCCTATTTATTTCTATGACAATACATTTTCATGATAATTACTTACATTTTTCATCACAATTTTATATTAAGTTAAAAACTTTGTTGTCCTCTTAGCAGGTTTAACAACATTTTTATTAAAAAAAAGTACTCTGAACATTTAAAATATGTATAAGTAAACAAAAAATATGTATAAAGTAAACATTTACAATCGGTATTTAACATCAAATGTATTAGTGTTGAGTGCTTTATAAATAAACAGCCAATAAGCATTTGATACCGTGATAAACACCAGGGCAAATTCGAATATAAAAGGCTGTTTGAAACATTTGAATTCTTTTCTATAAATGTAAAATTATGCCAAAAAGATTTTCATACACAAGGTAAGATTTGTGAAAGTTTACACAAGATTGCAAGCATAAATTAATCTTGCAAACGCAAGAGAGGATTTGTAAAAACAGAAAACGTGTTGTTTCAAATATAAGAAAAAATAAAAAGATGTGCAGCATTTTATTGTTTTAATTCAAGTATTGTTAAACTGAAAATAAACACGATCCGAAAAAAATAAACATGATCCGTATTCTTTTGACTTTTGTTTTTCTGCAGTTCCACAATACATGAATTACATTTAGGAATCTTTTATTGCATTTAGTAATTTAACTTACTCTTGCAAATCTTACCTTGTGCATGCAAATTTTTTGCCATCTACCTTTAAACATTTAAGGAAACGTAGTCTAAAATGCCAAGTGGTCTAAAGACTAAAAATTAAAATTAAGCAATAGCACCTTTAGCATTCTGCCGGAGAAGGACACTTATTTTCCATTGTAACATTTATATATGCCGATGAAATAACTGAATAAACAATATATACATTTAAGCATGCTTACCAGTTAGAAGCCTGCCATCGTGCGCAACGTGACACATAACAGCAGCGTCAGTATCCACATATCCCTACGTCATTCGCAGTGTCTCATGGGATACGTAGTTCACCCAAGTAGGACTCACTGCAGCCTGCGGTGGACATCCAACCCCGCCCACATCCACATCCACGTGTGACGTCAGACGTCACGCCCATCGCCGATACAACCCCGCCCACGTCTGAGCATTACATCAAAAATCACGCCCATATCAAATACGTCACCTTGTGATTCCCCAATCCCTATACCAGGAAACCCGGAAGTATGTCGAAGCAACTTACGGTAGTTTCGGGGATCTATATAAAATAATAGGCCATTGTCCTTCGTTTTACTAACACACGTTGTCTTATTTGTATAAAGGATGTCTAGGCTAAAGTGCCACAACTTAAATCTAATATATTTAATATGGCTGCGTCCGAAAGCTCTAAAATGCTGCCTTCGGAGGCAGCATTCCAAGGCAGGAAGGCATCAAGGCACGTCCGAATTCTAATTTTGCTTCACTTCCTGTCTCCGGAGGTACCTTCTTCTGATGGAATTTTGAAGGCAGCATAGATGTATCCTTTGCTGCCTTCGATTTCCCACAATCCTGTGTGCATGCGTCATATAGGCTATATAAATAAAGATATTCTGGTGAAATTAGACTTGTTAATTTATATAATAGATGAGATCTTGACCATGACATACTTTATGAATCATAATAGTGTAAAAAGCATAATAAATAATATTGTTTGTAATAATAGTATTTAATAAAATGTTAAAAGGGTTCAAGATCGTTTAAGATCGTTGTATAAGATCGTTTTTCTACAAAATCTACAACTTAACCGTTAGGTAACCTAGCAACGGCGTCAGGTTCTGCTGCCTCTGAAGTTCGTCCGAAACTGTTTCCAGTGTTGCCTTTGCAGCCTTCGAAGTCACTGCCTGATAAGGCAGCGAGGCAGCAAGTCAGCTGACTAGGCTTTCGGACGCAGCCTACGGAGCTGATTTCGTCATCATGAGAGCCTGTAATACGCTTGCATTGACTACATTAGGCTAACTGTTAATAAAAACCTTTAAACCTTACCATGTTCATTTATGGAATGAGATAAATTTACATTTATTATGATCGATTTTAGACGAATTTTAAATCTATCAAATTTAAAGGGGACAGTTTGATTTTGGTATTGTAAAAGTATGTAAAATTATTGTAAAAGTTGGTATTGTAAAACTGTATAATTATTGTAAAAGTTGTATAATCGTCAGTTTTTTTTGTTTTTTTTTTAAAGATGTGTTCCACTTATCATAAAGTGTTAACATTTGAATGACAGAATCAACAGTTCTCCATATGCAGTAGGCTACACATACATAGGCTAAATAGAGGTTGATTGCTTTGACAGTTTAAATAAGTAACATGACATTGACCTTCAAGCCTTGTTCATCACAACTTGATATGAAATGTGTCCAGGTCCTCCACATACTTAAAGATGAATAAAAAGACATAAAATATTTCTTTGGGCACTTTATATTTATTATTTTACAAAAATAATTCAATTTAAAATGTTACAAAAATATACATTACCAGCCAAAAGTTTTTGAACAGTAAGTTTTTATTGTGTTTTTTTTTTTTTTTTTTTAACAAGAGTCTTCTGCTCACCAAGCCTACATTTATTTGATCCAAAATAACACAAAATTTAAAATAACAGCTTTCTATTTGAACATATTTTAAAGTTCAATATATATTTCTGTGATCAAAGCTAAATTTTCAGCATCATTACATCATTACAGTCTTCAGTGTCACATGATCAGAGAAACATTTCTGATTATCATCAATATTTAAAGCAGTTGAGTACATTTTTTCAGGATTATTTGATAAATAGAAAGATCCAAAGAGCATTTATCTGAAAAAAAATAAGGCTTTAGTAACATTATACACTGTACTATTTAAAAGCTTGGAGTCAGTGTGTGTGCTTATATACATTATTATAGAATTAATAGATTATAGAAATCAATACTTTTATTTAGCAAGGATGCTTTAGATTTGCTAGTAACTTGCTAATCGTGCTAGAAACATGCTAGCAATATGCTAGTAATTTGCTAATCATGCTAGAAACATGCTAGTAACTTGCTAATCGTGCTAGAAACATGCTAGCAACATGCTAGTAACTTGCAAATGATGCAAACAACATGCTAGTAACATGCTAAACATGCTAGCAACATGTTAATCATGATAGTAACATGCTAACAACATTCTATCTATCTATCTATCTAATTGTCTGTCTGCCTGTCTGTCTAACATTCAAACTTTAACCTTTTAAAAACTACTTTAAACTTCAAACAATTTCAGACTAAAAACCATCAAAACTTAAAACTTTTTAAACTTCTTAAACTTTTTAAACTTTTTAAAACTTTCTGGGCCGGCTTTCTCAAGCCAACTTAAAGTTTGTCTTGACGAACTTTTTTATCTAGTTTTATTTATTGTTTTTATTTACTTTTTGTATATTGAATTGATATGAACAAGTATTATTTTATAGATATAATGCAAACATTACTTCAGCTGACATATTTGTATCAACACTTTTTATTTAAATTATTTCAACAGTTCGGAGACAAATCAATAAAAATTTGATTATAATACTCCTGTGCTCTTAAATAAACAGTATGTATTCATGTATGTAATAATGCGTTTTTTAATAATAATAATAATAATAATAATAAATATTAATTTTATATAAGTATAAATATTTATTGTATATCATATTGCCCTTAAAAAAAAAAGTCATTTAATAATAAAATAAAATGATTTTGTCTATTTTTATAATGTAAATTGAAACAAATATTGTAAGAGATAAAAAATGTGATTGCAATAATCATAATAAAATGATCAATAATATTATTTATAGTTTGATCATTCAAATTACAAAAAACAAAGCTTATTAACGCAATAATAATACTTCAGTATTTTTTTCAATAAAAAGTCAATAGATATCTTCTTTTTTATTCAGTAAAAGCCAAAATATAAATTATTATAAGATTTTTTTTTTTTTTTTACTTTACAGCAACAGTAATGGATTTGTTATCATTTAAATAGTATTAAAGCAAAGCTCATATTATAATTATTATTGTTGTTGTTGTTGTTGTTGTTATTCAAGTCAAGTCAAGTCAAGTCGAGCTTTAATGTCATTCTGCTACATGTGTGGACACAAGATGTTGTGTCTCACGACTGTAAAACATCCATGTTTAACTGTAATTCTTGTATTTTTGTACTTTTCTTTTGTACTATTCTTCACAGCCTTGTAAAATAAATACATCAAATTCCAAATGCAGATACTTAAAATTAGCACCAATTAGTCAAATTCTAATTGTGAGTCATCAAATTATCGAATCTGCCAACCCATGTCAAATGTGTGCATGATCTCAAGTTATAAAGAAATTAGGTACCTAAATTAAATCAAAGTGACTTAAACTATTTTGGGTAACACTTTATGATACTGTTCAATGATACTGTTCAGTCAAACTAATAATGACTTACTAAGTAAAAGCACTTAGTTAAATGTGGTAGTTCACTATTAGTTAATGAGTAACTACAATTTTTTTCTTACTTCCCAGAGGACTAGTAAGAACTATTATATACAGGTTTTTAATGAGAATAATGCAAAATGTATAATTTATTCTAAAGTGAACTCATGGTTATCCACTAGTAATGACTTAAGTATTACCAAATCCTTCAAGGATTTACTAATTATTTTGAACAGCATTGAAGTTAAGATCATGGTAACTCCCTAGTATTGACTTACATAATTGATGTTTTGTAAGGTTTTGGATAGTAATGATTCATCCTTCTGAAGGAATTACTAATTAGTTGAAACAGTATTTTAAAGTAGAGAGATAAAAACTAACAGATACAATAGGTGGCATCACAGCTTTGGTGCTTGGCCCCTAATAATAATATCAATAATAATAATAAGTATGGTAGGTTATAATAGTGATGCTTTGCCTTTGGCAAGCAATGAAACAGTTTGATAAAAGCATTCTTTTTGAGAAGAAAGAACTGTACTTTCTTTTTAAATGTCTTGGCTTGAGGTTTAGTAAGTACACAGTATTACACCAACAGTATCTGCCCAGGCAACCACACACACACACACACACACACACACACACACACGACAGTTTTAATCTGGTATATAACCTGCCTTTGCTTAGGTGTCATGACTAGCTTGATAAATGTATTAACTTTGTTGTGTGCTTGTTGTGGTTGTTTGTCTTTGTTTCAAATATGTAATATTTTTCGTTGATGTTTTGATTTTTAATAGATTGTATAGCTTGTAATGAAGTTTTTATCATTTTTGCAAGACTATGAGGCTTCACAAGATATGTATGACAACGGGAACTTTAAGAATCATACACTTTTTTTGTTTTGTTTGTTTAAGTAAATCGCTCTGAGGGGTTTGACAAAAACAATTAGACAGAATAGGTTATTTAAATGTACAAATCATCCTAGCCATTTGTAATGTAGTGAGAGACCGGGGATGGCTGTAACATTTTTGAAATTTCTGTCTATATCCTGGAGTTATTTTAAGTCAGTGTGTTAAAAATGTGATTCAAACTAGTTACAAGTGTCTGCTATTAAATGACATGGCTGTTATCTTTGCAGCACAAACAGAAAATGCATAGTTTAGTTTCAAACACAAGGAGTTTGTTACAATTCACCCCCATAGGTTAGTTGTAACATACACTGCGGTGAGATGTAATGTTATGATATCCACTGGGATAAGTTGTAATATTATGCAACAACGATTATGCTAAAAAAAAAAAAAATCGTTTTCAAAAAGGATTTTGAAAGCTTTTTTTTTTTTTTTTCCAACACTTGACTTCTCAACATAAATGTTGTGTGTTTGTGTGTGTTACATTAGCATCATGATAATAAAACTGTGTGTGTGTTTAAGGATGTTTGTTAATGTCAGACAGTAATTGGCCACAATAAAATCGAACTTGAACACTTGAACATTTAGAGACACCCCTCAATTTGTCTTTCTCTTCCAAGACCTAGGCATACTGAAATTCAAAGTAAACATAAATAAAATAAACAACAACAACAACAAAATACTTGGAGTAAATTATAACATTTCATTGATGTTAAAACTAACCCAGATTCTTGTAGCCATAAATTAGCTCACCTTACAGATAACATCCAAAACATTAGCACTAACAACTTGCATGGAAATATCTACACAGACACAAAATAAAAATAATTGAACTTTGATAAGTTTAACTACAAAGCAGGGACTGCCACCACAAAAATAAATGAAGTATAATCATTTTCACCTCAGAATGAGTTTTTCTTCTCTAAAATCCACTGTGTCTGCCACAGCACTCTAATTCTTCACTTGTGGAATAAGAACTAAATTGAGAATTTGTAAAGTGAATTAGGTGATTTGTAACGTGTTGCTTATTTGAGAAATTGACCCTACAATTGACCCGTGTTACAGCCAACCCCAGTCTCCCCCTATGTTTGATTAGTATTGTTAAATATTCTTAAATTATAACAAAAAAGCTCCATCTTTGATTGTCAAAAGAATTCCAGGTGCAATTCACTCTCAGCCAGTTAGATTTCACAAAGTATTTTTAGGCAGGGAGACGCTTGCAGTCAGGATGGAGTTTATTGACTCAAATTATATTGAAGAAGTTAAAGTCTCACGGAGGCCCCAACCACCACAATATGGTGGCAAATTTAGCCATTTTACACCCAAGGGTCAAACCATCCCAAACACCCGAAAAACTACGAAAAGAAAAATCATATACACACATAAACATCTAAATAAACTCAATTGAATAGAAAATTCAAAATAATTTGACATCAACATAATCAAAATAAAGATGAACAATATGATACAATACACTATGTTTATACATACATTCCAAATAAACACGATGAAAAATGACCCCCTGCTCAGACTAGCCAATAGGCTATGCCTACACTACCAAGAATTCCATATGATAGTATAAAATGGGAAACAGGAAGGCTGCACTTTTTCTTAAACCCCCAACCCTGGAACCATGCTGCAGTCATGAACCCAGAGGAAAAAGGTAAGTAAATGAAGTTGGTAAACTTTAAATAAAAAAAGAATACTCCTAGTCATTCTAGTGTGCTAAATAAATGCAAATATGAATGGGAATATATTTCAGAGATATTTTACTCATTATAATTTCTAAGGGTGCCAATAATTGTGTCCACCATGCATTGCAGAAAAACATTTATTTCATAACGTAAGTTTCTCCCCACTTTTAATTGTTTTATTTCAATGAAATTTTAGCATTTTGTGAATTTTTTGAATGTAAGATCAAAAAGATAAACAAAGCAGATTTATTTTCATAGATGTCTTTGCTCATATTTACCAAGGGTGCCAATATTAGTGGAGGGCACTGTATATAGGCTACATTACATGTCGCAGTTTTTTCCCCTTGTCTATCAGTTAACTAAATTAAACATAACTAAATAAAGTATTTTTTCCTTGTATGTATATATACTGCAGATTTTATAGCCTATATATGATATTAATTTGATATAATATTTTGTATTTTCACATTTGTAAATTGTAATTTGTACTACCTATTGTTTAAAATAAACGAAAAGAAACCTAGCATAGTAGATTTTTTTTTTCTGTTGTACCAAAATCATATAGAACCGTGACTCTCGAACCGAGGTACGTGCCGAACCGTCACATCTGTGTACCGTTACACCCCTAATGATTACACAGTCTGTTCTGCTGTTTCATGTGCTTCTTGTTAACACTTATTCTGCATTTGAGTCCTCCCTCAGAAACTGTGACAAGGTCATGTGATTGATGTCTCTGCTCTTTTTGGTGCTTCCTGTTTTTTTTAGAGAACAACTAGTATTTGGCCAACAGGATTTCAGCTAAACTCTAATTTGAAAATCACCAGTGACGAAATACATTGCTTCATGTTGTGACTCTTCTCCAGTATATTTTGTGCCATTCTGTTTGAGTGCCATATTGTTCTTCTGTTTGAACGGATTTTGCGTTTTTGCCTCTAAATCTCTTAAATGCTTCTCCATTTCATCTTGCATAATGTCTAGTTACATCAGGATGGGCACTGTAATGTAGAAACAGCACATAAAGAATAATTAGCATAGCTCCTGTTCAGAACATTTCAAGCAAAAGTTAATCACAGTATAACTGGAGAACAATCAGCAGACATGCTTTCCACTAAATAAGACATAAATTTACATGAATAAATTTGTGTTCATCATTTTTAAGTTGGTATAAAGCAATACTGATTGAATTAATCTTCTTAGCTCATGTGAGCAGATGAGGTTTACCAAAGGAAACCAGTAGATTCTGGTTTAGTCAGAGACAGTTTTGTATCAGTCTCTGCTACTGATGACAGAAATATGTCATTTGTAAGAGCATCGCTAGAGTGTGACTCAATTGTGTTGCAATAGCATTTAAATGTTAATAATGAATCAAAACTAGACTGCATTTTATAATACATAGAATTTATTAACAGTACGATATAAAGTTACATGTGAAATTGATACAGATTGTGTCACTTCATGATTTTTAAAAATAATCATCTTTTGTATAAGTACATGGATGATCTAAAACACATTTTAGCTTAAGCTTTATATAAGAACACAATACAATACATTATTTCAGACAGATATGTTAATAAGCTGAAGCTTTTAGAAAAGGCACATGAGCTTCTCTTTTGAGGGAGCATCGAACTGCGTCCTATAGAGGTCGCTAGGGGAATGCCTTCAGCGTGACTCATGTTTGAAGCTTACATCCAAAAACTACAACACTGTTGGCCGGCGACAGCCTATAACGTTACTTCCGGCGCGACTCGTCATTGCTGGCGAATCACTACCGGTAAGAGCACAGTATTAAAAGGATGCCGGTAGAACACAACATCCTCTTCTTCGTCTTCGAGTGACTGTTTTGTTTGAAGCGAGTTTGAAGAGCTATTTTCTCTCCTTTACTATGGCGAGCACTAGCAAAACGTATAAGAAGTGTGTGGATCCGTGTCCTCGTTTTTCGACACCAGATGACACACGATCTTTGCGTTGTTTGTTTGGGTGAAGAGCATGCATGTGATGTCCTCGAGGGGGCAGTTTGCATTCATTGTTAGCGTCTTCCTATGAGGACGCTCTGCTCTTGTTTGTCCCTCTTTTCAAGGAACGAGGGGCAGCCATCTGCTCCCTGTGGTTTGGGTCCTGCCGCTGCTGAGGCACGGAGGAAACGGAAGTCATGGGGCTCGCAGGTGGACCTGGCTGATGAGGTAAAGAAGAGGCATGGAAAAATCCATTTTCTTCTCGCATCCATAGGTTTCATCACACTAGTTGTGTAAATATTGAAGGGATAGGTGAAAACAGGTATGAGTGGATGCCCCTATAGAAGAGATGCTAGCATGCTATCTCTCTAGCAGTGAGACGTTCTCTCTCAAGGCTCCCCAAACCCCTTCAGGATACAACCCATTTGAATGGTAGGGCGTAAGCAGCAGCAGGTCAGACTGTGGCTTTACTGCACACCATGGCGGTGCTTCAAGCATATCAGGCTGTTCTGCTGAAGGACCTGGATAAAGGAAATGGTCTTACCCCTGATGAGGTAGCTTTGCTATGGTCGAGAAGTTTAAGAAGGCGAAGGTGCATTCAGCTGCCTTTAAGTCCTTCATCCCTAGAAGGCCCAGGTCTGAGCCCAAACAACGAAGGGGTCCTGGCCCATCCCAGTCTGAGGATTGGAGGCTGGCACAGAAGGCTACTGTTGTGACTCGTGCCCCTCCCTCTGGACTTGAGTCTTGCACAGGAGCCATGTTGGGTGAATACGATCCATTTTATTCTTCTAGCTTAACCCTCTGGGGTCTGAGGGTGTTTTGGGGCTCTGAAGAAGTTTTGACATGCCCTGACATTTGTGCTTTCTTCAGTATCTTAAAAACATATCAATGGCTAAAGTCAGATTACATTGTAATCAGCACAAATTGGGCTACAATAATATGTAAGCAACATAAATGTACATGTTTGTGTTTTTGAGAAAACAACGTTTATGCTTAAGTCACCGAAATAAGGTCATGAAACATGTAGAACATTAGTTCACAACACTTTTGAGAACTGGATGTGGTAGTCTAGAGATTTTCTACAAAATGAAGTGAAAATCATCTTGTTCACTCGTTCAGAGAAAACAATATATTGATGTAAATTTGCTAAGACATGTTTTGTGATCGAAAGGGAATATGCAAAGGAGTGGCAATGACCCATGAATATTTGCAATTCACATCTGAGAGACAAAGAGCCCTCCCTAATGGCCCATCAATGAGACTGTGACTGTCAGGTAAGAAACAATGAGAGATTCAAAGAATGGAGTTTTAGATTATTTGTATTTTATTTACAACACAGTATAATCAAAATATACATAATGAAGGTCAAATACACATTATTGAGCACCCTGATCTAACCACAGAGATGTGAACAGACTTTGTGTAGTTTCTGAAAACTGTTTTCTGAATTCTGTTCAACAAGTGAAACAAGTAAATCATACCTGATATTTAAGTGCTTGCAAAACTAATCATCGGTAGTCAATGAACTTGTTTTACACTATAATATCAGTGTAGTTGAACATCTGATGTTAGTACAGTGCTCTCAGAGAAAAACAGTTTGAAGAGACTAAATTGAAAGACATCAAAAGTCATATGTTGTGCAGGTATCAGATCACTAAAAAACAAACAACATAAGCAAAAATCTGTGAACATGTTAATACCAGGAGATAGTAAAATCTGTAAAATATATATTGTGTAAAATTTTGTAGTCCTAGTCATTGACATGCAATCATTTATTCTAATGTAAAA
>JAMKFB010000758.1:0-64799 GCA_036247105.1 Cirrhinus mrigala
AAAAAAATTAGAAACATTTTATGTGCACAAGTGACTGATGATGTGGAGGGTGAACGAGTAGTATTTTGAGAATTTCATTTCTGATCTGAGATAATGCACCAAACTGTAAGCTGACTTTGGCCCCTTTTATCTTCCATCGAAGGTTCTGATTGGTGTGTGATCAATTTTGGACTCCTAGTGTTTCCACTTAGGTAATTGTGTAACTTTGAGTGAACAATATTCGAATGCTAGTGCTTTCTGAATGATCACATGGTGTAAGCACTGAGAGAAATGTAGGGATTTTGTGTGTAGAAGTTTTGCAGTAACAGTTCACCAAATCTGACTCATGTGTTAAAGCAAGGGAAATAGATTTTATAGTTCAGGGAAATGGGTGTGCTTTTTGAACAATGGCATTATGGTTTTCGAAATTTTAGTTCAAAAGGACGTGGTTGTATCGGTTATATAGCTATCAAGAAACAACTGTAATAACAAAACGCCACCATGACAAAGAATCAGATAAGAATCATGACATCCACTGATATTCCCAGAAAAAATTGTGATATGTTATTTTTTGTCGGTTATCACCCACCCCCGAACTTGTGCTACAACTGTTATGGCCCGTGCTACAAAACTGTCCAACCTCTGTAGCACCAGTGCTAATGTACAAAGAAGTTAACGTACCACCCTGATGAATGATTTTAATCTTTCACTCACTATTCTACTTTAATCCTCACTCTGTATCTTACAGTTTTTTCTGAAATGCTAAAACACATTTATTTGTGTCCATCACTCATCTTACTCAAAACTTTACACACAAAATCCAAGAATTGCACACCCAATAATGCCTCACATCTCTTGCAAAATGAAGCACTGCATTCCAAATATCACAAACACATCTTAAAAGGAAACATTTCTCATACGTTACGATATATATCTATACACACAGTTATTCAAAACATAACGCTCATACTTTCATGAGCTCCTATGTATATTTCTGTTACAAGACTGAAAGTAATTGGCAGGGAAAGATGGTTTTAGAAACATTAAAAAATTTTTACTGGTCCAAAAAATTTTGACATGTTAGTGTATATATCAACCATTTGTAGTTGAGACAGAAAACCAAACATAATTTCGAAAAGGTGATTATTTCAAAGCCTATTCCATGGCGTATTCTAAAACCAATGACTGTTGTGGTGTTCAGTAAAGCAAATGAGTGTTTGCATAAGAGAGGAATTAGTTTGAGGCACTGATGAATTAGTGTGGCATTTTGATTGGTTGCGTTTGAAATAAGTAAATCGAGATAAATTACTAATTAGATTATATTGTGTGTTACATAGAGAATTGTGTGTTGTGTTTTGCAAATAGTGTTTTATGAAGTTGAAAACTGAGTCAAAGTCCGAGGATTGGTTTTGCAGATTTGGTATGAGGTTTCTGGTGTTTGAGTGTGAGGTTTCAGAAATTGTGTAGACAAGGTAAAGATTCTATGTGTGAGCAGTTAAAAAAAAAAAAACTGTAAAACTATATTTACAGAACCCCTGACTCTTCTGGCAAAATCAAACAATCGCTTCAAAACCATTTCACCTGTATTCAAAATCAAACAAAGCTTTCAAATAATACACATAGTAGTCAAATACTATACACACTACAGATCACTCATTAGACACTACATTAACACAACACAGTGCCCAGTGCATGTAGTTAGAAAAAAAGAGAATGTTTACTGTATAGTAATTATTTTGCAATAAAAAAGGATACATAAACATACACAGACTCAAAAACACTCCACACACAATGAAAAGAAATCACACCTAAGTTTGAGGAATTATACCAAGAAAATAATAAGGAAAAATACACACACACACACACACACAACACACACGTATATATATCTAGTAGCATCTGGACCCAATCAGACATACAGTTATTATGTTACATTTTAACAAATAATCTTCAAAACCAACAAGCCAGCTATATGCTGGAGGTTCTGGAGACAACCCCCCAAAGCAACTAACACCCACAAAGGGCTCAGTTTGCCAGGGCGACCATCTGATAACATTGGGTTTTATTGCCCCAAAGGAATGCAAGCAGAGCACACGTACATTTGCCCATAGGAAAAGACACAATGCTTATAGAAATAGCTCTTTCCTATTCATTCACAGACTAAACCTATCCTTTGACCTTCCTACCACACATTGGCCCCAGGTCATCGTGTATGGGTATTACTGCTTAGTATTTGTTATGATAGATCTCTAGTGTAGTATAAACTCACCTATGCCATGTTTTGGTCTCTTTGAATTCATATTTTGATGACCTAAAAGATGGTGTATATATTTCTATTGATACCTATGCGCAACATAATTAGTGTTTTAAGAAACCTTAGTAGTTTTTGCATCAACACCCAATCGACTTACATATGCAAAATACCATGCTCACAGACAAAGAGTCCGTAAACTTACCCTCCAAAAGTGAAATGCAAAAAAGCTGTATATTTAAATACTTGCAGTTGTGCTTAACTTTTGCGTACTTGTGTTTAGGGTTTTGTATTACAAATTCATCGCAGAGCAAATTGTGTCTTAGTGAGTGAGTATGAGTTTTGCAAAAAGAGTGCATGAGATCTGCAAACAGTGTCTAAACTGCCTAAACTTGTTTAAGGTTTTGCAGAAAGAGTGATTTATTTAACAAATTGGTTTAGGCTATTGAGAATTTGGTTAAGATGCCCACAGTGGACCTATACAGGTTTTTTTGCCCCACTCTTTCATTCAAAGGGATACTGTGGGGTCCTGCTGGGGCACTGGGTAAACATTTTTGGCTGGGACACTAACTTTGATATTGGTTAAGGACCCACAGAGCACGTTTACACGACCATACTTTAGGCCACAGTATGCCCACACCTTCCCCATTGATCTTACACCCGGCCACAGGCTGCCCACATCTTCCCCAATGTGCCACCACACTCCAGCCCACATTGTAGATGTATGTGATAAAGAAGAGAACTAAATGGTGTTGCACAATGTATTTTATGCAATGTGTTTCATTTTCGTTTGTTGTGATTTGTGTTAGTGTGGATTGCTGTGATATTATTTTTTTTCTTTTGTTTGTAAGCAGTATCTCAAGCCACACCCCTATTTAAAGCAGTTGAACTAGCAATGGGAGATGGATGGTAGGGATGGGTAGATCGACACCTAGGGCAAGTATAAAGCTCAAACCAGGTGCGCCAACGTTTTGCTAGCGGTTTCCGGGTTGAACGACATGTTTCCTGGGAAACAGTGGTGCAACGGGGTGCAACGGGGATTGAGATATGTTTTCCTCTTGTTTGGTGGGGGTGTGTCAAAAATGTCAGCTCAATCAGCAGCTAACATGTATATAAACCACCAGGTATAAAAGAGACTGATTATGATAACATAAAATACTATACATTTTTTAATATTTTGCTACTATATTGTGGGAGTGACACTTTCATAAACTTTTTTATACTCCTATGATTATATAATGGTAAATTTTACAATATCATAGCACAACAACAGTGATCAGCAATAATGGCCTAATAACGTTACTTACAATAAAAATAATAAGGTCATATAGATCATAACACAGTCTCGGAGGTAAGGAGTGGATTATTCTTAACCTGAAATGTTTGTCTTTTCATTTGTGAAATATGAGGCGAATGTTGGATCACAATAATTAGGGAACCCACAGTTTCCACAAATCCCTTCACTCAACTGGGATGTTATCTCTTTTTTCCTGGACGGCAAGGGCAGTGACTCTAACATCGGGCTTATTTTGCAGTATTAAAACACGTATTTATACCGATTTCATCAGGCTCTGAAAATTCTTCTAAAAGAACACAAAGAATGGCCTTCTCACTGCCATAGTTGCAACTCTTGCGTCGTCAGAACAGGGTGTTCAACGCACCCCACGTTTTCCCATTTGAAAAATGTTTTGCAACGTTTTTGTCGGGGCTGAAACACAAGGCTAGTGTCGACACACGTTTCGAGTTTTCGACACACTAGTGTTACGAAACAGTGTTCTGAAGCATTGCTCGAAATGAGGCTGTCACATGATCTTTGAAAACGAATGCTTCGTTACCTCACTGACACGTTACCACCAGGCTCAAATACAAAGCGCTCGATTGCGCTGTCCCATACCCACTATTCCATTTAGTTGCAGTGTTATAATTATATAGGTCATCATGCATTTGTATGTAGTTTTTTTACGTGGTGTATTGTTTAGTTAATTTAAAGTACTACTAGTAAAAAAACAAAGAAAAAAAGTGTGATTGAATGTCTTTTGTACTGAATGAAAATTAAAACACCTTGATAAAAGGACAAAAGATCCTTCCTCAACCACAAACATTTTTGCTGTAATAGTTTCTATATATATTTATATATATATATATATATATATATATATATATATATATATAATATACTTAACAAATAATTGCATTTGTATTTGTGCATTTTTTAACAATGTGCATGTTTTGTGTTTCTATTGTAAAGAAGACACAAAAATGGTGCAATGAAAAATTTACGTTAGTCTAATCTAGTGGCGTATTAAACATTATTTTGGAAGTGAAAAGACAGAAGTTTGATGCAAGTAAAAAATAAAGAACATAAAGCCATTGTCATTGTATTGTGCCAAAATACAATACATTTCAGAAACTTTAATCGCTGCACACCAGTGTTGGGCAGTAACGCAATTAACGCAACCATATGCCAATTTAAAACACCTGAAAGGGCAGCACGGCACAGTAAAACTTCTTGAGAATGTACCGGGTGCGTAACGCATCAACTTCTATTGTCTTTACATGATTCTCTGCCCGCCCGCGCCCGCACCCGCACTCGCCCATCACGTCTTGTCCCGGGCCGTTCTCTGTGGCGTGACAGAGACCTCGTGTGGTGCGGGAAGCAATAGAAAAAATCCCCGCAAACTAGAAATATCTAAACATAAAATATCTAAAACAAATGAATTGCTATTCATGTATTGCACAAAAGCAACAAGAACAACTAATATAAAACAAAAACGATTAAACATCGTAAGCACAGGCAAAGTTTCTCTTTATAACACGTGTTTGCAGAGTTTAAACAATGTTGATTTCTGGAATACAATGGACAATCAGAGAATCCACTCACCACTCAAAATGCCATACATTCTGCAACCACACACGCAGCAGCCTATTGCATTTTAGTAAAAATAACAGTGAATGTTGATGCTTTAATGACAAATATTTTATCGGGAGCGTTCTGCTGGGATGTTAGGCAACACAC
This sequence comes from Cirrhinus mrigala, assembly GCA_036247105.1. Classification (NCBI taxonomy): domain Eukaryota; kingdom Metazoa; phylum Chordata; class Actinopteri; order Cypriniformes; family Cyprinidae; genus Cirrhinus; species Cirrhinus mrigala. Next base: position 5,247 of record JAMKFB010000758.1, read on the forward strand.
AAACTTAATATTTCACATATACAGAAAAAAAAGTAATGTAACTAGTAATGTAACTAATTACTTTTGAAATAAAGTAATCAGAACAGTAATTTGATTACTTTTAAAAGGAGTAATCAGGAATCAGTAATTTAATTATATTTTCAGAGTAACTTGCCCAACACTGTTGCACACACACGCCACCTTGCTAATGCAACCATGACCTGCGCTCTCAATGAAGACACAGAAGTTTCAGCAAAGGGCAAACGATTTTCCAGCACTAAAAATTGCTTGCTGTAGCTCTGCTACTAAATTTATTTAAAAATGGCTATCCCTGTACAGCTATGATCAGCTGTTTCTTCATCTTGGCTGAGCTTTCAATGTTGTTACGGGAAAGGATGAAGCTAATTGGTTGGTTCTTGTCACATGACCCGCGGTGCGCTTTGTGGCATTTCTGAAAAGTTGAAATGTTTTTATCTTGGTGTGGCGTGGACGCGCCTGGGAAAAACCGAGCGTGTCCACCGCGTTGCTTCCGTTATGAGCGTGGCTGCCGCTACAATTGAAAATAATGAACTTGACCACGTAAAAGATGTCGATATGTGAATGGGCCCCTAAGAGATAGAATTTTTGCGCCGGCGTCTTTGATTGTGGGTGTTCCGCAGGTGGCGAGAGGGCTTATGGCTGTGCGGGTATAGAGGGTATGCATTGACGTCACTTTCCCTCTGGGACACACCCCCTCAGCCGGACTGAGTGGCAAAAGAGTCTTCAGCGTAAATGGATTTATTAGGGAGGATGTGAAAAACGCGAGTAAAACAAACAATAATCAGTTTAAACTGAAGGTTAGCTGAACTTGATATAATGTTCCTAACAACTTAACAAATAATCCAGTGGTCATAGCAAGGTTTTGCAAGGAAAATGCGCTGCCATAATGTAGAATTTAATCTAGTTTGCCCCGCTGCAGAGGTCCAGGCGCGGTGGGGCCAGCGACATCAGCAGAGAATTTAAGGACCGTTTCTCCCATTATTGGTAGCTGGTCCAACAGTGAGTGTACAGGATTTTTAGACACTGGCTCTCAAGTTACTTTGATGCAGGAGAGTATGTTTAAAGAAGAATTTCCCCAGTACCAGTTGGGGCAAGCCCCTGTTTTGACCTTAAGAGCTGTAAATGGTCTAGAAATTCCCTATGTTGGATATGCAGTGTTGGATTTTAAAGTTGCTGGTGTCCAAATTCCAGCCAGAGGTGTTGTCATTGTGAAAGATGAGTTTTCCACAAACTCCTTAATAATTGGTATGAACATAATTTCAGTGTTGGAGTACTCCTTTTTTTTTTTCTCAGAATGAGGGCCAGTCTTCATCGCTGCAGTTTCAGAACAACCAAGAACGACAAGCATGGCAGCAGATCATGGCAGTGTATCAACGTGTTGCAGCATGTATACAACACAATGGTTCTCTTGGCAATGTGTGGCTGGATAAACCAACGAGGTGTCCGTATTCCACCAAGGAGTGAAGTTATGGTCTGGGGACATGCTTGAATGGGCCCACAACGGCGTGATTATTGTGGACTTGTTGTCTGATCAGCCTGTGGCTGCTGCACGAACCATTGCCATGGTAAGAGATGGTAAAATTCCTGTGAGACTGTGTAATATACATCCTTATAGTGTTTTCATAGGAAGGTATCAGAAGCTTGGACAGCTCTATGAAGTGAACAGTCCTGACATCTATGGATGCAGAGATCTTGGACTAGTTATGAAGACCGCCGGTATTGTGGAGGTGAGCTTGATTGAAGCTAGCCCTTGTGCAGAAGATGCAAGTGCTCCTGGGATATGTCAGTTTTCCCAAAGATCTGATTTGACTACGCAGCAGTGCCAAGTTCTGGATATACTTCTGAAAAAATAGTCTAATGTTTTTGCTGAAAATGAGGATGATGTGGGATATGCAGAAGTAGTGCAGCATAGGATTCATACTGGAGACATTCCTCCCATCCGTGAGAGATTTTGACCATTATCTCCCATGATGTATCAAGAAACAAAGACCTTATTGACAGACATGTTGGACATGGGGTTATTTCTAAGAGCGCTAGCCCATGGGCGGCCCCAGTGGTGATGGTGAAGAAAAGGATGGGAGTTGGCGATTTTGTATCGACTATAAGAAATTAAATGCTGTCACCCACAAAGATGCTTTTCTTCTTCCTAGAATTGAAGAGACTTTGACCACCTTAAAGAGGGCCAAGTTTTTCAGCACTTTGGATCTGGCAAGTGGCTATTGGCAGGTGGGTGTTCACCCCGAAGATTGTCCTAAAACTGCTTTTGCTACACCCCTTGGGCTAAATGAATTTCAGTGTATGCCCTTTGGGCTATGTAATGGTCCAGCTACCTTTCAGAGGTTAATGCAGCATTGCCTGAGTGGCTTTATCACTGATTTCTCATTGGTGTATTTGGATGACATTATTGTATATTCAGTTGATTTTTCTACCCACCTTAGTCATCTTGAACAGGTATTCCAGCAACTGTCCCAATTTGGGTTAAAATTAAGACCTGATAAGTGTGGGCTCTTCCAACATCATGTGAAGTTTCTTGGCCATGTGGTGGATAAGGCTGGCGTACGTCCTGACCCAGAAGAGACAGCAGCAGTCTGAGGGTGCCCTATTCCTACAACAGTCCGGGAGGTAAGGGCTTTTTTTTGACCTTGCAGGCTATTATAGACGTTTTATTTCTGGATTTTCAAAGATATCCCAACCTCTGAATGCTCTCTTGGTGGGAATTCCCGTGGACAAGGAGTCTGGGGCGCATCGAACTGAGTGGACTGCTTCATGCCAGGCTGTTTTTGAAGCTTTAAAGTCTTGTCATACGGAAACCCTGGTCCTGGTATACGCTGATTTCTCTGTTGCGATTTAGCTCAAAAGGGAAATGTATATAAATAATTACAATTAATTCTGATTAATTACAATTATTTATATCAGCTGCCAGTAGTAACTGTAGCAGAATTCATTTTCCATCAACTAATCTGTTCGTCCAGCGAACATTCAGTATAATTTCTATATCAACTCTAAGAAATGATATTTTCTTGGGCACAGAATATAACTTTCTTAAAGTACTGTTGCATTAGAGCATGTAGCTCGAATCGGAATCGTAAAGGGACATTAATTTGCAAGGCAGAATCAGAATCAAAACTCATGTAATTTGTGCACAAGAGTTTATTAATGAAGGACTAACACATAACTAATCTAAACAAACAAACATGAAATCATTCATACATGGGGGAAGAGTCAGTAAGAAGCAGTTAGAGAGACCAGAAAATGTAGCTATGAAAAGAGTCAGTTAACCACCTGAGTGATACCATCAGTGCTGTCTACAGCTTGTACTAAACCTCTGTTTTGTCTAGTTAAATGTACGATACTTGCATTGCCTTGGTCGATGAACAAGTGTCCGAATGCAGTCTCGGGTGAAAGTCTTGATGGTTTGGAGCAGTGGAGGTTTTGGAATCGCGTTTACGTTCTTCCGGGTCCGAAGAGTGATGAACTCCACAGATGTTCTGACTCGATGGTGACTGGGAGTTTCTTCCCATGTGAAAATTGAAGAAGAACCAAGAGCTGAGAGGGACCCAGCTGAAGTCCTGTGGTCTTTGGGGAATGGAAAGACAAGGCCACAAGGCCTGGCACAGCTTAGAGTCCCGACGAGTTCTAGCTCATCCTCCTCATCCTCTTAGATTCTGAAAGAACTCACGTGAGACAAGTGAAGAAAGCTAAAAAACACGGAAGAGAGAAATGTCTGTTCGAGGACATTTCATGAGGATGAATTCCAGGGTTGAGTGAATGTGTCTGGCTCTTTGTGGTCAAGAGCCACAGCTCTAGATGTTGGGGACTGTCGGGCCCGCCCTGTGCCGGCTCAGGCTCCCCGTGGGTTCCTCCACACGGGCAGCAATCAGAAGAAGAGAGCGAAGAGAGTGAAGAGAGGGAGGTGGTCAATCGTTTGATGCGTTTAAGCTCTCTGGAGGCTGCACCTCCAGGAGGTCCACGAACCAATGGTAACTTTCTCCTTTGGAGGGAAAGTTTACGACTCTTTGTCTGTGAGCATGGTATTTTGCAATTGTAATTTGATTGGGTGTTGATGCAGAACTACTAAGGTTTCTTAAAACACTAATATGTTACTAATATGTTTCTCGAGTCTTTGAGTCGTTCGTTCATCACGTGACAGCCCCATAAGCTTAACCTATGCAGTTTGAGCCAGAAAGAGAATTGATTAGTTCATCTCTTGAGTCTTCGGGTTCGAGTCGTTCCTTCATCACGTGACAGCCCCATAAGATGAACGAACGACTCGAAAAACCCGAAGACTCGAAACAGGTGAACTAATTCCAATACAGAACCTAATAGGATGTTGCACATGCGCGACTGAACGAATCACTCCCCGAGACGACTCGTTCGTCCAGAGTCACATTGAAGTTTCGTTCAAAATGAACGAATCGTTCAAGAACGACCCATCACTACTATCATAACGCATGCATAAAACAGTCAAAAGACAAATACAATACAACAGACAAAATTAAAATACAATGCAGTAATACTGTACACAATGACCTGGGCTATGTGTGATAGAAAGGTCAAAGAAAGGTTTGTTTGTGAATGAATAGGAAAGAGTCTATTTCTATAGGCATTGTGTCTTTCCTATGGGCAAATGTAGCATGGGCAAATGTGCATTCCTCTGGGCAATAAAACCTCTTATCAGATAGTTGTCCTGAAGCTTTCACTCTGCTGAGTGAAATGATGCAAATTATAGCTCCTTCAGGCTAGAGCTACTGGCATTAAAGTGGGCTGTAACAGAAAAATTCAAAGACTATTTGACTGGATCAAAGTTTACAGTGGTTACAGAAAATAACCCTGTGGCTTACCTACCAACAGCTAAGCTTGGGGCTGTAGAACAACGCTGGCTTGCCCAACTTGCCAGTTATGAATTTGTGGTGAAATATCATGCTGGGCATGGAAAATGGAAATGCAGATAGTTTATACCGATTACCTGTGTTCCTAACAGAGCATAAGCTGTCCACAGAACTCCAACACATTGATGCCAGTGGAGATGTTACTCTTCCTGGTGCCTTGGGAACTGACGAGTGGCAGGAGGCACAGCAAGGGGATGAAGACCTCCAGCTGGTGATGCGGTATGTGAGTTCTGCTAATGTACCATCTGGTCCTGAGAGGAGAACATTACCCCCGATGGTACAACAGTTACTTCGTCATGTGTCAAGACTGACAGTCATTGATGGCGTATTATATAAAAGAATGATTGACCCTAATACTCATGAGTGTCAATTTCAGATTGTATGTCCAGCTGCCAAGCAAGAAGAGGTATGGAGGCAGTATCATGAAGCATTGGCCCATGCAGGTAGAGAATGCACGTTGACCAGAGTGCGTTACCACTTCTTTTGGCCCAAGATGGAGAAGGTAGTGTGAGGGCTTCCTTCTGGGTGCATTGCCTGCAGCTTGCACAAGGAAAAGAATAGTTGTAAAGCCCCCCTGAACCCTATATCAGTGTCCTGTCCATTGGAGATAGTAGCTTTGGACTTTTTGTCCTTAGGTCGGCCTAATGATATCTATCAAAACATATTAGTTATGGTAGATATGTCTACATGCTATGCATGGGCAGCTCCAATGAAAGATCAAACAGCTCAGACTACAGAGAGGGCACTTTGGACTAATGTGATGCAGACGTTTGGTTGCCCTTTGCATTTCCACTCAGAGGGCCAAATTTTGAGTCTGAGTTAGTCCAGGAGTTCTGTCAGTTATATGGAACAATCAAGTGTCGAACTACCCCTTATCACCTTGCAGGAAATGGTAGGGTAGAGAGGGTTAATCAGACGTTGTTGAATATGCTCCACACATTGGAGAAAGAGAAACAGGACAGGTGGCCTGATTTTCTTCCTGAGCTGATGCAGGCTTACAATAATACTGTACATAGCGTTACAGGTTTTGCTCCATCATATCTGATGTTTGGGCAGACAGTAAGGATTCCTGGAGATTTGGAATTGGGTGTAGTGGTTGATCAGCAGAAGTGGGGTTTGAGAAGGTGGGTTCAAGACCATTACAAAAAATTGAAGTGGGCCTATGCTGTAGCTAAGTGTAAGATCAGGCTGCAGAGACAATGAAACAGACATGATCACGGGGCTAAGGATGTACCCCTTTTAATCAGTCAGTGGGTTTGGGTTAGGGATCGCAACAGGCAAGGTCGTGGAAAATTGTGTGGGTTTTGGGATCCACTGCCCCGTGTGGTAGTTGGAACAGTGGGGGAAACAGGGTTGGTGTATCGGGTAAGACCTGAAAAGGGAGGGAAGGAAAAGGTTTTGCATCGTAATGCAAAAGCACAACTTATGGCAGTGTGAGTATACGACGCCCTGTGAATTAATACAGATGGAGTTGGTGGTTCGTGGAGCACTGTTGAGCAAGCAGCGCGTGAGCCGGTTGGATGAGCGGCTGTGAGAGTCTACCGTGGGTGCTGTGATGGCGAGAGTGAACACGGATGTGATTTCTCCGGCATGCGACTACATTAGACTGGATAGCAGGGTTGCTATCCAGTCACGCTATGAGTAACTTTCCATTGATTTCGATCTAGTGGCGGCTTTTTAGTATTACTTCATCAGTCACCCTCAAAGGAAGTGGACGAGTCTGTGCTTGGATTGGATGACTTTTAAATGAATGACTTTTATATTGGCCGATTTTTAATTTTTAGTGTATATTACTTCATGTTATGGCCCCATTGTAATCTCTGAGCATTTCCTACATTCCATTAATTCAATTTCATTAATTCTCCATTGTTCAGGTAATGATTTTATAATTGTTTGGGTGTGATTGTCTATGTGATTATGCTAATGTTGAGTTTTAAATTGGGACATGACTGTATTTGCTGTTGGCCGTTCAGACCAGTGAAAATACTAGTGATGTATTTTGTCATTTGTGTATTATGTACCCCTGACCCTTCTGGCAAAATCAAAATCAAACAATCGCTTCAAAACCATTTCACCTGTACTTAAAATCAAACAAAGCTTTCAAATCATACACACGTTAGTCAATAATATATACACTACAGGTCATACATCAAGCAATAGAGAACACAGTGTGCAGTGCATGTAGTTAAAAAAAAAAAAAAAAACATATATATATATATATATGGTGTGAAAAAAGGTCTTCTTTTGAACTTTCCAACTGATTATGGTGGCCACAGAGAATCTGCTCAAATTTGGCTGAACTCTTGTGCTGCCTCTGTCATTCCGTGTACAAGAACACAATGTGGTCAATCACAGTAGCTCTAATTTCATCTGAAAAGACTGTTCTTGGTTTGGCTCTTCCTCGTCCTCCTCTTCCACCACCTCATTTTCACACTCTTCTGTACCACTCAGATTGACAGATGCACCTGTGCCATCTGTGCACTTAGAACTGGCTTATATTTTGTATATTTAAATATTTAGAAGCAAGTGTGAAGAAATTTGAATTATTGTGTGTAAACAATGACAACCATGTTGCAGTTGTGCTTAATTTTTGCTTACTTCTGTTTGGGGATTTGCATGACAAGTTCATCACAGGGCAAACTGTCTGAGTGAGAATGTGTTTAGAGTTTTCCAAAAAGAGTGCATGAGATCTGCATACAGTGTCTAAGCTGCCAGAACTTGTTTAAAGTTTTGCAGAAAGTGTCTATCTATCTATCTATCTATCTATCTATCTATCTATCTGTCTGTCTGTCTGTCTGTCTGTCTGTCTATCTATCTATCTATCTATCTATCTATCTATCTATCTATCTATCTATCTATCCATCATGTGACAGGGCAAAGCAACAGAATAAAAAGCAAAGGAATCAGGAACTCAGAGACATTCATCATCATCTCCTCTACAGACGACCAGAAGTGCAGCTTAACAAGAGTGCAGAGGTAAGAAGAGTTTTGTGTGTGTGTTTTGTCTTTTTCATAAAAGTCTCATTTTAAGTGTTCTCTCAAAAAGTTTCTCTTTTGACTTTAATTGTGGTGACTTTGAGAATTTTTTTCTCGAAGAAATCTGAATTCAATTCATTTTTTCTTTATTTTCGCATTCATCTTTTTAATAAAAGTCTTCTTTGTTGATGATTTCACTCAAGTTTCTCTTTCTGTTTTACAGTTTTTCACATTTGCTAAAACACTAAACCCCATTCTCTAAACCAAATTCTCAATAGTCTAAACCAATTTGTCAAATAAATCACTTTTTCTGCAAAACCTTAAACAAGTTTAGACACTGTTTGCAGATATCATGCACTCTTTTTATTCTAAAACCTGCTGGGTTAAATACAACCCAGCACTAAGTAAAATATGGACATACTCAGTGATTTGGGTTGTTTTGACCCAGCTATTGGGTTGTTTTGACCCAGCGGTTGGGTTAAATGTTTAACCCAACCTTCTGGGTAGTAACCCAACTGCTAAGTATGTCCATATTTTACCCAGCGCTGGGTTGTATTTAACCCAGCAGTTTTTAGAGTGTTTGCAAAAACAAACAAACAAGAAAATAGTATTGACTAATATGTGTATGATTTGAAAACTTTGTTTGATTTGATTACAGGTGAAATGGTTTTGAAGCGATTGTTTGATTTTGGCAGAAGAGTCAGGGGTTCTGTGAATTTAGTTTGAACATTTGGATTTGGGTTTTTAAGGTTTTGAGAAAATGAGTGATGGTTTAAAAAAAAATGTGTTTTCAGAAAAAGGTTGAGTAAACTTAAATTTGAAAGTTTTATACAAGTTATGACAATAAAACTTAAAAGCTAATTGAAACAACAAAATCACCATGTTTGTAATAACTCATAATTTTTAGTTTCAATTAATTTAAAATTATATATTTTTATCTAAATTATTTGTTATGATATGACAATATTTAGCTGAGATACAACTATCTGAAAATCTGAAATCTGAAGGTGAAAAAAAAAAAAAAAAAAAAAATCTAAATATTGAGACAATCACTTTTAAAGTTGTCCAAAAGAAGATCTTAATAATGCATATTACTAATCAAAAATTAAGTTTTGATATAATTACAGAAGGAAATTGACAAAATATCTTCATGGAACATGATCCTTACTTAATTTCCTAATGATTTTTGATATAAAAGAAAAATCAATAATATTGACCCGTACAATGTATTTTTGGCTATTGCTAAAAATACACCCCAGCAACTTAAGACTGGTTTTGTGGTCCAGGGTCACATATATATGTATATATTAGGGATGTGACTATATCCTCCAAAAATATTGCAGTGTTTACTTAGAGCTGCATGATTAGTCCTTAAAAGACTGAGATGTCGATTCAAACACCCACGCGATCTTATTCCTGAATGACAACAATTTAGCTAGTCTATTATGACTGTTTCACATAGCCAGTGTCAGTGGAACGTGAGAAGCACGTTTTATCACTGCCCATGTTAATGAATCAGAGGGTCGGCCATCAATACCCCTTCGATGTGAATGCTGTCATTCACTAATATGGGCGGCGACAAAACGCGCTGCTCAATCTCCACTGACGCTTAGGATATGAAACAGGTGTAAAAGACATTCAAATCTGCATAAATGCTGCTGCTAATCCAGAAAGAGCAACACGAACTGTCTTTTCAACCACATTACAATCATTATTTCTGTGTTACAGACATCTAAATAACAGAAGTACTGGGATAAAAGTTTAGAGTTTGGGTATAAACACTTATTGTCTACAGCGATAAGTGCACTGTGTGTGTGTGTGCATATGTGTACATATCTATATTTATCTATCTATCTCTGTACTATACTTATATATTCAATATGTATGTGTATTTTTCCCTTTTTTATTTGGTATATTCACCAAACTTAGGTGTGATTTTGAGTGTGTGTGTTTATGTACCTTTTTTTGCTGCAAAATAATTACTATATACAGTACAGTACATCATATATATATATGTTCACACTTGTATTTTCACTTTTCTGTACCTCTCAGATTGGCAGATGCACCCGTGCCTTCTGTGCACTTTGAAATGGCTTATGTTTTGTAGATTTAAAATATTTATATATTTTAAATATACAAAGTATAAGCCAGTTCAAAGTGCACAAAAGGCACGAGTGCATCTGTGTATATATAAACGATATACTGTACAGTATATAGTAATTATTTTGCAAAAAAAAAAAAACATAAACATATACACACTCAAAATAAATCACACCTAAGTTTGGTGAATATACCAAAGAAAGGGGACCAAGTGTAAATTGAAATGACATTGAAACATTGTGTGTGTGTTTGTGAGCTGTTTCAGAATTCTTCTTCACTGAAATAATCTTTTCATATTGTGGCTGATGACAAATCAGCCAGATGTCAACATAATTCAATGAGAATATAATAACAGATAAAATACTGATTGTTGAATGCATGTCAGTAACTTATCACAGGCCGTTTTGTTCTTGTCAGGCCATGATGCACGGGAGCTTGCTGTTTGCCGTGTGTTGTAGTGCAGCACTGGCCAATTTCAACAAAAATCTAGACCAGAACTGGGAGTTGTGGAAGACGACACATAACAAGTTTTACTCCAGTAAGGTGAGAATACGAATTTCACAAGCATCTGTCAGATGATCCCAAACCTGATCTTTTACCCACATCTACAAAGGGGGCCAGTGAAACAATAGGACTACAAGTTAACTACAACATGGCACTAAAGACAGAAAGTAGCCAAACATCAAAGTCCTTACAAAACACAGAACAGGGATTGTGACAGTTTTAATCAGTGTTGTTAATAATTGAATGTATTGCTTTATTAAACCGTAGAATTTTCTGTTATTTATGTTGGTAGGATGAGGAACTGAGCAAGAGGGAGGTGTGGGAGAAAAACCTTGAATTTATCACCATTCACAACCTGGAGGCCTCCATGGGCCTGCATTCATATGACCTGAGCATGAACCACATGGGTGACATGGTGAGAACATGAGTGCAGTGTCTCTTTATTCCATTTCCACTGCATTTGAGAGAACATTATATAGTAATAAAATATACCAAGATTTTTTATTTTTGCAGTTTATTTAATTTTTCATTTTTTTGTATGCTTTCTTTAGAAAACGTTCTTAGAAATGTTTTACTTTGCAATAGCATGTAGAAACCAGTTAAGCAATCCTGAAATACATTTTGCTAGGCATAGACTATAATAGATGCCCTGCGAAGCAAGTGACAATTTTATCACCTGTAGCTCAATTATTCTTATTTGAGCCATGTTGATTCACAGACAACAGAGGATGTTCTGCAGTTACTGGCCACAACTCGTGTCCCTCCTGACTTTAAGAGGGAAACAGCAGAATTTGTGGGCTCTTCTGGAGCTGCAATCCCAAAGTCTCTGGACTGGAGAAAGAAGGGATATGTCACCAGTGTGAAGGACCAGGTATGATTATACTGTATATTTTGAGAGAATACACTCTGATATTTGCTCATTTAGATTTGTGTCTGTGTAGCTTTTTTTAAGGATAGCTTATTGCTGTTTTTTTTTTTCTTTTTTTTTTTTTTCAGATCCCAAAATAATGTAGCATAATAATATTATATGTAGCATAAAGGCAAAAGGTTTCCTGTTTTAGTACTGTTATTATGTTTGTCTCTCCTTTTTTTTCCAGGGCCACTGTGGTTCTTGTTGGGCGTTCAGTGCCGTTGGGGCTCTTGAAGGTCAGCTGAAGAAGACCACAAAAAAGCTGGTCGACCTCAGTCCTCAGAATCTGGTGGACTGTTCCTCCAGTTACGGCCCCCAAGGCTGCAATGGTGGTTGGATGAATGATGCCTTCAAGTATGTTATTGGTAATGGAGGAATAGACTCTGAGTCATCTTACCCTTATGAAGGAGTGGTAAGTTGTTTGCGTGGGTCTATGTGTAGAAAAAAAAATTATGAGATTGCATCCAATAATAAAAGTGACAGGACCTGTTACTGTGAGATTTGAGTGATACATATGTAGTTAGGTCTCTACATCACTGGATTTATCAGTGTTTGGACCATTTCTAAAAAAGCTGCAACTCATAATCATTATAAGTGTAATCTAATAAATAAATGTATCCTACAGCAAGGACCATGCAGATACAATCAATCCAAGCGTTCAGCAAAATGCAGCTACTACTATAATGTCCGTCAAGGAGATGAGGAGGCCCTGAAGGAGGCTGTTGCTACAATTGGACCTATTGCAGTGGCCATCGATGCTTCCAAACAGCAGTTTCAGTTTTACCACAGTGGTGAGTATTTTTTCCCTACACATTTCAATCAGACTAATCACCTGATCAAGGTATTCGGGCTACACATAGTTAGTCATCCCCGCTGGACTGGCCATTGACAATTCCCGGTGGCCTGGCAGCCAATTTGTCCCACTGTCCTACTTTTTTTTTTAAATAAATATTGTTGTTGTTCTTGTTGCCTGCCGAATGTAATAAGGTCATTATTTCCGAATTCCCCAATCAATAATAAAACTCTAATAAATCATGAATCGGTTAGTCTTGACTGGCAGTGCAAATCGCCTTGCGCGCAATCCGCGCATCTGTGGTTCCGCCAAAAGGATGCGAGACTAGAGAATGGAGTGGAAGTGCCAGGTGGAGCAGAAAGAATAAACTGTCCTGTTCAGGACTTCAAGTGCAGGTCAGTTACATCTATAAATAGACTATTGTAGTTTACTTTGTTTACTTAGTCAAGCATTAAACTGCTAGCAAATGTTAGCAGTAGCAGACAATTACTGCAAAATCACCAAAAGTACATACTTACTATTGTAAAGAGTAGGAATTTAGCAAACATTCACATCGTTTTATAACAGGTTTAGAAGGCAGACAACAACCATTGTTTTACTAAAAATAAAACCAAAAACCATGGTTACTAGGCTATAGTTAAACCAGTAACCACAAATTAACAATGGTTTTGCTACACTATATAGTTTCACCATGGCATTTGTTGTAAAACTCTGGTTATACAAATGGTAATCCATCTGCCAAAAAAACATACTTTTAATATTTTTCTATAAAGATATTTTCAAAATTTAACTTTTATTTTACTAATTTTGTCATTTTGGCAAGATAAAACAATAGCACATGGTCCTAATGTAATACTTTTTAAATGTACTTTTTTTTTACTAAAATAAATGTATACTATGTGCAAACAAATTACAATGCGGTGATTGTTTTGCAACAAGGTGGAGATGTGTTAATGAAAAAGTTACAGGTACATAAAAAAGAGTGAAAAAAAGTAAACATACACATGAGAGACAGATAGATGTTAGGGAAAATGAATAGAGTAAAAAGGTAAATGGAAGTTCAAGAGATAACCTTTAAATATTTTGCGGATTTAAGGATTTAAACTCTTTATGTGATGATGATGATGATGGCCATAGAAAAAATACTGTTGTCAGTGGTTTCGAAATTTCTTGTGGGGTGTATGGGATGGCCTGGATGAGTGTGAGATTTCCCAGCCTGAAATTTTGTCCCAGTCCGCACCTGGTTGTCAGCCACGCTGCAATTGTAGCGGTTAGCCAAGCTCAGGCCCCGTTGTATGGAGGTACTAGACGGTGCTAAATACCCTCAAACGAAAGCAAAAGCAATGGAAGATATCCAACATGTTTTTGCAGCGTTGAGCAATGTAGCCAATCACAGACATATCTGCTGATTTTTTGTACGCAATGGGCAATCAGAAACGTTGTATCTTGTCCAAATTTGCTCATCTCTGAAAGCCCGGATCGGTTTTGTAAGTGCAGTTTTGTGTGCTCCTGAATCATTTCATGACCAGCTAAATACAGACGCGATGTAAATAAGAGATTCACTGTGTTGTTTAGAAAGCTTCATTGATTATAACCATTACCGCGGGAAGTAGGGGTGCTGAGGGTGCTGCAGCACCCCCTGGTTCGGAGCCAAAGAAAAAATGGGGGTGCGGTGTTAAAAATAAATGAATGTAAATTTTGTAACAAAAAAGCTGGCCTTATGACAGACAAAACACAGATCGTCAAAAACCAGTTAACTCAGTTTGAGCTTGATTTTCATAAAATGTTAAGTGCAGTCTGACAAAATCATAATACCAATTTTGACGACTGTGTTTAATTATTTTAAAAAAAAAAAATTAAAAAAAACTTTTTTTTTTTTTTTTTTTTTTAATATTCTATTTTTATTTCTGTATTTCAGTGCTTGATGTGCCATGGTAGTTTTTATTTACCAATTTTATGTGCCACTGTATAGGCCAACAACAAAATAGTACCATTAAGATATTCACATGAAACTGAAGTTTATTCAACTGAAAAAGACAAAAGGCAAAAAAAATGTTGGTGCATTTTGAACTTTAATTCAACTTCTATTTTAATAAATTATATGCAGTAATAAACAACATTTAAACGAGCGTCACAATTCTGGATAAATTGAGAATCGAAAAAATGAAGTTATATAAAAAAAATGAAAAAAAAAAAAAAAGTTGTTTTTAATAAATTGAGGACCATGATTCTGGAGAAAAAAATATTAGAAAACTAAACAAAATAACGTAATTTACTAGTGGTTCTATCAAACTGTTCATTGCTTAAGTCTTAAAAACATATATTCATTTAAACAAAATAAAAAAAAAAACAAAAAAAAAAACAAACAAAACAAAACAAACAAAAAAAAACATTCAATGAAGGAGTCGGTGTCTCACTTCATTAAGACTTGTTTTACTATTATCTCCTGAATGAATGATTCAATGACCTTTTTTTAAACGAGCAGTTGTCGCCACCTCCTGGCGGAAGAGGATACGCGTTACAATACATACAATCTTAAGATACTTTCGTTTTGATCGCTACTGTAGACAATAAGTGTTTTTACCCAAACTATAAATTTTGTCCCAGTACTTCTATTATTTAAATGTCTGTAACACAGAAATAATGATTATAATGTGGTTGAAAAGACTGTGTGTGTTACTCTTTCTGCCTTCACATTTACCCCGACCCTCTGATTCATTAACATGGGCAGCGACAAAACGTGCTTCTCAAGCTCCATGTGAAACAGTCCTGACACAGCTAAATCGTTGGCATTCAGGAATAAGATCGCGTGAGTGTTTGAATTGAGATCTCGATATTTTAAGGATGAATGGTGCAGCTCTAATGGAAACGCTGCAAAATGTTTTGGAGGATATCGTAACGAGATCCTGCGAGATCCGACTGGTCTCGCGAAACACATCGGATCTCGTCACATCCCTAATATATATATATATATATATATATATATATATATATATATATATATATATATATATATATATATATAGATAGATAGATAGATAGATAGATAGATAGATAATAAAGGGAGCGAGCTTTGCTCACTTTCTAGGGCTAGGCTATAATCCATTCAGAATTTGTATGACACGTTCGTTTTACACGATGCAATGTTTCGAGATGACATCTGCATATTTATGCTGGATTCGTTGTCAAAATAGCAGTGACTGACACAGTGATTACCAAAGCAAAAAATATATGTGAGAGCAGCCTCAGTGATTTAATTCTGTAACCAATCCTTGCTAAACTACCACAGACAGTGTGCGTCCTGAGCAAGATCTAGTTCATGGACCAAAAGCGTGTGTAAACTTTGAGATCGGGACATATCAACCTGTAGCCTAATTTCAAATGTCAAATGTTGCCCATGATTATTAACGTTATGTTACATCTGTCCACAGGAGTTTACAATGATCCAACCTGCACTGAGAACGTAAACCATGCAGTGCTGGTTGTGGGATACGGTGTGCATGCTAAACAGAACTTTTGGCTGGTCAAAAACAGGTACAGGCTTACTGATTATGAAATTGTATAATCATAATCTAAGAACATCTGTCTCAAACAAAACATTTAGAGGGCAAAGTACAAATGCTGATTGTTTTCTTTTGCTTTAACAGTTGGGCTACCACATATGGGGAGAAAGGCTACATCCGTATGGCCAGAAACCAGAACAACATGTGCGGTATCGCCTCATACGCCAGCTATCCGGTTATGTAGCTGAAATCTATAAATATATCATATCAATTTTTTCTTCTTTTCCTTTCTTTCTTTTTTGACTTGCAAAGCTTTACAGGGTTCTTTTCAACTGCTTACACGCATTTTCAAAACTTTGCCTTTATTTTTTAAAACTTTACACACAAATTCAAGAGTTGCATGCACAAAATACAAAATGACTCGCATCTCTTGCAAAATAAAGCACTGCATTCAAAATATCACAAAAACATCTCAAAAGCAAACATTTGTCTTAAGTTGCAAACACCTTTGCCATAATATTATATTTTTGGATACATCATATGAACACAGTTATTCAGAACCTTAAGCTCATCATGAGCTCCTATGTATATTTCTGTACAAGATTAAAAGTAATTGGCTGAGAGATGTTGAAAAATTCATGGTAAACACGAAAGCAGGATGGAAAACAATCTGTTTTTTTTTAATGACAGTTACTGTATTGACTGGATAAGATTCACAGCTAAACAGTTACACTGACACATTAAAACATCATTGTGATATAGAAAAGAAAAAGAAATATGGGCACAAAGGTAAAAATACAAAATTAGAAATGCACCAAAGCCACTGAGAAAAACTTATTCTAAAGCCGTAATTGGTTGGTGTTAAGTAAAGCAATGAGTGTTTGCACATGTGAGGGCTTAGTGTGAGGCACTGATGAATTAGTGTGGCATTTTAAAAGGTTGTGTTTGAAAAGATACTTCCTGTTAGATTCTTGTGTGTTACATAAAGAATTGTGTTGTGTGTTGCAAAAAGTGTTTTTAAAAAGTAAAGATTTTTTAAGCATTTGAAAAAAGAAAAAAAAAAAAATATGCATTTCCTCTATTCAGTATTTTTACAAAGGACTTGATTTTATTCAGCACAACATCACAACGTTTCACATGAGGTATTAAAGGATTTTTCAAGATCAGCACACAATGTCCAGTTAAGATGAACATTTAGATTGCTGTGATTTTTACACCTTTGGTTGATTAGCCACATTCATAAGGTAACAAAGGAGAGAATGGAAAATGACGGAAAATTCCAACTTCTTTTAACTTCTAACCTTTAGTGGTGTTGCAATCTTGAAACATGGACAAGCCATCTGTCTGAAAATAGTAATCTCATCATTTGGGGAACAAGCTGATTTGCCATAAAAGTTAACCAATTATATTAGAGGAGAATGATGTAATGTGACATGATGTTACCTTTGCTATGTACTTTTCCTATATAAACTGTTGTATCCTTATTGCTGGGGGATTCTTTGTGATTGGTGTGAGGTCCTCCCAGCCATTATTAAAGCATATTCAAAGGCATTGTCTGGAGTCTGTCTGGTTACTTCTGTGCAGCAGGTGGAATAGAACACTAAAGATCTTAGTCCCAAGTGATTGTGTTCATAAGGAGCGAGACGTCTTCCGACTCAGAGTGAGACTCTCTTAGGCGTCGGGTAGCTATAACTGAATAGTCTTACATAGGCCTGGTTCTCCAGTGCAGTAAAAGCTATTGGTGGATGGGGCCTAGGAGACTAGTAGTGGGAGTAGGAGTCTAGGATGGATAATTGTATTTATACATTGACATCAATATGCTCTCAAGAGTAAACGATCGTCAAACTTTGTGTTTATGTCACGAACTGCGTCGCATGTTGCATGAAATATTAACAATAACAACAAATAACAGAAAATAATCGTCCATAAAGACCAACGTAATATAAACATGGATATTTAACAATATTCACAATGCAAATGCAATATTAGCTACAATAACGACATACATGTCGAACTGACGGTAAATAGAAAGTGCGTCATCATAGAATCACAGAGATCACAGAACAGTAGTGTAGTAAACGGTAGATAGCGTGAATAATGTTACAAACCACTGTATTCGTCTCAGTAAATATGTGTAGTAGGTTAACAGTTATATACTCACTGTTTTTTGTTGCACGCACAAATCCATCAAAGCTACAATAATTAGCAACACTGAACTCTTACTGCCCGTCAATTCGCTTGAACTAAATTGACTCTATGCACGATCACTTCTGCGTTTGGTCTCAGTCCGCTCAGTTACATCCGGTGCAGCACCGGAAGCCGTTTTCGCTATTGGCGATAACTGTGTGAAAATGCCGCAGGAGGGGATGACATATGCCATATGCTGCATTTACGCCATATCGTAATTACCGTAATTTTACTGACCAAAAGTCTTAGGCCACTAGTATTTTCACCAACAAAAAATGGTTTTAAGTCAGTTATTTCTATCTTTTGCTTTAGTGTGTCAGAAGGAAATATCAGTTTACATTTCCAAACACTCATTTTGCCTGTAATTGTAATAATAATTCAGTCAGATTTTTTTTACATTTGTAAAAATGCTGTAAAATGAGGATGCTGTCATAATGCCATAAATAGATTTTATTTATCAATTAACTTATATTAACTAAATTAAATCAACATTTGGTAAACCATATTTGCGTTTAAAACAGCTTTTGCCCTAGGTACATTTGCACATAAGTTTTCAGGTAGCTTTGCATGTAGGTTTCTTAAAGCAACTTGGAGATGTTGCCACAGTTCTTCTGGATTTAGTCTGTCTCAGTTTGTTCTGTTTCTTCATGTCATTCCAGACAGACTGGATGATGATGAGATCAGATCTCTGTGTGGAGCCCTGGCTGTTGTCAGACTCCTTGTGCAAACAAAAATCTCACTGGATTATTACAATTAATGGCAAAATGAATGTTTAGAAATGTAAACTGATATTTCCTACTGACACACTACAGCAAAAGATAGAAATAACTGACTTAGAAAAATAAAAAACATTTTTTTGTTGGTGAAAATACTAGTGGCCTAAGACTTTTGCACAGTACTGTATATATATAGTTACATTTTATGTACATTGTTTGCATCTTATGTGATTTTTTTTTATTAATATACATTTTGGATTTTACTTTATGAACACTACTATCCATAAGTAATATCTCAGTTTCTAGTAAGGATCAGGTGACAGGAGAGATCTGCGTGAGGTCGACATGTTTCAGGTTTGATGAGGAAGTCAGAGGAGCTGCATAGTTAGAGAGTAAGAGGACTTCAGTCAAGTCAATCAAGACTTTAGCTAAGCAAAGTTAACGTTTTCAATAGAGATGCACCAATCGACCTGTGTTGTGCCAGATGTTGCTTGTGCAAGGCTTGCCACAGCAGAACTGCTTTGTGTCTCACAGCGGTGTTTTGTTACTGAATAAATCCAGTCTTTTTAACGAATCAAGTGAGTCAGTGATTCAGTAATCCATTCATAAAGGCAGTTGCTTGCCTAGTTTCTGAATGAATCAGCCGTTTGAACCAATCTGTTGAACTCACTTATTCAAACAGCCATTTGCTGCCACCTACTGGTTTGGTTTCAATTTATTTTCATTTCATTGCCTACAGGTGTAGAAAACACACAAACTAAAAAAAAAAAAAAAAAAAAAAAACAGAAGACAAAAAATAATTTAATATTGTATTTACACAACGTCACTGTACAGGAATGTTTAACCCTGTATATAACACAGTTATATTTATGTTTACTGCAGTACAAATGTTCAAAGTTATATATATTTACATGTTTACATTACTGCAGTACAAATGTTTAAAGTCATTTATATATTTACATGTTTACAGTACTGTATTGAAACTGTTCAATGTTTGTTATATATACATTTACAAAGTTTACATTCCTGCAGTGCAGGCAACATTGTATAAAATCTACATGTTTATATTATTTATTACGATTATGATGATTATAAAACATCAATCTCCAACAAATGTTATCTTGTCTTTAATCCTTTGCCCAAGCTTTCACTAATGGGCCATTCTGGTAATTACTATAATGTATAACTATATAATACTATATTGTAATACTTAAATTATAAATTGCTGTCAAATGAATCTTATGAAAGAGTTTTGCCGCTAGTATACTTCGCTATAGAATGCGCTATGCGGAACTAAATAGGCTGGTCAAGTTGAGTTGGGTACATTTCTTTAAATATTATCAAACCTAGTCAGTTCATAATTACAAAACTTGATGTGGTTCCCCTTTCCCCACTGAAGGATGACTCGAGTCGGAGTTTTGATGTCAAAAGATAGGCTTTATTGCGAAAGGACAATCAAGCCGAGTTGTCTATAGAGAACTAATTTTCCTTTGGTTGGGCACAGCGTTATATAGGGGTCTTCGCACGTAAGCATGTCATCCTAAATCACTTGGGTGGGGGTCTTAAGGTAGATACTAAGAGGGAAACAGATGTTTCCTATACCATAACTTCCCAAATAAGGGCATACTGTGCTTGACCATCTCATTTCTTAGTGGGCCTCTAGTGGGCCTCTACAATAACATATAGTATAGCTCTTTTCACATTCCGTTGGTCACCCCAGGCTATTAACAATAACACAGGATATGCTTGCCCTGCAACATATAGAACTACATAATGCATGATTATAATGGTAGAATAATTTGGGTATGATTCCTTTATATTTTAGTTAATAAAATCTTCTTCACATTCCCCCTTTGAGACGTTTACGTCTCACCTTCACCGGAGTGCTGTGTCAAGATCCAGTCTCTCAGTAATTACTACTAAGTGACAAAAATAAAGTCACTTTGTTTCATTATCAATTAACTAAATCATGCCACGGCATTCCGGAAGATGTTAGGGCCAAACATCTCCCCTCTTATCTTTTGGCTAGAAGGGAGTAAAAGACCCTGACACCTTAACATACTTTCCCCTTTAACATAGACTTGTTGAAGCATGTGCGTGCGGTTGTCTAGCCTTGCCTGTGGTTATCACAGTTATGTAGATTACATATAGAACAATGAAAATAAGAGTACATAGAAATAATACTAAACGAAAAGAAATCAAAGTAAGATACATATCATCTGATAAAAATAAAATACATGTAATAGGATGTAGATTACAGATAGATTTGTCTCATTCATCATCAGAAGAAGTTGAAATCTCATCTGCCAGATGTAATTGCAATGCAGTTTGGTAAAGCAAGTCCTGATAACATTCATGTTGAGTCAGATTCTTTTTTTCATCATCTTGATACCTTGACATGCCCATTTGTTTAACTGTGGCCTTGATAACTAAGGATTTTAATAATGGTAGTATACAGCAAAAGAATAATCCTCCTATGCCGAGTGTCACTCCTAAGAGTATTCCTAATTTTGCTAGCCATGCTCCCCATGATCCTAATTTCAAATCAAACCAATCCCATGTTTTTTCGTCTCTTCCAGCATTAGTTGCCATCTCTATTTGTAATTCTTTAAGTTTAGTCATGGCTTTTGTAAATGATCCTTCTGGTGCTGTATTATTGGGGATATAGGTACAACATTGGTCTCCGAATAAGACACATACCCCTCCTTTGTCAGCTAGCATCCAATTAAGGGCTAATCTATTTTGCCATGTCATTTTACTGGTTGCATCTAATTGTTCTCCTAAAGAAATTAATGCTTCGTTGGTATAATTAATGAACCTTTGTTGATTGTAATATATGTAATTTATCCATTCTGTATTTTTATTTTGTGAAATCCAAATGAATATTGATTCAAGACCTGATGTGACTTCATCTCGTGCCTTGAATTGATTGGGTATACCTCTGGGTTGACCTATTGAATCTATATATACTTTAGGATCTGGTATATAATTTCTTTTAACTCTGTGATTAATTGTTTCATTTTTCCCTAATGAGGATTTCGAATCCCATTCTATTATGTGGAGTTCTTGCACTAATCGTACTCTTGTGCATTTACCTCTCCATCCTAATGGTAGGGCAGACAAAAGTTTCCTTTTTCCGCACATCCAAAAGAAATCGGCTAATGCTATACTTTGGTCCTTGTATAGATCTGCATTAGGTAATGATATAGTTTGATTTTTACAGGTTTTAGCTGGCCAAATTTGTTCTCCTTTCCTCATTCCTGATGCCCGAAGGGGTGGAAAGTCTTTAGAATCATCAACATGTCGAAATTTTGTTGTATCTAAATTCCAAACGACACTGCATTTCCCTTTGAATTGTCCCACATTTACAACCCCTGTGGGGTTAACAAAGCACTCATATTCTTTGCTATAGTCTATGGTGTACCATAGTGGAATCTCTACTTGATCAACTTGTATTTTCAAATCTTCGGTTAGATTTACGCTTCTACATTTAGCTCTTAATCGAGGTATATGCTTGTAGAAGGGTTTTTGTTTAGCATTGCTTAGGGAGCCTAGGCAGTCAGCTGGACAATGAGGTCTGAAGTCTCTTCCTAAATGACAAAAGTTTCTGTTAAATACAGCACAAAGTTCATAAGTGAATGGATTAGGGACTACTATTACTTGGCTCATCGGTGTTTTAGAACAGAATAGGCAATCTTTTTTCTTTAGTTCCATTGCTGTAAATGTTGCCCACTCGTACCACTGATTGCTTTGTGCAGTCTCCCATAAAACATCCAGTTTATCATCACTCTCATACATGCTGTAAGTTTCTTCGCTGTTTCTACGTTGTTTTCCATTCAGTCCTGGTTCTCCTGTAATTGAAATCGAGTTGTTACTAGGTCTCGTAAAGGGTTGAAAAGTTGATGAAAGGGAAGTGCGGTTGAGAGTCTGAGTTATGGGGTTTGGAGTAGTGGTGTTGATTGTGGTTTGAAGTTGTGACGAGCATAGGATGATCAGACATGTTGTCAGAGTCATTATTCTCATTAGTTTGTTCAATTTCCTTTGCTCCATTTTGCTCTTCTTTGTCTTTCACCTGCTGATTCTCTTGCTCGGTTGTTTCGTGTCTGCTTTCTCTGACCTTAGGTTTAGGAACTCTTGTGCAGTGATTCAGATGGTACCAGGTGTTGCTTCCTTCTACCTGGATTGCTGTTGGAGTTGCAGCTGTTACTTTATAGGGTCCTTCCCTTCTCGGTTCATGCCATTTTCTTCGGAATACCCTTAGATAGACTTGGTCACCTGGAACAACTGGACTTGTTGTCTCTGTCTCCTCACACGGCTCTCTTTTCTTTTCCTGCACACAAATAGCTTTATGGATAGCAGTTAGTTTTTTCATGTACAATCTTAATTCCATTTGCAGTTGTTCTAATGGGGGTCCTTTGTAAGGGCCTCTGCTGTATGGTACAGGCATTGGTCGACCAGTAAGCATTTCATGCGGTGTTAGGTGCGTAATTCTGTTAGTTTGCATGCGGTAGCTCATTAGTGCGAGAGGTAAAGCATCGACCCAATTAAGTTTAGTACTGGCACATATTTTGTTGATTTTGGACTTGAGAATTCCATTAACTTTCTCCGCCGTGCTTTGAGCTTGCGGTCTATAGACGCAACCTAGTCTTTGTTTTATTGTTAAGTGTTGTAACACTTGTTTCAAAGTTTTTTGGATAAACGATGATCCATTGTCTGAACTTATTATTGATGGGATCCCAAACCTGGGGAACACTTCCCTTGTCAAAAATTTTATTACCGTTCCTGCGCCTTCATCTGCTGATGGTACTGCTTCTACCCAACGGCTAAATCTGTCAACAACAACAAGCATGTATCTTTTGCCTTGCACTCGTTTTATCATATCCACATAATCCATCACCAAGTGTTTGAAAGGTCCTTCAGGCGCGGGTATGTGACCTATTGGCGCTGTTATCCCTTTTCGGACATTATACTTGGCACAAATTTCACAGGAGGACAAAAACTCTGATACCATTGCATACAAGTATGGTGACCAATAACCTTGTTGTTTGATTTTCCTTACTACCTCCCCCTTTGCACAATGGTCAAACCCATGAGCATCTATGATAAGGATGTTCAAAAGTGAGGTGGGTGCCACAATATGGCCTTCATGTGAACGCCAAATGTTTTGAGAATCTTTTGTTGCTCCTCTTTGATGCCACATAGATTGCTCGTATGGGCCTGCCTGTTGTTGAATTCGAATAATGTCATCTAAGCTTGGGTGTGGTTCTATAATTACTTCTGGAGCCATTATAGCTACCTGACATCCAGAGGCCTTTTTGGCTTCAGAGTCTGCTATGTTGTTACCCCTAATGACAAAGTCATTTCCTTTTTTGTGTGCTTGACATTTGATAATAGCTACTTGTTTTGGTAACATCATAGCAGAAATTAGTTGACTTATCTGCTCAGCATGCTGTATGGGGGTTCCATCACTCTTTTTAAAACCTCTCTGTTTCCATACTGCTCCAAAAAGATGACACACGCCATGAGCATATGCAGAATCTGTAAAGATGTTTGCTGTCTGTCCTTCTGCTAATTGACATGCAGTCGTAAGGGCTTTTAATTCTGCTAATTGAGCAGAGCATGGTTGTGTGCAGTGTTGAGATATTACAGGCACAAAATTATCTTCATCTTTTCTTACTATTGCATATCCCGTATG
Organism: Cirrhinus mrigala; assembly: GCA_036247105.1. Classification (NCBI taxonomy): domain Eukaryota; kingdom Metazoa; phylum Chordata; class Actinopteri; order Cypriniformes; family Cyprinidae; genus Cirrhinus; species Cirrhinus mrigala. The sequence goes on from JAMKFB010000758.1 coordinate 29,538, forward strand.
GATTCCCAAATGATCTCTAAAACTGGATCCATCTACAAAGTAAGAAATTTCTGCTTCAGGAATTGGGACCGACTCAAGGTCAGGACGTAACCTGGTGAACGCTAAGGAATTGGCTACACAATCATGTGGTTTACCTTCACCCTCCAATGGAATTAATTCGGCTGGATTAGCAGTATTACATCTCTTAATGGTAATATCAGGATACGTAAGTAGCAAATTATACGCTAAAATACGGGCTGGAGTTAAAACAAATTTTCCTTGCTCAATTAACTCTGCCGTTTTATGATGCGTGTAAATGATAACTGGGTATCCCATAGTTATTCTTGCTGCTTTTTCATATATCTGATGTACAGCTGCAAGACCTTGTTGATAACAGGGTGGGTATCCTTGCGCTACATTGTCTAGTTTAGTGCTATAGTAGGCTATTGGCTGTTTTTTCCTACCACTACAGGTTTCCTGCATTAATACAGCTGATGCATACCCGTCAGCCCTATTAGCCACGTACAGGTGGAAGGGCTTGGTATAGTCAGGTGTACTCAATGCAGGTGCCTTTTGTAACTCTTTCTTAATCGACTCAAATGCCATTAAGGCATCTGCATGCCATGCTAATAGGGCTTTTGTGTTTTGCAGCCCTGCTTGTTTCATGATGTCTCTTAATGGAGCTGTTTTTATAGCATAGTCCTCTATCCAATCACTACTGAAGCCTGTCATCCCTAAAAAGGTCATCATCTGGCCTACTGTCTGTGGCAGTGGTGCTTTACTTACGCCTTCTAGATGAGCTGGGGCTATGGCCTTGGTGCCATAGGAAATTAATCGTCCTAAGTATTCAACCTGCGGCAGACAATATTGTAGTTTGGTTTTAGATACTTTGTGACCTCCTTGTGCTAATCTTGTAAGCACCTTAATGGAGTCCCTATGACATTGTTCTCGTGATGTTGAGCACAAGATTAGGTCGTCCATATATTGTAACAATGTGCTATCTAGCAATAGATCTTCTAAATCAGCTTTGAGAACTTGATTAAATATATGGGGCGAGTGCTTATACCCCTGGGGCAAGCGGGCATATGAATATTGTTTGCCCGCATATGTAAATGCAAACAGGTATCTACTTTCTTCTGCCACTGGAATGCTGAAAAATGCAGAACAAAGATCAATTACCGTAAAGTATTTGGCATCAGGAGGAACATTTGTTAGCAGCGTGTGTGGGTTAGGAACATCAGCTGGCCAATCTTCTACTATGTCATTGATTGCTCTTAAATCATGTACAAGACGCCATTTAGTTTTATTTGCTTTAAGTATAGGATAGATAGGAGTGTTGCAATAACTGTTGGTTTCTATTAACACTCCAGCTTTAACAAGTCCTTCAATTGTATCTTTTATACCTAATTCGGCTTCTTGGCTCAAGGGATATTGTCCTTTCCTAGGAAGGTGTGCATTTGGCTTAAGTTGTACTTGTATTGGGCAGGCTGACTTCACTAACCCTACATCTGTCTCATGCTGCGACCATAGTTCAGCTGGTACTTGTTGTTCAACTTCCTGTAAAAGTTTAGCAGTGGTATTTTCTAACTCTGGTGCTGACATCATTTGTACTTGCTGTTTCTGATTAATGACTATCTCCTGAGGCGTACCTAGCAAGGATGTACCACACAAGATTTTTATATAATTTTTATCAGCAGAATGGAAAATCAATGGATTTATTGTAGTCTCCCACTCACATTGTGCAGCTTTCCTCATCATTGGTCCTAGATCCTTTGCTTCCCAATTTTTCCCTACATATAAAGATATATGTGGCACAGAATCATCTACATCAAACCATTTGTTTATGAACTCATTTTCAGCAATTTTCAAGGCTGCTCCTTGCTTACCTATTATGATGTATTGAGAGATCATTTCAATTTTCTGTTCTTTAGTCCCTTCTAGCCAGTCCTTTTCTATGTCTACATTTCTCATGGAGTCATATTTCATTGTACAGTGAAATTCTGACTTGGGCAGCTGCGATTCAGGAATTTGTGCTTCAATGAATCTACCCCACTTATCGATTGTCTTCCTCACGTCATCCTCTATCTGCCCTATCCAGTACACATTTGCTTTTGGCTCAGAGATCATCAGTTGAGTTCCTATCATGTCTACATACACCCCATCTGTAGAACACCAAATTTTTAACCCCAATTTGCATAATGCATCTCTTCCTAGCAAATTAATAGGAGTCTGATTTGATACCAGGATAGGCATGGTCACACTTTTGGTTTTTGTTTTAAGGCAGATTGGAGCTGACATGGGAATTAACTGTGTTTGTCCCGAGAATCCTACTGTTTTTACAAATTTCCCAGACATGGGGAGGTGTGAGGCATAATTTGATTTTAAACAGCTGTACATAGCCCCCGTATCAAGCATTACGGGTATTGTTTTCCCTTCTATTTCAATATCTAATACAGGTTCTTGGGTTGCATTGGTTGTTAAAATTGGAAGCTGCCTCTCCCCCTTAGGATTCTCTGGGCATCCCTAACATTCATGATTTTGGCTCCCCCAGTGGTTCACAGGGCCAGGGAAAGGTGTCTGCCCACCCGCCCCCCTTCCAGCCCCAGGTGCTTGTGGCCATGGATTAGTTGGACAATTTCTCCGATAGTGGCCTGGCTGCCCGCATCCACAGCATACTCCTGGCGGATAGTTAATCATCCTGCCTCCTCCTCTCTCTCCTTTTGGCCGTGGTTTCCTTCTCCACTCAGAAGGCTGCTGCTGCTGAGCATAAACATTGACAATGGGGGAAGGGGCCTGGTTTGCATTTGGAGGAGTTGCTGCAGGCAGAGTTGGCTGGACAGCTGGATGAGAAGCATTTACAGGAGGCATTACAGTCATTTGGTTAGATTCTTCTTTTGTTACCACGGCTTGAACCTTTTTCTTGCGCTTGGCTGTCAGTTCCTCAAGCTGCAGTTGAGTAAGCTTTCTTTGTAGTTCTTTCTCTTGGTTTAAGAGCTTTTGTTCATTCTTTCTATACAATTCCACTGCATGAGACACATGATCACAAAACTCCTTGTGTGTTTTGGAGTTCAAACCAACTACATCCTCTAGCTTACTCTTAACAGTTTGTGGCATGGCTTCTATTATAGCATTTCTGAACAGTGTAGCCATTAGAGGGTCTCCTTCTGGATTCCCTTCAGTCTCTTGCTTCCATCTTTTCAATTGTCTCTGCACATATGTGACAGGATTTTCAGTTTCCCCCAACTGTTCGCCCTTCAATGCTTTGGGGTCGACTCTAGTTGGGTATTCAGCACGTAGTGCTTGCCACACGGCTGGACGGAATACATCATATACAGTCCCGTCTATGTAATGGGAGTTCACAGCTCTCTCTAAGCCAGATGCTTGAAGAATTTCTTCCATCTTTGCTCCCCCTATAATCTTTGCCAAGAGTGCTTTGATGTCTCCTACAGCCAGGAGTTTGCCCATAGTTTCTTCTTCAAACACCCTAATCCATTTCCCAGCCCCCTCGTGCATGTCTGGGAGGCGAGTGACTAGCCCCTCCAAGTCCTGTGAAGCCCAAGGTATGTACTGTCCCTGCGCTCCTTTTATTAAAATAGGAAGTTGTTTTGTTAACGGTCTAAGCCGTCCTTGTTCATCATCTCGTGACCACCTTCCTTCATCAACTGCAGACTCCTTTACACCTTCTTCCCCCTTACTTCCTAATGATTCACTGCTTTTCAAGACTTTATCTGTTTCCTGTACAAACTCTTCTGTTTCCTTAATTCTCCTTCTTAATTCTTCTTCGAATAACCTTGCTTCTACATCAATTTCCTCTTCAACCCTTTTTGTCTGTTCAAGTGATTTCTTTCTACTTTGAGGTTTTTGTTCGTATTGTGTTTTTAATTCCTCCAAAGCTGTCTGCACTTGCTTATAACAGTCTAAGTATGGACTTTTATTTTCACTCCAAGTTTGCCTGCTTTTTGGTCTAACATCTGGCCCCCTTTGTTTTTCATCTCTCAACTCCACATCTCCTTCCATCTGCATTTCTCCTGTTACTTCTACCACTCCCTTGAGTAATGGAAATTGACCTTGAGAGGCCACATAAGTGGGAGGGTCAGCAAACATTTCTCCCTTTTCCTTTGCTTCTCTTTCTGCCTCCCTTAAAATCTTCCTAGCCTGTTTCATATTTTTCAGTAAGTTTTCTCCTTCTTTTTTGAATAGAGACAACACTTCTTGTTCCATTTTCCTTTTTTCTTCTCTTTTTTTCTGTTTTTGACTCATTACATTAGCCTTGTAATTTTTTATCAATGTTTCCATTTCCTCACACAGGCTTGTTTCAAACGTGCCTTCCTTGGGCCACTGTGTTATCAATTTTTTAGTTCTCTTTTGCCATTTCTTGGAGAACTTATTTATAAGTTCTTTACTTAAGGGATATTTCAATCCCAAAAGTTCTACAGGAGTTGCAGCCATATTTCTACAATACAATTCTTAAACTCGAATAGGTTTTTCCCAATTCTTCAAACAATCAGTATTATAGCACTATCTCCTTTACTAATTTATATAATAATAACAGGTTATTTGACTAATACCAACCAGCAATATCGGCCACTTTTTCTTTAAGCTAGATTCACACAATAGTTCTCAGTCAGTTATTAAACTTTTAAGCAAGTATTTTCCACATTCATACCGGTCCCTTTATCTACAGGGCTCATGTACCCATTCATCCTTATCCCTTTATCTCAGGGCTTATGCATTCACACTATCCTTTATTTACAGGATTCATGCATTCATACTGTCCCTTATTTCGGGCTCATATACTCCTTTCAAGCGAGGCAACAACTACGCTTCCTCTCTGTGTGAAACACAGGAGGGGCCGCAGCCGCCGCTCACAAGATACAGAGTTTATCACACACCAATCATTCCCCTACACTTCGCACAACTCCCTCTCTACTCTCTCTGAGGTGACGTTTAAATACACCAACCACTGTATTCACTATTTCACTTGCACAATAAATAAATAAATAACCTGACAAGCTTGCACTCTGTCTTCCTGATACCAAGGAAAGGCAACGCTGCCCTTACAAGTTTGCTCTCTGTCTTCTCTTGACTAATCTTAAATCAAGGAAAGGCAACCCTTGCGCAATAAATAACCTACAAGTTTGCTCTCTGTCTTCTCGATAACCTTATATCAAAGAAAGGCAACCCTTGTAGTGCCTAACCCTGTAGGACTTTTGCCTAGGACTCTACCAGCGCTTCTCTTTTAATCTAATTCTACTTAAATATAAAAATCTGAATTCACTGTTCTCCTCAAGTCCAACTCAACAGAAAATACAGATCAATGCATGCATTTAGTGCTTTTGGAATCAAAACCCCTTTTTCATTTAAATGAACTCTTTCCTCCAATTTTACAGTTCGATAAATTTAGAAGGATGTAAAGTGTCTCACCACAAGCAAACTCTGGATAACAACACAACCTAACTATATAAGCAAAAACTGCTTACCTTTGGCCAAGTTGTTGTGTTGCTCGTCCAGAGTCCGCCTGCCGTGGTCCACCTCGCTGTCCTTTCGAATCCTGTTCGTGACGCCAATTCTGATGTGGTTCCCCTTTCCCCACTGAAGGATGACTCGAGTCGGAGTTTTGATGTCAAAAGATAGGCTTTATTGCGAAAGGACAATCAAGCCGAGTTGTCTATAGAGAACTAATTTTCCTTTGGTTGGGCACAGCGTTATATAGGGGTCTTCGCACGTAAGCATGTCATCCTAAATCACTTGGGTGGGGGTCTTAAGGTAGATACTAAGAGGGAAACAGATGTTTCCTATACCATAACTTCCCAAATAAGGGCATACTGTGCTTGACCATCTCATTTCTTAGTGGGCCTCTAGTGGGCCTCTACAATAACATATAGTATAGCTCTTTTCACATTCCGTTGGTCACCCCAGGCTATTAACAATAACACAGGATATGCTTGCCCTGCAACATATAGAACTACATAATGCATGATTATAATGGTAGAATAATTTGGGTATGATTCCTTTATATTTTAGTTAATAAAATCTTCTTCAAACTTCACAATCGTTCTGATTGTACCTGTTTTTGTCCAGCCAAAGTCCTGTCCAGCAGTCGCACTGTGTCCCACAACCAGCACTGCTGTGGTCCTGTGGTCAGTTCACTCAACATCATGAGAGCAATATCAAAAACAGTATCGAAAATAAAAAAGACAAAAAGCTAACTGAGAAGGTATCAGTTAGCATAGTTTCAAATAGAGTCCATTCACACCCACATCTTCACACTGGAGACATATCCCTTTTTTCTCCAGTCAAGAGAGTCTGGGACAGCAGCAGGAGCAGCGTCATGCACTCATGATTTTTGAGGGGGCACGATTTGTGATGATGCTTGTCATGTGACATACAGCAGCCACGAAAACACTGCATAGCTGATGCAGGCTTATGTTTTATTTTTATTTTTCCCCCTTTTTATTCGGTATATTTCCAAACGTGTTAACTATATCAGGAAATATCTAAAATATGTGTAAGTAAAAGCGTTTTGCACCTTTATAGATTACGTTAGTTGATCTATAATGGGCGATGGGCAAAGCAGCCTAATAATGTAATCAGTTAACTATGCATAAAAACCCGGGAACGTGCCTCAGTTTGAATGGGCATGACTCCTCGGCAGGAGCACCAGAAATGAGTGGTATACAACATTATATAAACAAACATTAAAATATTCAAACAGAAAATTTAAAATGTTGTATATGAACAGGGCTGTACAGTGCGACATATCGTGCTACGAAAAATCAGGTCTGTGCGATGAATAAATTTATCACTGTGATACAGTTTTATTTAACGCGTGCCATACAGTTGCGGGAGCACTGGCATATTTTCCAGATGACAGAAAAAGAACTTAAACTGCTCCCTCAATTTTGATTGGATACATAAAAGTAATGTATCACCTGAATCTTTAAAGGGTTTACTTTTATTTGTGTACACTTCTCAGTCTCCGTGAATATCCAGTTGAAATGCGTCACTAAAATGTACTAAAACTCAGCGAATACACGACACACAAGCATGAGAGATCTATACATAGAAACCTTGAAATGTCTACTTTTAAATGAAGCCTTAACACAAATCTGTGTTAAAGTAATCCGTATGAAACTAAAGCAATGTACTGTTTTCCCCTCGGAGCTCATTACCTCTAATTAGATCATGCCCACGCGGTTCCTGCTATTGATATTACAAACATCCACGTGAGAGGTAAAACCCCATTCTTTGAATCTTCTCACATTGTTTCGTACCTGACAGTCAGAGTCTCATTGATGGGCCATGTAAGTGGCCACTAGAGGTCGCTAGAGGTAATTCTTTCACAGTCAGGTCATTCATGTGATTGGGTTTGAGGCTGTGAGCCCAGGAACTTGTATAGCCCATAAACAGTTTCACTGTTCAGATTTCTCTTGTCCAAGAAGCTCAGTACATATAAACTCAGGCTGTGTAATTCTGGTGCTGTTTACTGTAACACTGTTAAAGTTGCTTTGCCTTATGTCCACATTTGTGTGCTGTTTAGCCCAAAGACCATAAAGCTAGCATCTACATCAGGAAGCAGCAAGTTTAAAGTTTGCACCCTTGGTGAGCGGAGCGAGGTGTGTATTTTTGGTTCCATGTTTAAGAGATCTTTAATGATGTAACATTTCTACATTGACTCTTTCTGGAATTTTGTTTTTTTTTGTGTATCTTTTACCAGAAAAGTTTAATGTCTTTACAGATCAAATTATTGTTTATGTTTTGTTAGTTTTGAATAGCTTTAAGGGTCATTTAATGTGCATGGCATATGTACAACTGCATGATGATGCACTGTAAAAGATGTGAGGATTTATTTGTAATTTTGTGTTATGCCAAAGGCTCATTAACCAGCTATTTGTGTTTACTTTTAGTTTTCATGATGCTTATGCTGGTTGCAGGATAATAAAACCATTTGCACCTGTTAGAGACTATTTGCCTCATATTCATTTTCACATCATTTTGTAGAAAAAACTCTTTTGAAAAAAGAAAAAAATGTTTTGTTTTTCACTAATCACGCATAAACGTTGTTTTCTCAAAAACACCAACATGTACATTCATGTTGCTTACATATTATTGTAGCCCTGTTTGTGCTGATTACAATGTAATCAGACTTTAGCCATTAATATGTTATTTTTTTTAAGATACTGAATGAAGCACAAATGTAAAAACTTCTCCAGGGCCCCAAAACACCCTCAGACCCAGGTGATGGGCAGTTCAAGATTGCTGTCGTTCAGGAAGTTAATGACCACATCCCCTGTTGTGAGCTACAAATACCTAGAGCAGGCACCACTTACACTGGAATTCATACAGAAGTAAGCAACACGCATGTTATGAAATGTGTATAAAGCATTTGGTGTTGCTGTTTATTTAATTGAAAATAATTAAGTATATTGTAAGACATAGTTGATCTGACAAGCTCATATGTCAGATGCAAATGGAGACTATTGGAAATGTAGTTTAAGCAATGTAGAAACATTTGTTTGAATGTTAAACTTAAAATACTGTATGACGGCTTTTCCACCCCAACCTGCATGTTACTCTGTAGTTCAGTTTCATTAATTTCATTTTTTGTCATCTATTTCTTTTAGAATTTTTCTGTGAAAAATCCTGAACAAGGGTTGAGATGAAGGCAACCAAGTGGCTACGCATTCCTCCAAGACTCTTGCATGAACAATTTCAATAATCCTGTAATATTTGAGCTTTTTTAAAATCTCAAAATGGCACTTGGGTTAAACATGCAGATAAAGGGGAAATAATACATCCCTTATAATGAATACACATCCACTTTAATTATATTTCAGTTATAATAAATTGCATAACTTCAAAAATTTGTTGTCAAGCCACTGGAGTCACATACTTTATTGATGTTTTTATACCTTTCGCAACTACAAACCCAGTGTTTACAAGGCGAACGCGCAAAGACTAAGAAAGTGCAAGAAAGTCAAATGCTGTTTACAATCAAAAAGGTACAATGATGTCGGATGATTCTGAAGTTGTAGGAGAAAATAAGATTCCCCTTTAGGAACTCGAGCCGTGTCGAAATGCTATGGGAATGCCTTCAGTGTGACCGCGCTCTGAATCACATGTGTAATCAGTCCAATGGAAGAGCGAGACGTCATAGGCGGGTGACGGTTAAAAGCACATGCACCGGAATCGGCATTAGTTTCTGTCTTTCAGCAGCACTCTGTGTTGTGTGTCTGATTGTGCTTGTTTTTTGTGTTAGTTTGCACGCTTTTATTTGGGGCACAATGTCTAAAGCAAAAGAAAAGACTAAGTCCGTTAGCAAGCCATGTTTTAGAGTGTGTGTTCCTCCCTGCTCTCGCTACATCACGAGCGGGGATACACACGCTCTATGCGTAGCTTGCTTGGGAGCGGAGTACTCAGCGTCGGCTCTCGAGGGAGCCGACTGCCCGCATTGCGAGCGTCTCCCTCTGCGTGTGCTCCGCTCCCAGAAGGATCTCTTTGAGGAGGGAGCCTTCACCAGCGTTCCTCGTGGGTCCGGTCCCGCTTCCGCTGAGGCAGAGCGGCGGCTGCACTCATGGGGTTCGCAATTGTATCTGTTGGAGGAAATGGAGACGGGTGACCCCCTATCTCCTTCCTCACCCAGCAGATCCGCTGGGTGAGGAAGCCCACTATGCGGTTTCCTCCCCCCGGGGAATGGGCTCGACGCTCCACCTATCTTCCTCGACGAGGTGTTAGGGCTATCTGTCCCCCGGCTCGCCATCGTCTCTGAAGGCTCTGGTCTTGCCCTCCAAGCCGCTGCGAGTCACCTCAGCATTGGTGGGCAAGTGGTACACGCCTGCGGGTCAGGCTGGTGCGTGTCTGCACACCATGTCAGTGTTACAGGCGTACCAGGCTGACCTGCTTAAAGAGCTGGATGAGGGTGAAGAGATCAGAGATAGCGATATCTCTGAGCTCAGGAGGACCGCTGATCTTTCCCTCCACACCACTAAGGAGTCTATGGCAGCCCTTGTGGCCACGGAGAGGCATCTCTGGTTGACCCTGTCCGACATGAAAGAGAAGGACAGGGTCTTCCTTCTGGACGCCCCGCTCTCGCCTTCTGGTCTGTTCGGCAACGGCGTCAACTTGGTCGTCGACAGATACCATGAGGCTCGCAAACAGGCTGCGGTGATCCAGTGGTTTCTCCCTCGCCGCCATCCAGCTCTGGGGGCTCCTTGGCGGGAACAGCCCCGGCCGTGTTCCAGCTCCTCACATCGGGGACACAAAAACAGAGCATCGCCACTCGCACTCCTCCCCATCGAGAGTGAGAAGTGCGGCGCTCTAAGTTGGGGACTTCAAAGACGAGGCCCGGCCTGTGGGTCGTGCTGCAATCTAAGAAGACCTCGACTAGGGCAGCCCCATCCGGAGAGAGGCGGGGTGCACTGCATTATTCGGTGTCCGCCTCTCCCCCGTGCCCTCAGGAGACCATTTTGCTAACCCTGCTGGTGCTTCAGGGCGCAGCGGTCTCCAGTGAGCGTCCGCCTCAGTTTCTTCCGCCCGGAAACGCAGCGGAGCTGGGGAGCTCGCCACCCCCAAGGGGGTCTCTGGGGTCGGTAGTACAGGTGCTTCCTGCCAGGAGACCGTTACAGGACACCGTACTAGTGGCTCAAACAACACCAGAGGCCAGTCTCGAGAAACTGGTTCCCTTAGTAGATCATTAGGCAGCGTGGAAACTACTGCCCAATGTGTCTCCTTGGGTCATGCGCACTGTAGAGAGAGGTTATCACATTCAGTACGGTGCTCCTCCGCCGCTGTTCAACGGGGTTTCTCCCACTCTGGTGGGCCCTGAGCAGGGTCTGGTAATGGAACAGGAAGTAGATACTCTCCTGAGGAAGGAGGCCATCAAGGTGGTCCCTCCTCACAACAGAGAGTCCAGATTCTACAGCCGGTACTTCATTGTTCCAAAGAAGGATGGGGGCCTGCGTCCCATTTTAGATCTGCGTCTTCTGAACTGCTCAGTCATGTGACTGAAGTTCAAGATGCTTACCATCAAACAGGTCGTGTCTCAGATCAGGTCCGAGGACTGGTTTGTCACAATAGATCTAAAAGACGCATACTTCCACGTCTCCATCATTCCTCAACACAGGAAGTTCCTGAGGTTTGCTTTCAGGGGCAAAGCATACCAGTATCGGGTTCTTCCGTTCAGCCTAGCACCCTCACGCCGCACTTTTACAAAGTGTGTGGATGCAGCTCTGGCTCTGTTGCAACTCCAGGGCATCCGCATACTCAATTATATCAACGACTGGCTGATCCTGGCCCAGTTGGAACAAGTGGCGGTTCAGCATCAAGATGTTGTTCTCGCTCACATGAAAGAGCTGGGGTTGAGACTAAACACCAAGAAGAGTGTGCTTTCTCCATTACAGAGGACCACTTATCTAGGCGTGGTGTGGGATTCGACCACGATGCAGGCACATTTGTCTCCTGCTCAAATCGATCCTCACCGCAGTCGCGAGAGTGAAAGAGGGCCGGTCACTCACTGTCAAACAGTTTCAACAACTGCTGGGTCTGATGGCAGCTGCGTCCAATGTGATACCTTTTGGCCTGCTGTACATGAGACCCCTACAGTGGTGGCTCAAGACCAGGGGGTTCTCCCCCAAGGGGAAACCCGCTCCAGATGATCAAGGTCACGCAGCGATGCCTACGTGCCTTAGACATGTGGAGGAAACCCTGGTTCTTGTCTCAGGGCCCGGTGCTGGGAGCTCCTTGTCGCTGCGTAACGCTAGCGGCGGATGCATCCCTCACCGGTTGGGGAGTGGTCATGAACGGACACCCTGCCTGCGGTCTGTGGAGCGGTCACCAACTCACTTGGCACATAAATTGCCTGGAGATGCTGGCCGTGTTTCGGGCTCTGAAACACTTTCTCCCAGACCTGAGAGACCGCCATGTGTTGGTCCGCACCGACAACACAGCGGTGGTCTACTACATCAACCACCAGGGAGGTCTGCGTTCGTCCCCGCTGGTTCTCTCTGACTCATCCAGCTTCCCTGGGGCTGGATGCCATGGTACAGACGTGGCCGAGCTTCGTCTGTATGCCTTTCCCCCGATTGCTCTGCTCCCAGGAATTCTAGAGAGAGTGCACTGGGATGGGGTGTCCCTCCTCCTAGTAGCCCCGCTGAGGCCGGGCTGAGTCTAGTTCTCGGACCTGATTTTCCTCCTCGACGGCTCTCCCTAGGAGATTCCCATCAGGAGGGATCTCCTCTCACAGGCAGGGGGTTCCATCCTTTACCCCCGGCCCGAGCTGTGGAAGCTTTGGGTGTGGCCCCTGAGGGGTCGCACCTCTTAGCCTCCAGTCTCTCAACCAAGGTTATTGAGACCATCCTCCAATCTAGTGCTCCTTCTACGAGGAAACTGTACGCCTTGAAGTGGAGGCTCTTCACTTCTTGGTGCGGACGCCACCAGCAAGACCCAGTTAACTGCCTAGTTGGTACAGTGCTGGAGTTCCTGCAGGATCGGCTCTCCGCAGGGTTAACCCACTCTACCTTGAAGGTTTACGTGGCGGCCATTGCGGCCTACCACGCCCCTCCTGGTGGTCTCTCCGTGGGTAAAAACCCCCTTGTTACATGTTTCCTCCGCGGTGCACTGAGGCTGAGGACTCCTGTACGGCCTCGTGTCCCTTCTTGGGACCTGTCGGTGGTGTTAGAGGCTCTCTGTAGGCCTCCTTTCGAGCCTCCCTCGTGCGGGGTATGTCCCCAAAGTCCCCTCCTCAGCACCACGGCCCGTCGTACTTCAGGCCTTTTGCCCTCCTCCCTTCCAGGAGCCTGACCAGCAGAAGCTTAACTGTATGTGTCCAGTGTGAGCATTGGACACATACGTCCACAGAGCTGCAATGTGGAGAAAGTCGGACCAACTTTTTGTTAAGAAAGGTCTCCCCACTTCCAAGCAGACCCTAAGCTGCTGGATAGTGGATGCTATTTGTTGTGCTTATGAGTCCTCTGGCCTCCCTCCTCCACTGGGGGTCAAGGCTCACTCTACCCGGAGCATGGCGGCCTCCAAGGCCTTTCTTGCAGGCGTTTCTATGCAGGATATCTGCAACGCCGCGGGATGGTCTACGCCCCTCACTCTCGTCAGGTTTTACGACCTGGACCTGCCAGTCTCTCCTGGCTCTTCTGTCCTTCGCTCTAGCCTTCACTAAGCAGGGACTTGTCTCGTTCCCTCGGGGAACCAGGCTTACATACGTAACCTGAACTTAGACGTGATTATTTCGTAGCATCGTGGATGCGCATCCCAGAGCCTGTGCTACACAAGCTTTTGTGCTTAAAAAGTATACAAATTTTTATTTGTCGAAAAAAAATTGACCGATCGTTTCACTAGATAAGACCCTTCTTCCTCAGCTGGGTATGTTTAGAGTCCTTTGAAGCCGCATTTAAACTGCATTTTGGAAGTTCAAAATCAGGGCACCAATGAAGTCCAATATATGGAGAAAAATCATGAAATGCTTTTCTCAAAAACCATAATTTCTTTACGACTGAAGACAGAAAGACATGAACATCTTGGATGACAAGGGGGTGAGTAAATTATTTGTAAATTGTTGTTGTGAAAGTGGACTTCTCCTTTAACTGAAGTCTCGGAATACACTGCACAAGTCATACATGCTGCATTTATAATAAATGGATTCTAGTATGAGGCTGTAACGAGCAGAGGGAGACGTGAAACGGGCGGATCCAAATGCAAGCTTTTATTGAAACGTGACAAAGACATCGTCAAAACAGGCAGGGTCGTAATAGTGGCAAACAGGTATACGAGGAGCAAGACACAAGAATAGTCCGTGCAGCAGGCGTGCGTCGATGAACGGTGAGCGTAATCCGAAGGGCGAGGAAAGGGGTAATCCAAAGAGACAGGCGAGATATCCACAAGGCAGGTGGCGAGACAGTCGAAACGAGATGGCCAGGCGAGAAAGCTTAACACTGGGAACTAGGGAACTCACGCGAAACAACCATCCAATAAACCACAATACTCGGTGAGTAACGGGGGCAAGTCCGGGGCTTATATAGCACGTCTGATTGGCTACAGGTGTTGCTGCAATCAGCGTGATGGGAGATGTAGTCCGGGGTGTAGTGCAACAGTCTGTGTGATGTGAAAGTGCGAGAGCGACATCTGGTGGTGAGCAGACCGAAGGTCACCAGCCAGATTCATGACAGAGGCACATCAAGGTGGATCTTTTCCTGATAATAGAAACTAGTGTCAGTCTGGAGTGTGAACTTTGTTTTAGTGAAACAAAATGCAGACATATACTTACCAAGAAGGATCAAGCTAGGAGTCACAGGCAGGTTTCTCAAGGTCAGAAAGAGTGGCAGACATCTATTAGTAAAGAAAACAATTTAACCCTTTCACATGTGAGTTTAAAATATTCTAGCTGAGCCCCCAGGGTGAGTTTTTTTAGGCGACCGTTATTTAGAATGTATAGCCTTATTGTTTCCATGGCGACGTGTCGTGTTTGTCACCTGACACAACGCAGCCACAATAGAGCTGTATGACACATGTATCACTTTTATATCGTTTTTCCTTTTTTATTATTAATATTCACAAACGTGCTCACTGTATTATTAAATATCTGATTTTGAAACATAGCAAGTAAATGTATTTGGAGATTTAAACACTTTTATAATGACCGTGTTAGTTGATCTATACCGGGTGATGGGTGCCGCCATGTTAGTTCACGCTGAATCCGAGCTGTGGGATTTACAAGACGCAAATTCATCTTCTCCTCCCGAAAAACATTAAAGTAAGGCTGCCGTGAGCTGGGAGAGGAGCGGAATAACATTTATAGTTACCTACACAATGAGTATATGATATCAATAAAACATGTCGTCAGATACCATTTGTAAGGATCATTATTGCCGCTTCCATAGACATTGGCGTGTATTTTGCAAACTATACATGCATCGTTTTACTAGGACTTATGTGTATTTAAATGTCTGGAGCCTAAAATAAGCATTATATGGTTGAAAACACTGAGTTGCAATAACATGACAAACGCTCAGCGCGTCTGATCTGGTTTAGCGCCAGCCAAAGCGCCAAAGCAGATTTGAATTCAGCAGTTGATCACGTGATGTGCTGAATGTTCAAATCACACCGGTGTGATCGTACGCTTCAGGGACCAGCCAAGAATGATCACACGGGTGTGATCGTACACTTGAAAGGGTTAAAATGTCTCACAGTATCTGCAAATGACCAAAAAAAAAAAAAAAAAAAAAAACGAATGTGCTACTTGTTGCAATATTCTACAGAGGCAATAAAACTATTATACTCATTCAAAACTGATAATTTTCTTATTTACTCTTACTTTTATGCTGATTTAAACTCTGATGATGCGATGGATGATATTTAATGGAGATGAGATGTCTGTTTGTACAATGCAAAAGAAAATGGGGACCAAACTTTAATACCAACAGAATTGAATACAGTATTTGGAGGATAAAGGTAATTAATCGCATGGTTTAGCTAGTTTTCTGAAGTGATTCAATTTGTTTGGGTGAAAACAGTTTTGCATTTTGCAATTCCAGTTCTAATTTGTATTTCTTTGGTCTGACATTTTGATATCAGACAAAATTACTGGTAATTAATCATACCTTTATGTTCCTTTTGGAGCTCAAAGGTTTGGTTCCCACTGGTCTTCCATATGGGCAAAACAGACATCAGTTCTCCACAACAATATCTTAATTTGTCCTCCAAGAGAAAGTCCTATGAGTTTGAGACAGCATAAGGTTTGAGTAAATAATGAGATAACCATTTTTAGGCGAATGATTTCTTGAACAAACAATAGGCAAACTTACATTTTCTTAACCCTTTCACTGGTGAGTTTAAAATATTCTATCTGACCCCCCCAGAGTGAGTTTTTTTTAGGCGACCGTTATTTTAGAACGTTCGCTTTATTGTTTCTATGGCGACGCGTTATGATTGTCACGTGACACACCGCAGCCACTATAGCGCTGTATGACAGATGTATCGCTTTTATTTCGTTTTTCCTTTTTTTATTCAAAATATTCACACACTTGCTTACCATGTCTTAAGCTATCTGATCTTCCGATTGACGAATACGCGTAAGTGAGTGTATTTTGCCGTTTTAAAACCTTTATAAATGATCTGGATCGTGATCTATAACGTGAGATGGGCGCCGCCATGTTTGTTCGCGCTGCCGTTCAGAGTCCTGTCAGCCGGATTTACAGCACGTAAATTTGCCAGTTTCTCCCGAAATACATTCAGGTAAGTGGCTGGCGAACTGGGAAAGGAATGGAGTGAATTATATCGCTACTTACACTATGTGTATCTGATATGAATCAAACACGTCGGAAAAATTATACTTGAATGGATTTTTATTGCTGCTATAGACATCCGTGTGTATTTTACAAACTCTAAATGCATTGTTTTACTAGTACTTTTGTGTACTTAAATGTGTGAAACCCAAAATAAACGTTACGTGGTTGAAAACACTGCATAATTGTGATTATATGACAAGCGTAGCACGTGTCTCTTTCTGGCTCAGCGCCAGCCAACGAGCGAAAACGCAGTTTGAATTTGGTAGTTGCGTGACGTCACCGAACGTTCTAAATCCCATATGTGGGACTGTACTCCCAGGGGCACAGAAAATAGAATCCCATATGTGGGACGGTACCGCTCAAAGGGTTAAAGAATGAGTCATCTGCTTCTCTACAATGCCAGTCTTTGAACTACAAGGATAAGGAAAACATAATGTAAAGAATAGATAGCTTAAAAATAAAGTTTAAAAATAAAATAAAAACCGACAGATTCTTTGTCCATCTGCTGCTATGTTTGCAATCGCTAGCAGCCCTTTGAATATGTTCACAGTAATCATGCAAGAATTATGAATTTTGTTCATACACATGTATCTTTTACTTAGATGAAGTTTGGGACATGTTTAAGTTACATAAATTGTGTGATGGTAATAAATAACAAATCAAATGTAGTCGGAGTATATGCTAACGAGCTAACAATGCTATCATATCTTACTCGGTTACTGTTCCATGATTAAAACATACTATCCTTTCAAATTATGCTTTGCTGGCTCTTTATAATGTTAATATTTAGTTAATATTAATGTTAATAAGCGTACTCGGTAAGATAAAATCAAAAGTGTGGTTGCAAATAAGAGCAGCAGATAGCCGAGCTGAACCTCGCGCTAAAACTGTAACCACAAACAAACAAAACATCATTCCACAGTCATTTTATCTGAGTCATTACTCAGATAAAATTTAAGACGTGCAGGTTAGAGGGGGGAAAAAAGTTTCTTACCAGTTGTGTGTTTTATGATGCCAGTCTGTACAAAGGGCTGACACTCCTGTGGTAACTTCCTGATTAAAACACGGTCACAAAACCAATTTAAATCCCAAAAGCTTAATTGGATGTTTAAACGTTAATTTTTAAAAGTAATAAGTACTTTAGAAATAAAACAATAAAAGGCAGAGCTCCCAAATGACCTTGTGCAGATAAACCAAAATGTCGAACTGTCTCTGCACATGTACAAGTGAAAAAATGGTATTATGCTGTTAAACAACAGTGTCATACTGTTGCTGGTCAACATATCCCACAATACATCACAAAATACAGTAACTTACTGATGTTATATGAAAACAGCATTTTACTGTTAAAATTCCTTATAAATTTACAGGATTTTTTTTACATTGTACAACATACTTCATTATTTTCAACTAAATAAACAGCAACACAACCAAATGCTTTATACATATTTCATAACATGTGTGGTGCTTATTTTGTATGAATTCCAGTGTAAGTGTTGCCTGCTCTGGGTATTTGTAGCTCACAACCGCAACAGGGGGTGTGGTCATTAACTTCCTGAATGACAGCAATCTTGAACTGCACATCATCTTATAAAAAGACATTACAAAATGACTATATACATAACGTCAAGCAGTTTGAACACATCTTATACACACAAGGATGATAACATACTGAAGGATCTGACGATCCTCAAATGCAAACTGTGTGTGTTTTACCTCAGAGCAACCATACATTTGTGTTGTTTTGCTTTTTTTTTTATATATTCTTCATTTATTCTTTATTCATTTATTCATTTAGAATCATTAATAATTTCATCATTTTATTATTCCATTTAATCATATAATCATTTATAATAATCATTATAATCATTTATATATTCATTTTATTGATTCATTAATTGATTAGTAATTCATATTATATTATAGTTGTTTTTTATATTTTTTTCCATTGTTGTTTAGTCTTATGACTGTGTAGCTTCAAGGGCTGTTTGTCTTCATGAATAAGAGATACAAGGGAATGTTTATGGAAACTCAAGGTTTATGGGATGTTGTTGTGAATCAGTTTGGTATAACAATACTTGTCGGATTTGTGTTCTTGAGACGAAGTCTGAGCATTGAGACATACGCAACTAAGACTATTCAATAAACTCTGCTCTTTTTTATCATCATTACTTCGTCTCCTGCTTCTACTCTTTTCTGGCTTCCATCGGTCAGCTTCATAACTGACAGAAACCTGCTGTTAGTGGGGTTGGGGTAACTACAGCTTGCTGACTAGTTGTTCTGTTACCAGAAAGACTGATATTTTCTGACGGGATCTGGTGTCCGGGGCTGGATCCTAATTGTCTGGTGTGGGGACCTGATCTAACAATACAAAAGAATTCAATCCAATCAATTTAGTAAAGTTACTAGCACGTTGTCTGTGAAGTGGCTGTGTGAAGGCATCCAACGCATCAGACAGCAACCAACTTAATATTGTGAAAGTCAACAGAATAAATGACTCAATAACTATTTTCTTTCCAATACTGAACACTAATGTTTAATAAAATTGTTAATAGAACAGAATACAAACCCATGATAAGAATGCAGATGTGCTTGAGATTCACAGTACAGTAGCAATCACGTCCTGTCATTAGAAAAGAAAACAAAAGAAACACTATGAATGACTGAAGACATGACGCACATTTGACACATCATTTAAGACTTTTTTTTTTTTACTCATTTTAGATTGTGTTTACGAGGTCACTCGCCAACAACGGTCATTTTGACATAATGTTGTGTGCATTTGCCCATTAGAGTGCAAAAGATAACTCGATGAGCTAATACTGGCACGATGACCTGAAGCGGCATTCTGGCGCGGCTGCTGCGCGTCGGATGCCTGTGTTTACACAATCACTTCACAAGCCGTGAATAACGTTTCCATTACAGATTTGCACAAAAATTTGGCGATATTACATAAATGTCGATTAAAAAAAAGTATTGCGAAATGACAACATTTCCATTACGTTACATTTCGTTATGCGCCGCAGATGCGTGCAGCGTCCACAGTCTAAGCATTAATATCAGGGAAAGCCATTATACATGAGAACGGCTACGAATGAAGTGTTTCTTGGAGTTTACAGTACATTGAAGAATGATCATATGACTTTTTACATGTGCCATGTGACCTGTAAATGTGAAAAAGCCGTTTCCATTGCAATTTTGCGGAATATTCCTCTTTCGAATTGCCTGAAAAACCACCTCATACGAGCGTAAAAACTTTTTTGCGATATATGGGTGTTTTTGCGAAATTGATGCGTTTCCATTAGGCGTATCTTCAATTCGCAATTTAATTTGCGCATCTTGAAAGGTAATGGAAACGCGCCTACACACAGCTTACTAGTAATGTTACCGAATTCATTTGTTTTGCATTTTATCTTCTGTGTGTGTGTGTGTGTGTGTGTGTGAAACAAGACATTTAAAGGTCTAAACTTACCTCATTTGGCAGAAAACTCCACAAGGGATTTAAATAAGTATACATTTTGTGAACTACTGAACGAGATGATTTCAAAAACTCTAGCCTACCACATCCAGCTCTCAAAAGTCTTGTGCACGAATGTTCTGAATGTGTTTCATGGCCTTATTTCAGTGACTTAAAAATTTTCGTCTTTCACTAACCACGCAAAAACTTCAAAAACACAAACATGTACATTCATGTTGCTTACATATTATTGTAGCCCAGTTTGTGCTGATTACAATGTAATCAGACTTTAGCCATTAATATGTTTTTAAGATACTGAAAAAAGCACAAATGTAAAAACTTCTCCAGGGCCCCAAAACACTCTCAGACCCAGGTGATGGGCAGTTCAAGATTGCTGTCATTCAGGAAGTTAATGACCACATCCCCTGTTGCAGTTGTGAGCTACAAATACCCAGAGCAGGCAACACTTACACTGGAATTCATACAGAAGTAAGCAACACGCATGTTATGAAATGTGTATAAAGCATTTGGTTGTGTTGCTGTTTATCTAGTTGAAAATAATTAAGTATATTGTAAGACATAGTTGATCTGACAAGCTCATATGTGTCACGAACCTGGTCGGTGTCCCGTTGTCTACTCACCACCAGATGACACTCTCGCTCCACCCACTCACTCTGACTGTCGCTTTGCATCTCGGACTGCATCTCCCATCCTCCACCGCTCTGATTGCGTCAGCCCCCGTGACCAATCAGGCATCCTATAAAACCCCGGTCCTCCTCAGTTGCACTTCCTGGATTGTTGTTTCGTTGATTCATAGTGTTGTGTTTATATTCCTGTTTTCCTAGCGTGTTTCCAAGTTCCTGGTTTTTGATCTCCTGCCTGGTTTCCTCGTTTACGTCTGTCTAGCCGCCTGCCTTGTGATTTATTGCTCGTGTTTATCAGATTATTCTCTTGGATCGCCTGTTACATCCCTGTCTGCTCCTGTCTCTACCCAGCCTGTATGACCATGTCTCTGTCTCGTCCCAATAAAAGCTTGCTTATGGATCCGCTCGCCTCTCGTCATTCACTCCTGGTAACAGAACAATCCAGCACAACAGGATCCAACAGCTTCACCCCCGGACATTCAGATTCAGACGCAGACAGGATTTTATTCAGGATAAAACAAGGATCATGTTCCCTCGACCAGCACATCCGTGAGTTTCTATCCATCGCTAACCATTCCACCCTCCCGGACTGTATAATTTTTGAAATATTTTGTGATGGCGTTAATGAGCCTCTAAAGACTAGACTCAGACGCGAGGGTCCGCGCTCATCTCTGGCTGCTTCCTTGAATTTTGCGTTATTGTGTGTGGGCTCGCCGTGTACTGTGGGGGTCGCGAAGGGGGAACGCGACAACGCGGACACGGCAGCCCCGCGCCCCGCTCGCAGATTGGTGGTTACGCCGGATCACGACGCCAAAACCAAGTTCTCCGCCTGGATCGCTCACGAGATGGCGGCCGTGTTGGAGCGCGCCCAAGCTACGATGGCGTCAGCTGAGCCCGTGCACCAGATGGCGGCCGCGCCGGCGTGCGCTCACAAGATGGCGGCGACAGCGGAGCCCGTTCACAAGAGGGCGGTGAAAACAGAGATTCGTCACGTCACAGCTGCCATATTAGAGCCACATAAGGTTGCAGATGCGTTTCCTGAGTCAAGTCAAGCTGCAGATGTGTTTCCTGAGTCGAGTCAAGTCACTGCTGCCACCCCTGAGTCAAGTCAAGCTACAGCTGCTGTTTCTGCGTCAAGTCAAGTCAGAACTACTCTTGCCTCTGTCCCAAGTCAAATTACAGCCATCTTTCTAGAGCCACTGCACAAGATGGCTGCCACGCCAGAGCCACTGCACAAGATGGCCGCCAAGCCACAGCCTGCTCAGGCCATCTCAGTCAAACCACAGCCTGTTCACGTTGTGTTTTCTGCTCCTGAGTCTGCACCCATCATGGCCGGCCTTCCTGAAGCAGTTCCTGTGTCAAGCAAAGTCTCAGCCGTGGTTCCAGAGTCAAGTCACGTCCCGTCTGACATCCCAAGATCGCGGCCTATCATGATGGCCCACTTGCTGGATTCACCCCTCATGGCTGTATGGGCAGTTAAAATGGCACTCCTCCACGCCGCGGCTGCTACCCCAGGGTCAAGTCAAGCTTTCAAGTCCGGTCAAGCAACAGAGTCAAGTCAAATCACAACTGTTCCTCACGAGTCTAGTCCTGTTACAGCAGATCTCCATGAGCCAAGCCTGTTTACAGCAGATCCTCATGAGCCAAGCCAAGCTGCTGCTGTTTTTCCAGAGTCAAGTCAAGCTTCAGCCACTGCTCCAGAGTCCAGTCAAGCTGCCGAGTCCAGTCAAGCTGCCGAGTCCAGTCAAGCTGCCGAGTCCAGCGACGCCAAGGATGTTGTCCCTGAATCAGGTCATGTTGTAGCGGATTTCCATGAACCAAGCCCTGTTACAACTGGTCGTCACAAACCGAGTCAAGTTATGGCTGATCTTCAGGAGCCAAGTCAATTCATTACTGATCTCCACGAAGCAGGTCAAGTCACAGTTGGTCACCACGAACCAAATCATATCCTGCCCGACGGCTCAGAACCCCATCATGCCTCGTCTGACCGCTCAGAGTCAAGTCATGTCTCGTCTGATCGCCCAGAGTCAACCCACGTCCCGCCTGATGGCCCAGAACCTCTCCATGTTACTTCAGACCTCTCAGTGCCTCGTCATGTCTCGTCTGACCTTCCAGAGCCGTGCCATGCCTCGTCAGATATCCCACGATCACGGCCCATCATGGTAACCAGTGTACTGGACCCACCACAACCTCCCGCTGCTGCTCTTCCGCTAATGGCGGTTGCCATCTGGTGTGTGTGGGCTGCTCACTGTGCCCCTGAGGTCACGTCTGTTCACAGATCAACCCCTGAGGCCACATCTGTTCACCAGTCTGCTCCAGAGCTCCCGTCTAATCTCAAGCCTGCTCCAGAGTCCCTCTCTGATCTCAAGCCTGCTCCAGAGTCCCTCTCTGATCTCAAGCCTGCTGCAGAACTTTCGTCTGGTCTCCAGCCTGACCCAGAGCTCCCCTCTGATCACAGGCCTGCTTCAGAGGTCCCGTCGGGTCTCAAGTCTGCTCCCGAAGCCTTCCCCATCGGAGAAGCTGCGCCAATGCCTCCAGACGTGTCGGCGTCGGCCGTAGAACCTCTTATGGAGGGGGCGTTAACTGCTAAACTCTCTGCTTCTCCCTTTTTCTTGTCTGCATCCTCTGTCACTGTTCTCCCCAGGTCCCCGTCCAAGACGCAGCCTCCCGTTCCGCCCCGGAGGGCGGCTTCGCCTCCTGTTCCGCCCCGGAGGGCTGCGGTACCTCCTGCTCCGCCTCCTGTTCCGCCCCAGAGGGCTGCGGTACCTCCTGCTCCGCCTCCTGCTCCGCCCCGGAGGGCTGCTGCGCCTTCTCCCCCTACTCTGTCTGCCTCCTCTGTCCCTGCTTTCCCCAGGTCCCAGACCGTGACGCAGATTCCTGTTTCTCCCTGGAGAGCTGCTCCGCCTCCTGCTCTGCCTCCTGTTCCGCCCTGGAGGATCGCCCCGCCTCCTGTTCCGCCTCGGAGGGCTCGGGCGTCGCATGTCCCGCCTCCGGTTCCGCCCTGGAGGGCTCCTGCGCCTCCTGCTCTGCCTCCGGCTCCGCCCTGGAGGGCTCCTGCGCCTCCTGCTCTGCCTCCTGCTCTGCCTCCGGCTCCACCCTGGAGGGCTCCTGCGCCTCCTGCTCTGCCTCCGGCTCCGCCCTGGAGGGCTCCTGCATCTCCTGCTCTGCCTCCGGCTCCGCCCTGGAGGGCTCCTGCGCCTCCTGCTCTGCCTCCGGCTCCGCCCTGGAGGGCTCCTGCTCTGCCTCCGGCTCCGCCCTGGAGGGCTCCTGCACCTCCTGCTCTGCCTCCGGCCCCTCCCTGGAAGGCTCCTGCTCCACCTCCGCCCTGGAGGGCTCTTGCTCCGCCTCCGGCCCCACCCTGGAGGGTACCTGCTCTGTCGGTCCTGCCTCAATCTCTGGGCTTCCCTCATGGACCTGGTCCTCCAGCCCTCGCCCTGTTTCCCCCCCATCCCACCGCTCCCCTGGACTGTTGTTTCTTTCGAGCGTCTGGAAGCCGCTCCTTGGGGGGGGGCTATGTCACGAACCTGGTCGGTGTCCCGTTGTCTACTCACCACCAGATGTCACTCTCGCTCCACCCACTCACTCTGACTGTCGCTTTGCATCTCGGACTGCATCTCCCATCCTCCACCGCTCTGATTGCGTCAGCTCCCGTGACCAATCAGGCATCCTATAAAACCCCGGTCCTCCTCAGTTGCACTTCCTGGATTGTTGTTTCGTTGATTCATAGTGTTGTGTTTATATTCCTGTTTTCCTAGCGTGTTTCCAAGTTCCTGGTTTTTGATCTCCTGCCTGGTTTCCTCGTTTACGTCTGTCTAGCCGCCTGCCTTGTGATTTATTGCTCGTGTTTATCGGATTATTCTCTTGGATCGCCTGTTACATCCCTGTCTGCTCCTGTCTCTACCCAGCCTGTATGACCATGTCTCTGTCTCGTCCCAATAAAAGCTTGCTTATGGATCCGCTCGCCTCTCGTCATTCACTCCTGGTAACAATATGACAGATGCATATGGAGACTATTGGAAATGTAGTTTAAGCAATGTATAAACATTTGTTTGAATTAGAAAGTATTATGGATTGCAGTTGATTTAATGAACTTAAAATACTGTATGACTGCTTTTCCACCCCAACCTGCATGTTACTCTGTAATTCAGTTTCATTAATTTCATTTTTTTGTCATATCTATTTCTTTTAGAATTTTCCTGTGAAGAAATCCTGAACGAGGGTTGAGATGAAGGCAACCAAGTGTCTACGCATTCCTCCAAGACTCTTGCATGAACAGTTTCAAAAATCCATGTAATATTTGAGCTTTTTTAAAATCTCAAAATGAAACTTGGATTAAACATGCAGATAAAAGGGAAATAATACATCCCTTATAATAAACTGCATCACTTTAATGATATTTCAGTTATAATAAATTTGATAACTTCAAAAATTTGTTGTCAAGCCACTGGAGTCACATACTTTATTGATGTTTTATACTTTTTGGACCTTGAAAGTGGTAGTTGCACAGATTATCAATAGAGGGACAGAAAGTACCTACATTTCATTAAAAATACTCTTTATTTGTGTTCTAAAGATGAATGAAAGTCTAATGGGTTTGGAATGGCATGACGGTGAGTGATTGACAGAATTCACATTTTTGTGTGAACTATCCCTCTAAACAATATTGTTTTCTCTTATAATAAAAACGTTTTGAATCTTGACTGTTTTACAGTTTGAAGTTTAAATTTTGTGACCACTATTTAGTGCAACACCAGTATTGTACGAGTGTTCATGTTTTCTTTTTTTAATTCTGTCTGTTGCTATTTAAAGCTAAACTGTCTTTTACCATACAGGCATTTTTCGGTGTTTGACACAGTAGCTGCGTTTCCATTACCCTTCAAGATGCGCAAATTGAAATTGCGAATTGAAAATACACCTAATGGAAACGCATCAATTTCGCAAAAACTCCCATATATCGCAAAACAGTTTTTACGCTCGCATGAGGTGGTTTTTCAGGCAATTCAAAAAAGGAATATTTTGCAAAACTGCAATGGAAACGGCTTTTTCGCATTTACAGGTCACGTGGCACATGTAAAAAGTCATATGATCATTCTTCAAAGTACTATAAACTCCAAGAAACACTTCATACGTAGCCGTTCTCAAGTATAAGGGGCTTTCCCTGATATTAATGCTTAGTGTACGCTGCACGCATCTGTGGCGTGTAAAGGCTTTGACGCGGTCACCAGAGCTGATGTTATGTTTATACCAGCAGCGCCGCACATGTTTCTGAAGCAGCGCTCCGCGCTGCCTCTGAAAAGATACACGCATACACCTCTTTCGATTGAATAAAGCTAAAATCCGACCAAATCCCACCAAAATCCGTTGCCATGACTAATCGCGAGAGGAACAAATTACGTTTTAGTCGCATAACATCGGTTAATGGAAACGCTGTCATTTCGCAATACTTTTTTATCGACATTTATGAAATATCACCAAAGTTTTGCGCAAATCTGTAATGCAAACGCACCTATTGTTAAGTGAATTGATTTGACTGAGTATTCGACTGATTATATTGTTTTGTCCTAACCAATTTAAGGCAACCAAGCAAGTCAGTCGCTGTTTACAATCAAAAAGGTACAACGATGTCGGGCGATTTTGAAGTTGTAGGAGAAAATAAGATTTTTTTTCGCCATACTCTACCTTTTTGAGCCGAAGTAAACAGACCATGAACTTACACGTGATTCGTAGTAGTGATGGGAAGTTCGGATCATTTTACCGACTCGGACCTTTGAGTCTCTTTCAGCAAAATGAACAAATCTTTTTTCCAAGTCATTTCAAGTCACGTGACAGCCCCATAAGATTAACCAATGCAGTGTGAGCCGGAAAGAGAATTTAATAGTTCATCTCTCGAGTCGATAGACTCGAAACAAGTGAACTCATTACAGTACAAAACGTAATAGGATGTTGCGCATGCGCGACTAAACGAATCACTCCCCGAGACGACTCATTCTTCCCGAGTCACATTAAAGATTCATTCAAGATGAACAAATCATTCAAGAAGGACCCATTACTAATTCATAGCTTCATGGACCAGCATCCCAGAGCCTGTGCTACACAAGCTTTTGTGCTTAAAAAGTATACAAATTTTTATTTGTCGAAAAAAAAATTGACCGATCGTTTCGCTAGATAAGACCCTTCTTCCTCGGCTGGGATCGTTTAGAGTCCTTTGAAGCCGCATTTAAACTGCATTTTGGAAGTTCAAAATCAGGGCACAAATGAAGTCCATTATATGGAGAAAAATCACGAAATGCTTTTCTCAAAAACCATAATTTCTTTAGACTGAAGACAGAAAGACATGAACATCTTGGATGGCAAGGGGGTGAGTAAATTATTTGTAAATTGTTGTGGAAGTGGACTTCTTTAACTGAAGACTCGGAATACACTGCACAAGTCATACATGCTGCATTTATAATAAATAGATTCTAGTATGAGGCACATTAAGGGGGCTCTTTTCCTGATAATAGAAACTAGTGTCAGTCTGGAGCGTGAACTTTTAGTGAAACAAAATGCAGACATATACTTAACAAGAAGGATCAAGCTAGGAGTCACAGGCAGGTTTCTCAAGGTCAGAAAGAGTGGCAGACATCTATTAGTAAAGAAAACAATTGAAAATGGCTCACAGTATCTGCAAATGACCAAAAAAAAAAAAAAAAAAAAAAAAAAAAACGAATGTGCTACTTGTTGCAATATTCTACAGAGGCAATAAAACTATTATACTCAAAGAATTCAAAACTGATCATTTTCTTATTTACTTACTCATATGCTGATTTAAGCTCTGATGATGCGATGGATGATATTTAATGGAGATGAGATGTCTGTTTGTACAATGCAAAAAATGGGGACCAAACTTTAATACCAACAGAATTGAATACAGTATTTGGAGGATAAAGGTAATTAATCGCATGGTTTAGCCAGTTTTCTGAGGTGATTCTATTTGTTTGGCTGAAAACAATTTTGTATTTTGCAATTCCAGTTCTAATTTGTGGTTCTTTGGTCTGATATTTTGATATCAGACAAAATTACTGGTAATTAATCGTACCTTTATGTTCCTTTTGGAGCTCAAAGGTTTGCTTCCCACTGGTCTTCCATATGGGCAAAACAGACATCAGTTCTCCACGACAATATCTTACTTTGTCCTCCAAGAGAAAGTCCCATGAGTTTGAGACAGCATGGTTTGAGTAAATAATGAGATAACCATTTTTAGGTGAATGATTTCTTGAACAAACAATAGGCAAACTTACATTTTCTTAAAGAATGAGTCATCTGCTTCTCTACAAAGCCAGTCTTTGAACTACAATGTAAAGAATAGATTAAAATCTTAAAAATAAAGTTCAAAAATAAAATAAAAACCAACAGATACTTTGTCCATCTGCTGCTATGTTTTGCAATCACTAGCAGCACTTTGAATATGTTCACAGTAATCATGCAAGAATTATGAATTATGTTCATACACATGTATCTTTTGCTCAGATGAAGTTTGGGACATGTTTCAGTTACATAAATTGTGTGATGGTAATAAATAATGAATCAGATGCAGTCGGCATATATGCTATTGAGCTAACAATGCTATATCGTACTTGGTTACTGTTCCATGATTAAAACATGCTATCTGTAAAAAAGGCTAAGTTTTTTTCTGTTATTCTAACCCCTCTTTCTTAAATCTCTCCTTTCTGTTTGCTGAGGCACACACACATACATGGAGCACTTCACCTGAGCCAATCAGCGTCCAGAAACCTGGATCACATGATCTCCCCCGCCCTCACAGAGACAGTAGTTCAGTACGGCGGGAGGCAGAGATGGACGCTAAATTACTGCGCACCAATTTGTTTTCGAACTCTTGAAAGATCGCCTTTTGGATTAAGTGTTGTGCGTGAATGTATAAGTAAGTTTGAATCGTCAATCATATAATCGATGCGAGACAAATCTGCCTTTGTAAACGAGTGATTATACTTATGAGGTAACGATGTTTATTAGGTATCTGCGTGTTCTCATAGTAAGCTTGCCTATAGCCCCGTAGTTGTGTGTTTACATATCTGTATATATTATTAAGAGTGTTAAATGTTACATTTGTTGTCATTAAGACGAGTTATGTTCCTGTTTGATGCAGCGTTCATTATATTTCTCTATATGTAACGGTAAAACTTGGTAAACAACTTTCTGCACGCATGCGCTCTTGTAGCTCAGACAGAGTGGCGCTACACAAGCCGCTGGGCTCTAATAAGGTGTCTAATAAGTTACAACTGCGCGCTGCTTGTAAGATAGAAATTACAGGTTGCCTTGAAGTATATCTTACTAATAATGTTTGTTTAAATCTTATTATATTTATTTATTGTGCTGTGTTATTGCCAAAATGTTTGTTGTAATTTATCCTTATTATTATCATGTATACTATGTATATTCATGTTTGTCACTTTTTATTTGTAGAAAAACCACAACCACAACTACACACAAACCAGTCTGTTGAGTGGTGACAATAAATGGGTTATTCCCAGGAACCATCTTTGTTCAGTCTCTAATCGGACAATCTTTGGTGGGTCAGCACCCTGAGCCAGCAAATTATTCTATGGTGAAGAGCTTCTAAAGCCCAACCATTTTTTCATGGTCCTTCGAGCCGGATTCTGGACTTGCCAAAGAGATAGAAGATGTCACAGCATGCAGAGGATGAGCCAACCGTGCGCGTCAGGAGGAAGACAGTCCTTCCTGCACGTTACGATGAGTATGATCTCACTGGATTCGCCCTCCTTAAGCCTGCTGCACAACCCATGTCACCACCCACACATTCAACCAGACTGGCTGAAGGGGATGACCAGGAGGAAGGCACAACTGGCTTTACGCCAGTGCTACCAGCTTATGAAGCTGACAGTCCACTACCGTGGTCCGATGACGAGCAGGAATCTCCATCAGACGTCATAAGGAGAGAGAATAAGGATCTCCGAAAAGCCCTGCAGATGATACAGGGACAAATTTCAGACTACAAATGAGCGATATGCAACGGAGCTTTCTCAGCTCAAGCAACAAATGAGGCAGCTGCAAATTTGCATGGACCAGCAACATCTTGAAAGTCAATCCTATTCACCTGTCGCCCCTCCAAGGCAGCATAGCTCTAGTCATCCTGTACCTGCCCCACGCATCCAGCTGCAAACCCGTTCTGTTGAAATGAGCTTCAGACCCGTACCAGCTCAGCGCCTCAGACGTCAAACAGAGCATCAGATTGGGGACAAGCTTCGAAGTCCAGCACACAGCCCACCTCCAGCATCGGCCTTCCTTACCAAACAGAGCTCTTCCCATGATTACATGCCACCAGGGGGTCAGAGATCCACGTTCATCACTTCCATAAACAGGACCCTCCATACAGGGAATCTCAAGACCCTGCCAGGCGTGCACAAAGGTCATACCGGTCACTTACTCCATCACCTCCACCTGAACAAGAACTGATGTATCGAGGTCCAACTCCAACAATTCCTGACTTCATACATCCCAACCCAAGAGAGTTTTCACGACTGAAAATTGCTCTGGAGAATATCCTCCCAGTGAATGCGACAGAAAGATTTAAATTTCAGATACTGATGGATCATCTGAAGTTAGAAGAGGCTTTATTAATCGCTGACTCATACTGCCATTCCCAACAGCCTTACACAAAGACAATGGCCGCTTTAGACCAACAGTATGGCCAGCCACATCAGCTAGCTCTGCAGCGGATTGCAGAGCTAATGGATGGCCCAAGCATAGCTAGTGGAGACCAGAAGTCCTTTCGACTTTTTGCTCTTAAAGTACGTTCACTGGTAGGCATGTTAGAGCAGTTAGGCAGGAAGGGCACTTTCGAGTTACAATGTGGCTCTCATGTGTCCCAACTACTTGGGAAGCTTCATCACGACCTGAGATCAGGGTTTCGGAGGTTTGCACATCCACATCGTGTGCCCATCCCCACTCTTCTGGATTTGGCAGAATGGCTGGAGTTTGAAATCGAAGTTCAAGAGGATACTTCAAGGTTTGTAAGCAATCAGCGCAGAGGGCCCTCAACACGAACAAGAGAGACAATTAGAGACTCTAAGCCAGCCACTAAAAGCACCACAATCTTTCTGGGCACAGAGAAGATGATGCCTGAGTCTAAGCTGTCTGCTCCACCATCTAGGACTTCTCTGAGACCCTACTGCCCCTACTGTGACAACAGTAAACACTCCCTCAACCACTGCAGCAACTTCAAACAGCTTACCAAGGACCAAAAACGAAGCTGGGTCAAAGACAACAACAGATGCTGGCGTTGTGGCAGAACCCATATGTCAGCAGAATGTAATTTGAAGATGCGTTGCAGACAGTGCAGTAGCCGACACCTTATAGCTCTGCATGACATCAGCGCTGGGAAGTCAGAGAGTCCAAAGCTTGTACAAGATGAACCTGCTGATACCAACACCTGTCTGTTCAGTACCATGAACGCCTGGCGTAATGAGAAGACGTGCGTCAGATCCAGACAGGACCAAGAGGCAGTGGAAGTGCTGGAACGGAAGACAATAAGGGTTGAGGTGGATGGTGTCAGACGATACGCAACCCCTCTCTTGCGTGTCAAGAACATGCCCGAACTTAAAGCACCTAAAGAGGCCGTCTTATCGCAGTTGAGGGCCACAGAAAAGAGACTGGCCAAAAATCCACAGCAAGCAGCCGCTTAAACTACAGAGATTGCGAAACTGGAACAAGCAGGATATGTTAACAAGTTACCACAAGACGCTGTGACAGACACATCCTGCTCCTGGTACATCCCACACCACATGGTGCAGCACAACGGGAAAAACAGGATAGTTTTCAACTGCTCGTTCCAATATCAAGGACAAAACCTGAATGAGCTTCTACTCCCAGGACCAGTGTTGGGGCCACCCCTACTTGATGTGCTACTCAGATTCAGGGAACATTCGGTGGCAGTCAGCAGCGACATCAAGGGGATGTTCCACCAAGTTAGACTGCTCCCAGAGGACAAACCACTCTTGCGCTTCCTCTGGAGAGATCTAAACGTACAGGAACTACCCAGAGTGTACGAATGGCAGGTCCTCCCTTTCGGCACTACCTGCAGTCCCTGCTGTGCTGTCTTTGCACTCCAGAAACATGCCCTTGATCATAGCCAGCCGGAAGATGATGTCCGTGATTCTGTTCTGAAATCCTTCTATGTAGACAACTGTCTACAAAGTTTTACTTCAGTAGAAGAAGCTAAATGTTTCGTTGACAGAATCAGGAACCTGCTGGCAGATTGAGGCTTTGAGTTTGGAGCAGTGGTCCAGCAACGCCCCTGCAACAATAAATCATCTGTCCCGTGAGTAAATATCCGACAGTGCAGAACTCTGGATTTCACAAGGACGAACGGACATCCAGGAGTCAACACTGGGGCTCCTGTGGAACCATCAGTCTGACACAATCTCCTACAAATACCGTGCCAAAGACAGTAGCGAGACTACCATGCGCAACATATATAGGATATTGGCCAGCCAGTACGACCCATTGGGATACCTCATCCCCTTTACCACTCGCGCCAAGATTATTGTGCAACGCTTGTGGGAGAAAAAACGGGATTGGGATGATCCACACCTGCCTGCAGATCTTCTACAAACCTGGACTGAGTGGGAGGAGGAGCTACCAGCTCTCAAAATATTGTTCTTCCTCGGTGTTACTGTAGCCCCATCAAAGACACCACAACGACCCTAAGAGACATACACGTTTTCTGTGATGGCTCCGAACGTGCATATGGCTCCGTGGCATATCTTCGAACAGAGGTTGAACATGGGCAAACAGAGGTGGCTTTCTTAACAGCCAGATCCCGTGTGGCACCAAAAAAACAACAATCTGTTCCCCGACTGGAATTATGCGCTGCACTGACTGGAGCTCAACTCGCCAAAGTACTCCAAACTGAGTTGAACCTACCCATACGCCAGACGATTTTGTGGACTGACTCCACCACTGTCCTCACATGGTTACAATCGGACTCATGCCGGTTTAAAGTATTTGTGGGGACTCGAGTCGCAGAATTCCAGGATCTCACACAGAAACATAGCTGGCGATATGTACCCTCTGCATGCAATCCAGCCGATGATATCACTCGGGGAAGGGGTCTCTGTGAGCTCGGCTCGGAAAGCCGCTGGTGCCAAGGACCACGCTTCCTGAAAGATCCACCCAATCTGTGGCCTGAATGCCCCATTCCAGAGGAACCAGACAATAATGAGCTTCGTAAGGTTAGTACCTGTACTCTTGTCTGTTTCACATCCTCTGATTTCAGTCAGTTTAATACCCTTGAGGAGCTAATCGAGTCCATGGCTCTCCAAGGGGCGGCTGATGGTAAGCCCACAGCCAGTGACTACAGAAGTGCCGAGATTAGTGCTTTGCAGGAAGCACAGCAGGAATGCTTCCCATCAGACTTAGAACAACTAAGGACTGGCAAACCACTTGCGGGCAACAGCCGACTATGAGCACTAGCCCCAGAACTTGATGGAGAAACAAAATTAATCAGAGTTGGCGGACGTTTACGACGTAGTCCCTACCTGGAGCCTGACAGCATGCACCCTATAATACTGGATCCAAGACATCCCGTCACAAAACTAATCATCCAAAGTTATGATTCTAAACTTTGTCATCCAGGTCCTGAAAGGGTGTTCGCTGAACTCCGTCGTAAATACTGGGTTCTGCGTGGTAGAGAGGCCCCCCCCCAGCAAGACTGCGTCTTTTCAAGCCTGCCTTTTATTCCACTGGCGTAGACTGCCAGTGGAATAAAATGCCTCACCACCAGAGCAGTATACATCGACATTCTCCATAGTCTGGAAACTGACTCCTTCCTTATGGCCCTCAGGCGGTTCATGGCTCAACGAGGAAAACCCCATGAACTTTTGTCAGACCAGGGCACGAACTTCAGAGGAGGTGAGAGGGAGCTAAGGGAAGCTTTTACAGCTCTTGTCCCAGATCTACAGAGACAGTTGGCCAAACAGCAGATTGAATTCCATTTCAACCCACCAAACTCCCCACACTTTGGAGGCTGCTGGGAGCGAGAAATTCGCTCTTTGAAGAATGCACTGACGGTTACTCTAGGAACTCAATCAGTGACCTTTGAGGTCCTTCAAACTGTACTGGCAGAGATTGAGGGAATTTTGAACTCCAAACCACTGGGATATACTTCATCTGATGCATCCGATCCTGACCCAGTTACTCCAAATTGTCTCCTAATGGGGCGGCCAGATGCTTCACTTCCTCTGACAGTATACCCCGAATCCGAGCTGGTTAGCTGACGCCGATGGCGCCACAGCCAGATCCTTGCGGACCAATTCTGGAGACATTACCTCAAATTCTACCTCCCAGGTCTTCAAAGCCACCAAAAATGGCAGAATGATACACCAGACATCCAGGTTGGCACTACGGTGTTGATCATTGACCCGCAACTACCCAGAGCTCTCTGGCCCGTGGGAAAGGTGTCGGAAGTATACCCTGGAGCTGACACCAGAGTGAGGACAGCCAAAGTTCAGGTGGGAGAAAAGGCTTACACCCGACCAGTTGCACGCCTTGTACAATTACCTGCCGTTCCTGATTAAAGTAATTGTAAATTCCACAATAGGATAGAAGCCTTTTTGTATATGTACATATTTCCTTATGGAAATCTGGGGGCGGCTGTAAAAAAGGCTACGTTTTTTCTGTTATTCTAACCCCTCTTTCTTAAATCTCTCCTTTCTGTTTGCTGAGGCACACACACATACATAGAGCACTTCACCTGAGCCAATCAGCGTCCAGAAACCTGGATCACATGATCTCCCCCGCCCTCACAGAGACAGTAGTTCAGTGCAGCGGGAGGCAGAGATGGATGCTAAATTACTGCACACCAATTTGTTTTCGAACTCTTGAAAGATCGCCTTTTGGATTAAGTGTTGTGCGTGAATGTATAAGTTTGAATCGTCAATCATATAATCGATGCGAGGCAAATCTGCCTCTGTAAACGAGTGACTATACTTGTGAGGTAACGATGTTTATTAGGTATCTGCGTGTTCTCATAGTAAGCTTGCCTATAGCCCTGTAGTTGTGTGTTTACATATCTGTATATATTATTAAGAGTGTTAAATGTTACATTTGTTGTCATTAAGACGAGTTATGTTCCTGTTTGATGCAGCGTTCATTATATTTCTCTATATGTAACGGTAAAACTTGTGGTAAACAACTTTCTGCACGCATGCGCTCTTGTAGCTCAGACAGAGTGGCGCTACACAAGCCGCTGGGCTCTAATAAGGTGTCTAATAAGTTACAACTGCGCGCTGCTTGTAAGATAGAAATTACAGATTGCCTTGTAGTATATCTTACTAATAATGTTTGTTTAAATCTTATTATATTTATTTACTGTGCTGTGTTATTGCCAAAATGTTTGTTGTAATTTATCCTTATTATTATCATGTATACTATGTATATTCATGTTTGTCACTTTTTATTTGTAGAAAAACCACAACCACAACTACACACAAACCAGTCTGTTGAGTGGTGACAATAAATGGGTTATTCCCAGGAACCATCTTTGTTCAGTCTCTAATCGGACAATCTTTGGTGGGTCAGCACCCTGAGCCGGCAAATTATTCTATGGTGAAGAGCTTCCAAAGCCCAACCATTTTTTCACTATCCTTTCATTAAATTATGCTTTGCTGGCTCTTTATAATGTTAATATTTAGAAGTGTACTCAGTAAGATAAAATCAAAAGTGTGGTTGCAAATAACAGCAGCAGATAGCCGGTTTGAACCTCACGCTAAAACTGTAACCACAAACAAACAAAACATCATTCCACAGTCATTTTATCTGAGTCATTACTCAGATAAAATTTAAGACGTGCAGGTTAGAGGGGGGAAAAAAG
>JAMKFB010000759.1:0-64718 GCA_036247105.1 Cirrhinus mrigala
AGTCAACAATACGGGTTTCAATTAATGTTTATCAGTGATGTAATATTACTTTTTTTCAAGTAACTAGTAAAGTAACGCATTACTCTTGAATTTCTAAGAAAATATCCGAGTTACTTTTTCAAGTAAAGATTGACAAGTCTCCTGTCGGCAAATTGGGAGTAAACATGATGTTACTGTATTCTAGACTAAATGTGAACATGCATTAATTCATCTCACTCACAAAAACAGATTTAGTATTCCTCAAAATGAATAAAAACATTGAAATGCAAACTCAAAATATGACGCAACCCTGCAATAATGAAATATGTTAAGTAAAACAAATATCCTTTATGTATTTAATCCCATTTTATTAACCAGTGTCTTTGCTGCTGACCTTCGATGATGCAATTCAACCATACTAATAAGCAAAAATTACTTTAGATAAACTAACATTTGTGCTTCATTTTTTTATAGCTGAAGAGTGATCTCCTGCATAAATGTATTTTTCTTTCAGCCTGTGGTGAATTAATTTCACTTTTGGTGTAAAAGGGCTTTTACATTAGAATTGTTTTATATTAAAAACATAGAAGCAAGCCCTGCCCAGATTTAAAAAGTAACGCAAAAGTAACGTAACATTACTTTCCATAAAAAGTAACTAACGTAATTAGTTACTTTTTCAGGGAGTAACACAAAATTGTAATGCATTACTTTTAAAAGTAACTTTCCCCAACACTGATGTTTATCGTGTTTAGGCTATGTTTTGGAGTCCCAGAGACAGCAGTGCTGTGCATGTAACGTTATTACTAATAAAAAGTTGACAAGTTCAGGATAAGTAGAAACATGGTACTTTCTGAATGGTGTATTTTCTGAGCTGTTAAAATGGCATTTAAAATGAGGGTAAAGTGTAAGTTAGTATGTTTGTTTTATGTTTATTTTCAGGCATGTCATGCTTCCTAAGGACATCGCTAAAAGAGTTCCCAAGACCCATCTGATGTCAGAGACAGAATGGAGGAATTTGGGTGTTCAGCAGAGTCAAGGATGGGTACATTACATGATCCATCAGCCCGGTATGTGTGTTTGCTAGGATGTCAAAACGTTGCCCAAATATGTTCTGCCTCTACTGTTGTCACTGTTCATGTACATGTTCTTTTCTTTTCTTTATAGAACCACATATCTTGCTCTTCCGACGCCCTCTGCCTCAATCCCAGTGACCCCGGATCCACAAACTAAAGGAATTCTGAAAACTAGATGAAATCTGAAGATGTCTGAGTCTGAGAGGTGCCGGGTGCACCCCAGATCAGATGGAGTCAATATCATTTGTGTGGCTTTTGACTTCTGTGTATTGACTAATCTGTGGGTTAGATTATCTTCACTGTGTTTGATCTATGCCTTAACTGAGAGATAGAACTGTGTGCAATTTCCTGCTGCACCTGTATTTATTATTCCTTATCAAGCTTGTGTTATAACAGTTCTGTATATGATCTTCACTTGATGAATTTTTGCATTGGTGAATTGACTCAGAAAGGTCTAGCAGCATTGGAAATTGTTTTAGAAAGTATGCAAACTGCCAAAAATAAATGCTTAATTTTTCTCCCTTTAAAGTATTAACAATGCTGTTTGTACCAATATCTGTGTCCTGTACTAGTAAGCAGCTAAACCTATTTTCTCCACTGTTTTAAAAAGACTCTTACAATAATGTATAATACTGTACTCATGTATAATAAAACTATTTCAGTTTTACAACAAACCCTGATTAGAAAGCAAGAATCAATTGTATGTCATCTTTTGTGACAATAAAACATTTGATTTATATATTTTTTTTTTTCAACAATTTGAATTAAACAATACATTTAAATAATATGATACAATCAGAAAGAATAAGTTACCAGACAAATGAAATCAGCAACAATTCACCTTTGCACGACACAAATGTGGCATTAAGGAATACAGATTTTGTGACAAGATTCAGAGGTGGCATTAATGCATTTCATAATAACAGTGTTATGAGATTAAAAATAAGATTTAATATAAAGTTTTGAATATAGAAATATTATTTTCTATATTATTCTCAATATATATTTTAAAAATGAAACTAAAACCGCCAGTAATTGGCATAAGTCAAAGTCTTTATGACTGAATCGTTCATTCAATCGATTCAAAAATGTATATTCATTCATAAACGAAACAGCTGTGACTGTATTTGGAACTATTGTTGTTGACGAAATATAGCACAATCAGACAAGTGTTCCTAAAATGTAAGTCACTTAATATTAACTTTTGTATAAAATCAAAAATGTATAAAACTGTTGTATAAATTCAATTTCAGACAAATTCAACTTTTAGATGTCCTGGTGTATTTCATTATAAAACCCTTTATAATAACATTAAACTTCATATTTTCTCTAAACCTTCTTGGATATTAAGACCTGCACCTGCAATTATGGCCAAATTAAAGATTTGTTGTATATTGTGTGATCCTACTGAAAAAAAAAAAAAAAAAAAATTAGAAACACTTTCTGGTCACATGACAGAAATTAACCTTCCCCTTATAAAGCGATATTTGACTTCTTTAAGTTTTTTGTTTGTTTGTTTTTTTTTTACCGTTGTAATGCCATTTTTCATTATTAAAGGTAATCTTTTGTGACAATAAAAATTAGATTTACTTAAAAAAATTTAATTAAACAATAAATTAAATAAAAATAATATGATACAATCAGGAAGAATAAGTTACCAGTCAAATGAAATCAGCAACAACAATTCACTTTTGCACGGTACAGAAGAGCACAAATGTGGCATTAAGATTAGATTTTTTGACAAGATTCAGAGGTGGCATTAATGCATTTCATAATAACAGTGTTATGAGATTAATGTTTTAAATATAAAGTTTCAAATATATAAATATTAAACGATTTAAATTACTCAATTTACATTTTAAAAATGAAACTGAAATCGCCAGTAGGTGGCAGTAAGTCAAAGTCTTTGTGACTGAATCATTTATTCAATCGATTCAAAAACGTAGATTCATTCATAAACGAAACAGCGCTGTGTCAAACAGATACGCAGCGGCTCATCTATGACTTTGTTCGGAACTATTTTTGTAGCACAATCAGACAATAGTGTTCCTAAAATGTTAGTCACTTAATATTACCTTTTGTATAAAATCAAAAATGTATAAAACTGTTGTATAAATTCAATTTCACTTTTGCAAACTAAATCATAAAATCATAAAAAACGGTCACTTGTCTTAGTTAATTGCGTTTTAATTATTGAAGCTCTCTACACTGCATACTGAATCTATTATTTACATCCTCTCTACACTTTCTTTGTTATAATGAATTACAAAAATTGAAGTTTGCTTTCACTTTTACGATCTGTGCTGTGAGGAGCAGGACGCGCACCGTGTTTTACACATACGCTCTGACTGGATGCGATTTTGTCATTTCAGAACTAAATCTGATGCGTCTCGGACCAGGTGTAATGCTAAGGTTTGTTATATAATCAATAACGACATAAAATTGTTTTCCACATATTTTACTAGCTCTATAAGTTGTAAACAAGGCACCGCTCTCCTGTTAACTAGATCTCAGGAAGAAGAATTAATTGTTATTTAGTGATGGTGAATTGTCAAAGCTTTTTAAAACGGTTCATGTCGTGGCCATCTAGTGGACATAAAAATGCGTAACACCTTCCAAAGTGCTCTGTTCCATTACAGCCGCTGGTTTCACATTTGGTTGTACAATTATTTGTTTATTTTATTGTATATAAATAATGGTCATTGTCAAAGTCATTCATTTGTGTCTGTATACTAGCACTAAAATAAGTAAAATAAATGAAACATAAATTCCTAAATTAAAGCTATGATCTGTTTATTTTAACTCTGCCTCAGTCCAGACTGTTACGGCCAAAGTTAATTTCTGAGCTAAATATATATATTACGATTAAAAAATAAATTAATAAACCATGTTAACACATGTAATAACGTAAAGGAAACAGCACTGAGGTTTTTCCAACCAGATACTGAAGCAGTCACGTGTTATTTAGGTTATTGAAGCTTTGAACGTCATAGATCACATGTGTTTTTTTTTTCTTTCTTCAAAACGAATCGAGCTCTGATACAGTGCATCAAAGTGAAATTTGTCGGGGTTTTTTTTATACAGGCTTCGGAGCTTCCGTGTTGAACTTAACATCACTATTGTTATTTCAAAGGTGAAAAAGCGTGTCTTCCCAAAACCTGCAACGCACTCGTACTTTCATTATCCATACAAGGATAATGAAACATACAAGGTAACTTTTATTACATAAATGTACAGTAAAGTAAAAGAACGATGGTACTAAAACTTGAAAGAAGCACGTGCGTCTAAAACAATTTCGTCTATCTTCAGTCAAACTTTATTAGCCAAGACTTTAATTTACCGTTTTCACCTTTTTTAAACTAAAAACAAGGAGCAAAACTCGTCGATGTTAATTTTTGTTGAGAAATGTGTTGAAAACGTAGGCAGTAGATCTTGCTATGCAGAAAATACCAATCAGGAAAAGCTACTAGCGTACCCAACCCCTAAAACTGCGTTTGCAGGTGGTTCTGATAAATCTGATAATCTGTCCAAGCCTATTGATTTGAATTGGCGAGCTAGCGTCACATAGATCACATTTTATTAAAACCCTACTCTACTTTTTGGACCAAATTAATGTCCCAGGTTTGTAATGTTGAAACATCTGCCAAAACTATTAACTCAATACATTATATTATGCAGTAAACAATGCTTATGAGAAATAATAACAAAACTCATATTATTTTGTATTTGTATTTATCTAGGTTTAGTTGATTTAGATTTTATTGATTCTTTATGTATTTATTTATTTTTGGTAATTTTGTAATTTTTTTTATTTACTTACTTCAGATTGACAACTTGTACCCATGAGGAAACTGTGCAACTAGTGAAAATAATATTTCTTAATAGAGATTATTTTTCTTTCATCAGGCACTTAATGGTTTACAGCTGTTTTGTCTTCATAGTTTTACCCATCACATCTAGAAACTAGTCCATTAAGATATCAAGATTTTTTTGTAGTTAGTTGAATTTTCCTTTTCAAATTGCAGCTGCAGTGGCATACTCGATGTGTAATGTCAATGTTTTTCTCAAAGGGATTTTTTTCAGACAGCCAGTTTGAATGATAATTATGTTCTACAAAGACTGAAACTTACAATTGTTAGTATCATCTGATCAATTTGACTAATAAATTATTTTTTCCAGGAATTCTAATGGCCTTCTTTAAGACTGAGGAGTGTGATGAATGGAAAGATGAATCCAAAGAAGGAGACTTTCAAAAGAGTGATTATGAGCCTATGGTATACGAGGAGGACAACCAATCAATAGATTGCGGGTGAGGATGACACAATCAGGACAATACCTAACTTATAATTTATTAACAGACATTTTGGCTAACAAATAAAAGTGTATTTTAGTATCTGAAGCATCTCTATTTTAAGATGGCAATCTTTAAGGCCTGTTTTAAGTGGAGCTTCAATGTAACTGCAACAACAGTCTCACGTTGAGATTTCTAATGGATAGGATTTTTTTTGCTGCATAATGTAGCTTTATATAAATAGTGTGATTTGTGGGTTGCTATCTATAACATATAGTATCTCTTTTCAAACAGTGGGTTAGTATTTTGCTCCATTATTTTATGCTGCAAAATAAAAGCATAGTTTGCAAATATTTTGCTTGATAATAATAGCATATGATGAATTCTTATTAAGAACTTTACAATCAACATTAAGTTGAATAATGTAAAACCACCCCTGTGGTCATACATAATCTACAGCATTCAGCAATGTGTCCCACTTGTGGCTACTTTTGCTCACTCACTAAAATTTGCTTGCATCTGCACAGCACAACGTTGCTTTTAATTCCACTGTGAATGCTGGAACATGTTAATATGAACAGCAAAGATTTTAGTTTTAATATGTCATTTTATTTTTTATTGTTAGGCTGACATTTGCTGTTGTTACATTGGAAGATACAGATGAAGTAATGGTAGTAGCATCAGACTGGTTGAGCACAGACCAAAAACAATGTTACTGGCCGCCATTCAAATCAACAGAGAAGTACTTGGAAGCAGTTAAGAGCAATCTTGAGCCTTCAACAGGAGAGAAACCATGGGAGAAATTAAATGTGCTCTTTCATGCAAAATATGGTAACAGTTTTAAAATTATTTGTTTTCATACATGTGATGCACGCTGTTCGGCCAAATGTTTGTGATTCAGCATTTTAATGAATTAAAACTGAATATTACTAGAAATTGCAGTAAAAACAAGTCTTGTTAACAAACAAATGCTGCACTGTAAAATTTGATGCTATGTGTTATTCACTTGAGTTTTTTGAAAGTTAGTTTAATGTAATTTAGGTTGAAAGCCCAGACCTGAACTAAATATAAAGGGAATGTCCACAAATCTTTGACCATATAGTTTATTTAAAAGTGCCACGAGGTCTGGAAATACAGATATTTAGATCCTTTTTATTCAGTTAATGCAGCTGTAAATGTTCATCATCACACTGAAAGATGGTTGTTAGCTTGTATTAAATTATAATGTATAATTAAATAATTTGCAGTGTAACAGTGTTTCTATCCATATACACAAGCATGTAATATTTTACAGTTTCTTAAAGAAGTCCACTTCCAAAACAAAGATTCACATATAATGTACTCACCCCCTTGTCATCCAAGATGTTCATGTCTTTCTTTCTTTAGTTGTAAAGAAATTATGTTTTTGAGGAAAACATTTCAGGATTTTTCTCCATACTATTTCATTATATGTGAATCTTTGTTTTGGAAGTGGACTTCTCCTTTAACCTACTAAAATGTTTTATCTAATGGCAGACACTTATGATGAGGCTGTAAATTACCAAGTGGAACAAAGAGCACTGAAAGATAGGCAAGTATTAGAGCTTTCCTTAATTAAACTGTTCAAAAGATGATCATTACTCAACTTGCTTAGCAGGTATAATATGAAAGACATTCTCTTTGAAATTTTAAAGATTTGGGTTCAGAGTTTATTTCTGTGTTTAAATATACCCTTGTGTAACTATTTTTTACAAGGCTAAATTTGTATAAAGTTGTTACCTTGAAAAAATCAAATGAGCTGACAGTGATGCCAGCAATATGGCAGAGTGAAGAAAGGACACATTGTTATGGGCCTCCATTCAAGTCACCAGAGAAGTGCACAGAAGCTGTAAAGAACAGACTTGAGCCTCCTGTACCAAACATAAAAACATGGGAGATGGAGGTGGGAGGGGGAATGTGGTAATAATTTCTATTTAAAAAAATCCTGTTTACATCTTCTGTGTAATATATATTGTATTTATCAGTGGCATGATAAAGTGAAATCATGCTTGGAAAAGATACATTGAGATAAGAATGATCACAGTAATATTTTTTTTTTCCACAAGCAAGATAGCTGAACAAATAATTCACCCAAATTTATTATTCTGCTGTTGTTAACTACTGTTTTGTTGTATTTTTTTTATATTTTATTGTAGCGACATATGAACAGGCTAAAGAGAAGCAAAAAGCATTAAAAGAACAGAAAGAAAGGTAAGGAATATTGAGAGATATTTAATACTTTTTTAAAAAGAAAATATTTAAATACATTTGAAACAAACAAATGTACTTTCGTTTGTTATTTTGCTTTCTATTAATTATTTTGTATTAATTTCTGTTACTTGTTTTTTTTTCTTTTCAGATCTACACTGCATCCTGCACCAGCATCTTCTCTTCAAATTTCTAGATTTTCCCCTCATGGTGAGTCAATTTTGTAACAATCGCTTAAATGTCTTTCTTTACCTAATGGATAAATATGAAACATTTGACAATAAAAACGCATAAGCATTGTTTAATATCACAGTAGTTTGCAAGGTGTCATTTTTTGCGGTCACTAGGTTTATTTATAATTCTCTCTTGCCACGTATGATGCATTTCGGGATGGCATGCTAAGTTAAAAACTTTTAAAAATGTATACTGAGACCCAAGCAATGTGTGGCACATTAATAAAGCTCTCTCAGCTTCTAGAACCATGGCTACAATATTTAGAAAAATAGGTAAGTGAGCCGTGCTACTTTTCGCACTCTGCTGAAGCCAAATTCTTGTATTCATGCATTTTAACATAGCAAGAATAAGCAAGAATAAATGATCATTGAGAGCTAAGCAAAGTGGAAGATTTTCAGTGCACAATACATTTTTAAAAGTTTGCTTTAAAGCCTG
The DNA here is from genome assembly GCA_036247105.1 of Cirrhinus mrigala. Taxonomy (NCBI): domain Eukaryota; kingdom Metazoa; phylum Chordata; class Actinopteri; order Cypriniformes; family Cyprinidae; genus Cirrhinus; species Cirrhinus mrigala. Next base: position 8,239 of record JAMKFB010000759.1, read on the forward strand.
TGATTAAAACAAAATGAATCTTATGAATTATTTGGCAGTTACAAAAAGAAAACATCTTTCTGAAACGTTAGTTTCAGGCAAGTACATTCTTAATCTGTCAAGATTTTATATGTCGCTACTTTCCATACATCCCAGAATGGCTAGATCAGTGTGTGATTTACTTTTTGAATATTGAGGAAATATAATGAGCAGAATTAATTCTGTCATAAGTACTAAAAGAAAACGTGATTGTGAATTGTCTGACTCAAGTAGAGAGTCACTACTGACAACAGGCAAGTACAATCTGAATCTGTCACTACTAGACTAACTAATCACTTGGCTGACTAGAAAGTCTCCACACTTTTTTATTTAATGTGTGCTTTAAATAATCCCCACTATGATTTTCTTCTTCTTCATTGTGCACAGATATGGAGATCATGTTGAAGGCAAAGCAAATCATGAAAACAGTCACTGATAACTTAGCCCACACAATCAATATGCACAATGAAATTATTTCAAAGATAAATAAAATGTATACAGTCAACAGAAAGAAGGCAACCATTGGAATTTTTGGAAGGACAGGAGAAGGAAAAATCTCCCTATTAAGTGCAATCTTGGGGAAAAAAAGTCTCCTGCCATCTGGTTGTTTTGGTGCCTGTACATCTGTTGTTACTCAGGTGGAAGCCAATCTGACTGACTCCAACTACACAGCAGAGATCGAACTCATCTCTAAAGAGGTTTCCTCATTTACACTCATCTTACCATGACTTTAATGGGAGTTTTTTAATAAATATGAAAATAAATAAGACTGGGGGAAAAGACATAAAACCTTATTTTCTATATTGTACCTGTGCAGGAGTGGGAGAAAGAGTTGAAAGGTCTTTTCAGAGATTTACAAGATGACAGTGAGGACAGGAATGAGGACTTGATTGAAACTGCTGAAGAAAAGATCACTGCGCTGTATGGAGCTGATGCAGACCAGAAAACATTAGAAGAAAGATCCAGAAAGATCACAAATATGCTGAGATTGAAAACTTGTTGTCCATCAGCAAAAAAACAATATCAAACAATGATGTAACTGATTTTTTTTCATATATTTCAAAAATCTATTTCATTAAAACAATATTAATACTGCTACTAATATTGCTAATAATAATGCATTTTGAAAGTATTATTTCCTCAACAGATGTCTGAATTTGCTAGTGATGTTGCACGATTCATACAACACAGTAAGGCATGTCCTGGTGGCTGGTACTGGCCGCTTGTGAAGAGCGTGACGATCAAGATTCCAGATTGTCATGAACTTCTGGAACACATTGTGATTGTTGATATTCCTGGGACTGAAGACTGGAGTAAGACTAGAGATGACCTGTGGAAATCTGTAAATATATTACTTACTCAAAATAAATGTTATAAAACCACACAATCAAATGTTACTACAAGCTTGTCCTCTAACTTACTATTTCAAATCCCGTAGAAACTGTCAGAGTGCTCTTCTGTGTGGATTGTAAGTAATATCAATCGAGCAATCACTGACAGAGACCCCTGGGGGATATTAAAGCACTGCATTGAGGAACTGGGACTAGGAAGAGAATATAAACACATCAACTTCATCTGTACAGAAACTGATGATATCAATCCAGCAGCCTATATGAGGTTAGAATTAGAATATCTTTATCATTAAATGGGCTGTAAGTATTATTATATTTTATTTATAGCCTAAATCATAGCATAAAATGTTCTTGCAATCTGTCCTGCTATTACTGAAATAGGTGTCGCTGAGAATTTTTCTCTGTGATGGATGCCTTATGTAAACGGCAAAAAAGAATCTAAGAGTGGGTCACACTTTTTTGACCAATTACACTGAGGTGACTCTTCATGTGCCAATCAATATTTATTTATTTTGTTTATTTATTTTTTTCCCCCAGGATTGCTGATATGCCTTTAGAGAATATAGTATAAGTTGTTATTGATGTTGTATGTCTTTAGGGGCCATATTCATAAAATATTTTATTTAACCACTAAGAGTTCTCTGAAATAGCAGTAAGAGTTTCCTCTTAAAACCAATTCACAAAGCTGCTGAGACCTTACTAAGGAATGCTTTAATTAATATACTAGAATAATCATGGCTGACAGTAAAACACTGTGTAAAAGAAAACCAAACTGCGCACAAGAACAGCTGTTACTTCTTGCCCAACTTGCACATGAAAATGAGGAAATAATTAAATTAAATTAAGGGTAAATTATCGTGAAATATTTCTAAAATGTTTACATTCTGAGGTGGCTTCTGAGCAAAATCCATATTTTAGGATGGTTTGTGATTTGGTAAATCAGAGGTCAACTAGAGGTTAACTACCTTTAATTTTCCACAGATTTAGGAGCTGTTTTTAGGGCTAAAACACTTTGTGAAATATTCATAGAGTAAAAATGTAGGAGTACTAAATTAGGACTTGTGCACCCACTATTTTTAAGAGTGTCTCCTAAATCTGTCACTTTTAGCCTCAAGGTGTTTTGTAAATATGGCCCCAGAATTTCAAAACAACCCTTTTTGACTTTTTTATCTGTCTTTTTAGATCTGCACAGCTTACTGTCCCAAAAGACAAGGTAGAGAATTTACAAATAACAGATTCTTCTTTTTGTTGTATTTTACAAAATATGTAAACTTTTCTGGAAATGGGATTGTTACTGGAATTTAATTCATGTAAAAGTTCAGGAGGAAAGACTCACTAGGGGGCCTCAGTGATCCTCCAGGGGGACACTGAAATAACTTCATCTTGAATTTAGTTTGTTTAAAAAATAGCATGAGGCATTGTAGTATCAGGGGCGGATCTAGAAAATAATTTTTAGGGTGGCAAAGGGGTGGCATGGGGTCTATGAGGGGTGGCGACTCTAAAGAAAGCCCCCATGCATAGTTTTTGGGGATTTATAGTCTGACATACACAGTTGTGTTCACAAATATTGCATTACCATTAAGTAATCATCCTGTTTAAAATGAAAAATTTTCAATGTCCATCATGGCACCAAGTCAATAAACAATATATATATAAAAAAAAAAAAACCTTCAACAGGTTATACAGTAAATGTTTCTGAGCTTGTATCACTAAAGAAGATATGCGATTGTATTAAATTACTACTTATATGGTATAAATCACGTTTTAGTGCAAGTTTAAGATGTTAATGTCGATGATTTAATGTTCATTTCCTAACATTAGAAAGACATTTTTTACAATTCTAATTATAATATCAAAGCACTGAAACTGGATCAGTTTTGGAAACCATGTTTGATTTTCTGTTATTAACAGAGGTGGGAATGTCTGTAATCACTCATAACACAATCAACCATAAAATCTAGCAACACCCAAGCAAGAGCCTAACAACCACCCAGAATATCCTAGCAACCAACTAGCAACACTTCACCAAACATCTAGAACTTGTAACTGACCAAACTATTTATGTTTTTAAACAAGTCTTAAGACAAGCCAGCATAAATTTGTCTTTCAAATGGTTCAATCTAGTTATTACATGTATTCTTAAATGATTACACACAATTCAAATACAACGATGACTCTCCTGCCTAGTGAACACTCATGAGATCAATAACACTAACAAAAAAGTCTTAGGAATTCATTTGCAACTCAATGTCTACTACAGTATAAAACATAAATTAAATTACAGATTGTTAATTCAGCAATTAACATTTGGGAAAAAATATTTTCATTACTACTGTAAAGTAATCTTGCAGCAGATGAAAAGCACCAGAAAGGTTCAAATAACAAAGAACTGTATATGAACTTGGTATGCACCACAATACAGTACAGTAAAAAATAAAATTAAAAATTAAATTCAGCATCCTCTGCTAAATTTCATTAGAGTATACAGTACTATTTGGTCTCCCGACACAAGACTATATCTCTAGGTAGTCATTTCTCAGTTCTGCAAAAATGTGCTACAGTTTACTATACATATAGAATAGTGAAATTTCCATCATCTAATATACTGGTACTGTACTATAATTATACTGTATGTGTAACCCTGGTGTAAAAACAGCATATGCTGGTAGGTATGTTTTGGTGCTGGTTTAAGCTGGTCCTTTGCTGGTTCATGCTGGTCCTTGACCAGCAACATGACGAGCATAAACCAGCATCAAAACATACCTACCAGCATATGCTGTTTTTTTCACCAGGTAAGAGTAATACCCATTTAAATGATTCGTTAATTTCTCTCCTCTCTCCGTTGTTGGATGCAGAGATTCTGATTGGTGTGTCATCATGTTTAACTTACTTATTGTTAAACTTTTTGAGAAATGTGTCTTTGTTTTTAGCACTAAATGAATGGGAATATAAGCCAACTAACATCAGTTACATTGTGTTAACAATCGGAAAAACTGCAATACGACCAGATGCTTACCTAACTCTGCTATTAGTTTCCGTGATCGGCATCTTCTTATTGATTCATGCTATTATTGTTTCGTCGGATACGGCAAAAAGGCCTATATCCATGATAAACGTGGCGCGAGCGGTCAGAGAATCGGATCACCAAACAATTACGCGATGAATCTCAGACGTATCCGGACGGGATTAGATGTTTCAGAGGACTTCTGAGTTAGCCGAGAAGCAGTAATTATCTGATTCACAAACAAATGTAAAACAATTCGTTAATGAACTGGGCCGCGCTTTGTGTTTTGGACTCAAAACGAACCGGTTCATAAGAGTCATTTGTTAATGAAGTCGAATCCACTGGGCGCGCTGGGTGCAACTATCCTGCACATTTTATTGAAATAGGTGGTTTTTTTTTTTTGCCATTATTTTGCGTTACGCTGTCATCGCTGCGGCTGAAAAGTAGCACATGAAACACTGCTTACATTTATATTTTATTCTGTGATAATTCTGGGGTGGCAGGTGGGGTGGCACAGCTTTTTCTTAGGGCAGTGGTTCCCAAACTGGGGGGCGCGGCAATGCTACTGTACAGTCGGCCGATTTTTATATAGATTCGAAAGAAACAACGGCCGAAAATATCTGCCGCACTGCCCGGTAGTATTCAGCGCGCACCGTTCAATATTCCGCTCTATGAATGTGCGTTCTGTTGAGTTGTTCACGGCCCATATGAATGCTCCACTCGTGTACCGCTTATGCTCCACGGAAAAGCAAAGTCCTCTCAAATAACGTGCTGACAGAAAATGTCAATGTGTACTTGTTCCTGTTTGCAATAGTGTCACATACTGTGCTGTAACATGCTGTAGTACTGCTGTACTGGACAACGCTGGTAAAATGACGCTACCCTCTCGTGACGTATGCTCTGATCACATGCTCTGATAATAATTGCTTTTTAGGACTATACATTATTTTGATAATTAATCCAAAAATGTTCTAATATCTAATTCCGTTTCATAGAACTGAATAAAAAAATAATATATTGAGATTTAATATTCGTATATTTTCTGTCCAGTTTTATTGTTACTTTCAATAAACGTGGTTATTTTATTGGCTTGTGATTATTTTTTATTCAGTATCATTAAAATTACTGAGTTAAACTAAAAAGTCTTATAAAATGACTATATTATTCAATAAAATAATAAATAATTATTACAAAGCAGTTTCAGTTTTAGCCAAGAATTTTCATTTCAGTACATCCCTAGATTTTTATGTAAAAAGAAACGTTTATAGGGTGATACAAGACCCCACTGTGAAATTATCTTGCTTATTATATGGCTACTTGCCACATGTAAATAATTTAACACAAAATATGAATTTCATCATATTTTATTACCTCAAGACGACTCGCAGTTTGTAATTGTTTTTGTCGTAAAATAATAGACCACTAGATGGTGCAATTGATATCAGAAATGAGAACTGCGGTTAGCCGAGTAAAATTATGAATGAATGACGCATAGTAGTTCTGCTCTAAGCATGGACAAGTTTTTGAAAAGACATCAAGTGCCAGGTAAACGTAGATAGATGGTAGATGAGGTAGATGATGAATCTACTTCAGAGATCGCAACTACAACAAAGAGATAAAAATATGAGAAAATCTGTTTCATATTAAAAAAACAAAACAAAAAAAAACAGTACATAGTAAAGCTGCATGCTTTACTTTTAATGTTTCTACTCTAAAAGTGACTAGTTCCTCGTTTATTTTTTTTCAGTAAATTGTCACACACTGAATTATAATAATTGTAATAATTATTACGTTCCAAATAATTCCTTCTGAAATTGTGTTTATGTTTATGTGTAAACGAAGGGGGTGGGGGGGCTTGAATTTTATTTATTCTACAAAAGGGAGGCCCGGCAGAGAAAGTTTGGGAACCACTGTCTTAGGGTGACAGCTGCCACCCCGTACCACCCCGGTAGATCGGCCCCTGTGTAGTATTGATTTGGAGAGTAGGGGGCCTTAGAGTAAAAAAGGTTGAAACCTGTTTTATATAGTTTACAGGTTTTCCATATATTTTGTTTATTAAAAAAAAAATCTTTTGAGGTTAATATTATTATTATTATTGTTATGAGGTAATTGACATACCATAGAAACAATCGATAGAGATTAAAGTGTAATAGAAATTAAGTGTATTATAAAATTAAGATATATATATATATATATATATATATATATATATATATATATATATATATATTAAAAAATATTCTAAATATTATATAAATAGTTTAAGAAGTATGTATATTCAGTCATTTAAACAGATTTCAAATTGCCTTATATTACTATACCCCTTATTTTCACATATTTTTTAATCATTCAGGATCAGAAAATAATGTGCATACGTCATAGAAATGAAGTTGTCAAGACAAAGGTGAAAGAAAAGTTTGAAAAATCTGAAATCAAGGTATTTTCTTTACCATCCTTAACACCATTTCTCTGTGTTACTATAGTTTTTAATTTTAATTTGCTTTTCCTCTATATTTATTTATTTATAGAACAAATTCAGAACTGACAGTTTTCAAGTATTTACTGTAAGTTCCAATGCATTTTTCGACACCAGCTTAAATCTGGAAACTGCTGAAACAGGTAAAACTCTCCTTGTTACTACACTACAGTACTTCATTAGAACACACAAGATTTTCTCTTAATTCTAATTTAATGTTTTGCCATGATTTAATTTTTTATAAATCAAGGAATCGTGATATTGAAATATTACTAAATGTTATTGGTTTTAGACACATTGACAATATGCTAGTAATAGTAACAGTTAAGAGAAAACAATGATCCAAACGCATAATGAGTGATCATGAACATGAGTGAAATACTGTTTTTTGAAACATGAATCAAGCTGTTGTTACATTTTAAAGCTGACCAGTTAAATGTTAAAAAAGAAAGAAAAAAGAAGTCAAAATAAAAATTGAGAAAAGTTCAAACTTTCTGAAAGAAAAAAAAAAATTTTTTATTTTTCGCCGTATCACCCAGCCCCATGAAAATAAACAAATAAATAAAAAGTCTATTCTGTAATTACCTGCATGTTTTAAACAAGCTGACATTTAAATGAGTCAGGCAAAATGTCATTAAATGTGCCTGGCAAACCACTAACTAAATTAATCAAAATCACACCTTTCTGTAGAAATCCCAAAGCTGCAGGATGTTCTGAGGAGCATTAATAAGAGCATCAACCGAGAACTGACCAGAGATTATGTGTCTGAGGCAAAAGGAGTTCTGTCTCTGATCCAAAGTGTCCAGCTGGATACAGACAAGAATGCAGTATGCATCAAAATTATACATGTTTTACATGCAGATGTTTTTTTTAGAATTTTGCCAATATATACATTATTCTGTAATTCACAATTGTTGTATGGATGTGTTTTAGACTGAGATGAAAGTCACCATCCGCATGGATCTTGAAAATAATCTAAAGAAGGCGCTAAGTGAAATGGACAAATATTTTGACAGCATTTATAATGATCTGGAGAAGTGTCTCTCAAAGGGAGTGGAAGAATCAGTGCAATCATGTGTTGCTTCCGCAAAGGCACTGGTAGCACCTGTGAGTGTGATCCAAATATATAGAAAGTATCACCATTTTCATGCCTGTTTAACACTTGTTTTTACTTACTTTTTTCTTTTCTTTTTTTTTTTTTGAAAAAAGAAAAAAGATGGGAGAGGATTCCATAAAACCCTTCAAACCTTGTGCAAGAATTATGGATGCTATTTGCCAAAAAACAGGGATGCAGTCCTAGATCTGAACAAGAGATTGGCAAATCCCCTGCATGAAAACATTTATGATAATTTCAGCCAGATTTTCCCGTAAGTTGTTTTTATCATTCTATTTTCAGTGTTCCTTTGTGAAACAATGAAACAATATAATGGTTGGTCAATGATTCAAGGCATGCTTAGGGAATCAGCATAATCAGTTATAGATATGTATCTGACATTTATGTATCTGAGACTTTAAATCTGACTGGGCAAGTGTTCTGATGTGAGCACAGGGAATTTCCACTTTTTCAGAATGATATGGTACTAAATAGAACTGTTACTATATTTGTGAAGAACTTTTGGTTGCTCTATTTTAAGGTCCAGTTCTTACTAACAAACCAATAACTATGACCTTTGAGTTAATAAACTCCTAATTTGCTGTTTATTAATAGTTTGTGAGTTAGTTAGTAAGTTTAGTTATTGGGTAAGATTAGGATTGTAGAATATGGTCATGCAAAATATGTGCTTTAACAGTACTGATAAATATCCAGTGTGTTAATAATATGCACGCTAATAAGAAACTTGTTAATACTGAGAATTGGTCACTATGCTAAAGTGTTATCCTGAAGTGTTACTGAATATTTCCTTTCCAGTTTCAGCATATTTAATTTGTATTATTTATGCCATTTTCCCAAAAAGTGATGTTATATTGTTTGTTTGATGCTACATAAATACATAAAACTTATTTGATAAACATTAATAAATAAACATTTATCTAAAATAAATTAATACTTAAAAAAAAGATAATACAGCTGTATAAGTGACATGATATATGTGACATGCAGCATACTACTATTTAAAATGCTTTCATTGTTGTATGTTATAAACATTTTTACATAAAAACCAACAAACTTGTACTTATATCAAAATATTATTATGTCTCAAGTAGTACAACAACACTTTACAAAATAAATAAAAATAACACTTTTTAATATAAACTCTAATTGGTTTTGGATGTTTTGGCTTCAGTGTGAGTGGAAAGACAGGGAGGTCAGTGCAAGAACAGATTGATAAATTCACTATCGTCCAGAGTGACCCTGCTTACCTCAGATCTTCTGTGGCACGTCACATTCAGAACTTCATCAAAACAGAGGTGAGTTCAGCAAGTTGTTCTCTCATGGGCACATATTTAACCTGGCCCTGGTTCTCTGTGTCTGTTTTTGTTTATTAAAAATAATTATCAACAGGTTTAAGTTTGCCATCTCATCCAGTAAAGTTTACACTTGCAGATTAATAAACAAGAGAGTGATGAAATGTACTGAACAAATTGTTAGTATATTAATGGAGGGACTGACACAATCAGGTACATTGATAAAAAACGACTTTTCTGACTTTTTTCCACTCCTTCTAAAAGGAAGCCAAACTGAAGGAATTGCTTAATAGAGAAACTGATGAATTAAAGAAAGACATCTACTCATCAATTATAAAAACAATTCAGAATGAAATGGCTTCCTGCTATGAAGGTAAGCAAGCATTAAAATGTGATTTAATCACAAACTATTTATTTTAATTGCTGCAAACAAATATTCACAAACTAAATGTTTCTTATTTAAGCTGCAGCTCTGACAGGAATAGGATCCATGAAGGAAAAGCAAGAATTGCTAGTAAACACGGTTGATGAGAAAAAACATCACATGTTCAACAAAGCCAAAATGGAAGTGCTTAACAAGTTAAAACACTTAAAGGTATTGATCTCACCTTTAATAAGACAAGCACGTATTAAGACAAGCGTGTATTAAATGATTAAACTGATTCTTTTGTTTCTTTGTGCAGATGAACATAAAATATGTTCTTGAACCAGGACTAAAGAAAGCAATGGATCTCTCACTGTCACAATGCAGCAATACCAAATTGATGGGTAAGAGAAAATGAAATCTTCTAAACTAAACAAGATACTTTGCATTGTAAGGTATCGGCTGATTATTCTTAATCACTACACTCTACATGTTTATGTAAATTGTGCAACACTTTGTAACACGTTCATTTTGTAATGCATATATTTCTAGATGTCTCCAGAGAGATTGATCAGATGGAGGCACTTCTAAAGCAATGATGCTGTTCAAACAATAAGAAGCCGAGAGAAACTGCACAATTCACAGAAATGAAGACACATACAATTTCATTAGTTTTACAACAAAGGTTTCTTTACTCAAATGTATTCTCCTGTTTTGTTATATTTTCTGCATAAGTTTATCTTACAGAGTGCTGATAAGTGCATTTTTTAAGGTATATAATATTTTGATACCTAATTTCCATGATCTAAATATTCTTAAGAATTAAAAGTTTGTTGTTATTTAAAATTGTATAAGCTTCTTGCATTATTATTCTGTTATATTATGATTATATATTTAGTAGCATAAAATGGTCTTAAAATGAAAATAATATACCTTATCGCAATGTTTTTTGGGGCAATATATCGCACAAGAAAAAGCTGTTATCATGACAGGCCTAATTCACAAAACTACACCCCCTTCCAGATGCCTGTGATCAGTGAGTTAGCAGCACATTGTGGTGCCATCACAGAAAGGCACTCTCATTGCTCTTCACAAGCCTACTTGCAGATTTTCTTACAATATTCAAGAATTGGCTAAAAACACATTTTTTCCATAATCAATTAAAAGAATTATTCACCACTGAAAAGACAGTGTTTTAATAAAATTAGGCTGTCTATGCAGTAGAAAGGCCAAATTAGTTTTGACCTTCTGGGTTCTTCAGATTATAAAAAGGTAACAGAGAGATGGTTATTCAAAGAACCATTGACTGAATGGATCTTTGTGGAACCAAAAATGGTTCCTTTATGGCATTACTGTGAAGAACCTTTTTAAGCACCTTTATTTTTAAGAGTGAACACACTATAATTCCTCTATTTCTTCCTTTCCTTTCTCTTCTGAACAACTGTAATTTTGTATTGCTAGCACATCTCATGCCTTCTTAGATGATTTGCTTTACTGACTTGACTTGGCATGAGTAGACTTGGCTTCATATGGACAGACTTGGCTTGGGATGAAACAGAAACAGACTTGAACAGAAACAGAGCCACGACTCACCAACAGCAACATGGGCAACATATATATATACTAAACAAAGAGGGTCATATGACAAACCAACCAATGAAAAACAAGACACATGACTAAGACAACCAATGAGAACATGACACATGCAACCAAGGAACCAATCAGAACATAACATACAAGGTGTGTTCGACTTAACGCAGCACTGTGCAGCTCGATCAAATTCTGACTTGAAGCAGTGCATGCCGGTTAGAAATTTTGTCTGACTTGAGACGCCACACTGTTAGACATTTCTGTATTTTCTACAGTTATTAACTGTATATCACCCAGTATATTACTGCAAATTCCCTTTGCAGTAAATAACTGTAATAACCATTGCATTATGGGAATTTTCTGTGACGTCAGACCCCAAATACAGAGACTTACTGTATTTTTTAAAATTGCTGTATACTACTGTATTTGCTGTAATGGTCTCATTGGCGGCATTCTATTGAGGTCGTTTTATTTTCCTCATTTATTATATTTGGATTGACACGATTTGCCCTACACCGTGTCTACAACGCTGCAACAGCTTGGGACGGACTACACTGGATGTGTTGCATCGCTTGTAATGATTGGAAAATCCGTGTGTTCTTCATGTCAGACACAGCGCGAGCGCTTTAAGTACATCTGTAAGTCAGAAATATGCCGGGGAATTACTTTACTGTAAGCATCCACTGTAGATAGTATATATAATGGGTTCTATATTGTCTTCCTTTGTCGAGCCGCGGCCTGCCACTCGTTTCCGAGGAAGACGCTGAATCAGCGGGCAGCATAGCGGCGTTTGCCCGGGGATGAACCCGCGAGAGCGGAAGAGTTCCAGAGAACATCTACGCTGTGTGTCGCTGCAATTTACGAGAGATTAAGACCAGCAAGTAAGGTAAAAACAAATATACGTTTGTCTGAGTGTTTGTCAGATTTTTGCACACCGGTTAATATTTACCCGTCAACATGGCGGTTACAAACTTTACTATAGTAAACTGCGCTGTCGTTTCAAACGGCTTTTGTCAGCTTATTAAATTAAGTTATTGAATTCAAATATTTTTCAATGAGCAACGCTTATCTTATATTAACATTAGGTTAACTAATGTGAAATTTTGTTCAGGTGTTCGTGTGTTATAAACCTGGCCAGTAGCCAATTGAGGAAAAAAAATCGTATGTTAGCCAGGTTAGACAAGTTATATGGCTAACTGTTAGCTGTCTTTCTAGTTATACAATTAGTTTGTTATAATTATTAATGGAATTTAAGATTTACTGCATTTTGTTGTGTTTGTGTTTTAAAGGCAACTGCAATGAAGCATCAAGAAAGACATGAGCATGCCAACCACTCTGAGACTCATAGTTCATGGTAAGAGAACAACTATGGTTTTGAGATGTTTGTGTATTCTATGTGGGGTTTCCTTTTAAAAGTGTGCCATTTCTTCTACTTGTTTTTCAGAGAAGACATTTCGGTCAACACTTTTCTGTCACTAACAAAGTGGAGGGTGAGCAAAGGTGGTGGCCACGTTTTGGAGCAGCACCTGGGTTTTGCAGATGGCTGTGTGTCTTTTTCTCCATTGTTTCTGTTGCCTATAGATGAGCATACAACATAATACACTGCAAAATGTCCTAAGACAGGGGAAATGGTGAAGATGCACTGTTCCAGCAGTTTAAGACTGTATTTTTAAGTGTTATACATGCATTGTTTTAAATAAAGTATTTGATATTTTTGATAATTGTGTCTGTTCTAATTGAATGTCAGTAGTACCTATGTAGAGTAAAAAAAAAAAAATGAATTCAATATAAAATTATAAAATTTACTGAAATCTATATTAAAATGAATGAATTGCAGTAGTATACTGATGAATTTGACCTTTTTAATAGTATTTGCTACAGTTACAGTTTGCAACTGTAAATTAAATACGGTTTGCTACTGTAAATTCTAATTACAGTAACTTACTGGCAACAGTGTTTCTGGTTTATTCTAACATTCTCAAGTCTGATAATGCTCACAAATCTGTGTTTTTAGAACAGTAAAAGTGTTTTTACTGTAGTTGCAATGTTATATTGAGTTACGTTTGTCATAAATCACTGATAAAAGCATACAGTATATAACCCCACTTTATATTTAAATAAAATATGTTTGATGAGCATTATTCTTGTTCAGATGGCGCTGTATTAAGCAGTATATGAAAAGTGTATCTGTTGCTCATGAAAACGCTTTTGAAATGTTGGTGTATTTGACAAATACTGGATTTAATTCACTTCATCTGTGATAGAGCGTGCAAACACTACAACGTTTGTTGAATGTGTATTTTAATAATTCACAGAGACACCAGATTAACATGACAATCTGATTTATCTTAGAATCTTAGTCTATTCCACTTGTCCAACAGGTTAAATCCACAACACATCTGGTAAGAGAACACCATAAACACATCTGGACAGAGAACACCATAAAACTGGTAAGGAGCAATAAAGCAATTACCATACATCACATCTCCCCTCCTAAGAAATGTATTGCTCAACAGAACAGTTTAAGCAACACAACTCCTATTGTTTTAAATTCTGAATGTACATACTGCTTTTTGTTGCTGGTTGCCAGTTGTTTCTGACTTTTACTCTCACTTTCTCTCCATCTGCGATAGGTGGTAATGGGTTTGCTCCACAATCAAACTAACGTTTTTGTTTCAGCTGCCTGCTCTTGATGCTCTTATGCACATTTCTGTAAAGCTGTGGTCGCAACAGCTGTGCTGATGTTTTGTTTTCAGTCTTTGTCCCATGACCAACTGTGCAGGAGATAATTTCACACCATCAAAAGGAGCATTTCTGTACTCCAACACAGCAGGATCTCTTTGGCACACCTAGGCTTTCTTTAACAGGTTCTTGACTGTCTGGACGGTTCGTTCACTTTGTCCGTTTGACTGTGGGAATCCAAAACTGGATGTGGTATGTAAAAACTCCCAGTTTTCTGCAAATGCTCCGAATTCTGCACTTGCGAATTGTGGACCATTGTCCGACACCACTTCATCCGGGATCCCATGCCTTGCAAAGATGTATTTGAGAGCGGTCACAACATGTCTGCTTTTTATCTGTGTAAGTTTGGCAATCTCCGGAAACTTAGAAAAATAATCCACGCAGAGTAGATATTCACCTCTGTCAAAGTGAGCAAGTCTACTCCTACTTTCGCCCATGCTGTCTGGAATGTCATGGAAGATGAGTGGCTCTGTGACGTTACTCCATCTGAAAGTGTTAGAGATAGCACATTTCAACATGACATCCTCAATTTGCTTTGCCATGCTGGGCCAGAACATGACATCTCTTGCCCTCTCTTTACATTTAACAATACAGAGATGAGATTCATGTACTCTTGCTAACATGTCTGCTCTCAAGCTTTGTGGGACAACAATTCGCCAGTTCTTGAAGAGTAACCTGTCGGAACAGGTAAGTTCTTGGACCATCTACATGGTAGCGCACATATAGCTCCTAAACCAAGCCATCAACTGTGATCATTATGAACTTGTTCAAAACACAAAATACATTTACTTACATATATTTGTTTATCTGAATAGCTACAGTTTTACAGTGAATAATTTTGCATGTCTCATTTCTTAAACCATGAACGGTGGTGCCAGACATGTTCGGTTTGGCTACTTGTGGCCAAGAAACATTTAACTTGTAAACTCGAGATATTAACTCATCCCTTAAAATTATTACAATAATACAATTTTATTTTGAATGAAGAATAACAAAGACTAAAATAGATTATAACTGATATTGCGCTCGATTGTGACAGCATGTAATTCGAATTAATTGTTATTATGAATATTTGTTGAAGAAACATAATATAGGAATATATGAAGGAATATATAATATAGGAACATAATATAGAACTATAATGAAATCCATCTTTTAAATCCATTCACTGATGGTATTCTTATTTTTTTGATATTTATCCCAGACAGCAACATGTTGGCCCATATCCGGCCCAGACCTGGCCTGTGTGAAATCCATGCAGGCCAGATGTGGGCCGGATCTGGGCCGAAACTGCTTGCTGTCTGTATAAACAGTGGTGTAGTGGTGCCTGAAGTGGGTATACGCTCCATTTGTTCCCTGACTCTTCACAATCTCTGATAAAATCGGTCGAGTTTTCCCTGTATTAGAGCTGTTTAAACTTACTATATGAACGCATTCGTTTACTGGATCCTTGGACTGAAAAGTTTCCAGGGGTTCACCGGTTTCAGAAATTTCTGATCGTAAAATCCTGCTTCTTTTTATTTGTAAGGTATAATGTACTGATTCAAATCAGTAATCAATAATAATTATTATTTTGCGTATGAACAGGCAGCATCTGTGGTGCAGAGACTGAGTGGACGCGGGCGCATCAGGCGCAATCATCAAACATATTTAAAAGCAATCCAGTGCCACGGTCCTGGCCGCATCTTTGGCCGTCTTTACTGGGTGTTTTTAGGGAATCTTTGCATTTATTCACACATGACTGGATGTGGTGGACTGTCATGATTTTGACACTACTGAATGATACACATCAGAGGGGTTTTAAGTGGGTATATGTCTACACAAAGCTGACTGGTAAAGAAGTGAATACGCTGTATAGTTGCATATACCCTCAACTACACCACTGATTATAACTATTCTTATATATTTACTTTTCCGCTCCATTTCATGTATCTCTTTGCATTGGCCAAGTCAATTTCCTGATCTTAACCGGATTCAGCATGCATTTCCTTTGCTGAAGACAAAACTAAAGGCAGAAAGACCCACAAACAAACAACAACTGAAATCAGCTGCTGTCAAGGCCTGGCAAAGTATCACAAAGAAGGAAACCTAGTCTTGTCCATGAGTTTCAGACTTAAGGCAGTCATTGCCTGCAAAGGAATTCTTGACAAAACATTAAAAATGAACATTTTATTTATTATTATATTTATTTGTCTAATTACATTCATACTGTGTATGAAATAGTTGTTATTCCTAAGCATTTTGTTATATTTTTGTTCGACTCCTTGAATTAAAGCTTAAAGTCTGCACTTCAATTTCATCTTGATTGTTTAATTTTAAATCGATTCTAGTGGCATACAGAGCCGAAAAGAAGAAAATTGTGTCACTGTCCAAATATATATGGACCTGACTGTGTATTGAAAATCCCAAGTCTTAGCACTGAAACGGACCGTCTACAAATAAAGCCAGACCATCAGCCGGTGATGGATTTCTGAGCCAAGCGTGTTTAAAGCATCATATTAGCATATGTACAGTGTTTGATTTGCTAAATAGATGCATCCTTTGAGGAAAGAAACACATAAACGTTGTGCTAGATCCTGTTTGCCACAACAAAACGCATGGCTATCTGCTTTATTAATAGTAATGCTATAGGTTATTAATATTAAAATTATTATTATTATGAATAGTATTTATTAATACCAAATTTGGCACCAATGTCACTGTTTTAGTCCATTTAAGCCACATTAAAGGAGAAAACCACTTCCAGAACAAAAATTGGCAGATAATTTACTCCCTTGTCATCCAAGATGTTCATGTCTTTCTTTCTTCAGTTCAAAAAAATGATGTTTCTTGAGAAAAACATTCCTGAATTTTTCTCCATATAGTGGCCTTTAATGGTGCCCCCAAGATTAAACTTCCAAAATGCAGTTTAAATGCAGCTTCAAATGGCTCTAAATGATTCCAGCCAAGGAAGAAGAGTCTTATCTAACAAAACGACCATTTTCGAAACAAATCGACAATTTATATACTTTATAAAGCAGGAAAAATAGGCAAGATTGGAGTTTGACAAGGGTCAAATTGTGATGGCTAGACAACTGGGTCAGAGCATCTCCAAAACTGCAGTTCTTGTGGGGTGTTCCCGGTCTTCATTGGTCAGTATCTATCAAAATGGTCCAAGGAAGGAACAGTGGTGAACTGGTGACAGGGTCAATGGCGGCTAAGCCTCATTGCTGACCCCTGTCTGCCGAAAGCCCCAACAGTGGGCACCAGAAGAATTTTGAGGTGAAGAATTTGAACTCTGTGAGGTGTTGATTTGGTCTCCAAATTCCCCAGATCTCAATCCAGTCGAACATCTGTGGGATGTGCTGAACAATCAAGTCCCATGGAGACCCCACCTCACAACTTACAGGACTTATGGTCCTCAATGCACTCAAGTCATGTCGGATAGATCATATTTATCATGCCATTCACATCACGGGCTTGCGCAACCGGGAAGCCATTTCAGAGAGGCTCAGGTAGACTTTTTTGCCTCTCCAGAGACCTCTTACTGCTAGTTGTATTACTCCCTGACTGAGGGAACACTCGGCACAGATGCACTGACACATAGCTGGCTGCAGGGCCTGTGCGTATATGCGTTTCCCCCAGTGAGCCTTCTCGCACAGATGTTGTGCAAGATAAGGGAGGACAAGGAGCAGGTCCTGCTTGTGGCGCTCCCGGGACTAATACTCCTTGTGACAGCCCCTCTTTGGCAGATTCCTTTGAGGAAGGATCTGCTGACTCAGAGAGGCACCTGTGTCCAGACATCTGGAAACTTCATGTCTGGTCCAAGGGGTAGTAGACACCATCACTTTGGAGAGAGCACAGTCTATGAGACACACCTGTTCATCAAGTGGTGTTCACTGAGAGGACCCCTGGAGATGAGATCAGAGTCATGCTGTCCTTCTTGCAGCAAGGGTTGGTGCGAAGTAGTGATGGGGCGTTCTTAAACGATTCGTTCATTTTGAACGATTCTTTAATGTGACTGAGGATGAACAAGTCATCTCGGGGAGTGATTCGTTCAGTCGTGCATGCGCAACATCCTATTAGGTTCTGTACTGGAATTAGTTCACCTGTTTCGAGTCTTTGGGTTTTCGGACTCATTTGTTAATTTATGGGGCTGTCACATGATGAACGAACGAATCAAACTTTTTCAAATCGAATTAAAAAAAAAAATAAATAATAATAATAAAATAAAAAATTCAGTGTGACCTCCATTTAGAACAGGAAAGAAAAATGTTACCATTGATTGCATTGTACATTAAATTTGAAATAAGTATGTAATTAATTAAATTTGTTCATTTGAATTGTACTATTTTTGAGGTAAATGCATTTTAAAAGTTTAAAGATATTTGAGTCACATTTATTTGTTTACAACTTTGTGAAGGTGTAGATGTCTTAATAAAATGTTTTTTTTTATTTATAATAATATTAACATTATTTATAATAATTTATAACATTCATGAATTGTATTGTGATGCGCAGTATTGACTATTTAAGGTGATTATTTATTTGCAACTGCTATGGATGTTGTTGTCAATAAACAGTGTTTGTCATGTATTTGTTTTAGTTTTTTTTTAGTTTGATCATTAAAATAATTAAAAATGTCAACAGCAGGAACAACAAACTAGACAGGGAGGGATCACCCTTCCCAAAACGTGCCTCCAGGAACCTTTATTTTTTCCAGCCTATGAAAAGAATTAAATGCAGCTGTACTTTTTTGCATACACGCACATCCTGTAAGCTGAAGTGTGTGCCACATCCTGACTGAACAAACGAAAGCGCATTGATGCAGTTTGAAATAGTTTCTTGACGAGCAGCTTGACCAGGAAAAAAGCACTTAAGATTGCAGTCTCAGCTGAGATACAACTGACAGCTGAGATTCTCAAGAGACACGTACAAAGATGAAGGAGAGGGTAAACTTATATGTTATTGTATATTCTGGTCCACGGAGTTCTAAGTTTATATATTGGTGGTGGTGGGGAGGATGGAGTGGAAAGTCTGCGTCATCAACTGCAATTCTAATAGAGACACTTCAAGTGTCAAGCTGTGATTGGCCAGGAAGCTAAGATGGACGATCTTGGATGGTCTGATGGTGAGTGCAGTTTTTTGTGACTTTTATGTGACTTTTAATTTGCTGCTTGTTAATAGTAAGTAAGTTTATGTATTGGGTAGGATTAGGGATGTAAAATATGTTCATGCAGAATCTGTGCGTTATAAGTAGGGGAGCACAAATTAACATGCGGTTAGTTGTAACACAAGTGGTTTAAAAATTCTCACATATGCTAGCATAACCAAATTTACTGTATTTACTAGTTGCCAAATCAACACTATAAAAAGTGCGCTGCAGGGCTGTACAATGCGACATATATGCTACGAAAAAACTGCCGATTAATAAATTTACCACTGTAGCACGTGTGCGATAGAGTTTTGCCGCTGAATAGTGTGAAGTGATTTCGTTGTGCTTATCTGTGCGTGTGAGATTGATTATACTTGGTAGTTAGGGGTGTGCGATATGTTGATTTTTGATTGTGAACGATTCAAATGTGCTAAGATCGGCTAAGGGCAGTTGTGGCCTAATGGTTAGTGAGTCAAAATGGCTGCAAAACTGGCTGTTTTGTGACTGTTTTGCTATAGAATAGCATCTGTTAGCATCAGAATAGCATCTGTTAGTCTGATGCTATTCAGAATAACAGATGCTATTCTGTCAGATGCAGTTTTGGTGCCTCCGTCTCAATAAATAACAATGTACAACATGACATTCACATCAAATGTTAACTCTGCAGCAGAGTTACACTCATGGGACACTGCACATGAAGAGTTTCGTTGCAAAACGAGATATATCCATTTTGAGAAATGTTGGTTATTTGACATTATTATTTAAGACATCAACAGTCAAGTTCATTCACAATTTTTGTACATTAAACTATTACTTGAGCTCAGTGAAGGCCAGGGACACAATATTTTTCAAATCCAGGATATTTTTTATTTAATTTTATGTCCATAAATAGTTCATAAATAAGTCAAAAACCATGCCAAAATGCAACATATTTATCTTAACATTGTCAAACATCTTAAATTTGTTTAAAAAAACAATACATCATAAATATATGGAATAGTATATACAAAGATTGATTAATAATAATAAGATTCTGAGTTAGTTTTGACCAGAACATACACAACATAACATAACTTTTTTTTTTTTTTTTTTTGCAAAACGCTATAAACGTAGCCTACGTAGCCAATAAGAATTTCCATTAGACAAATTTTTACGTGGTGAAAATAAGAGATTATGAATGCCACTGAATGAAAATTTGATCATTTTATTAACAGTGCATGAAAAACGCACAGAAAGTGCACTGTCTTCAACGGGAACCATCTTAGCGGTTTTTATTTGAAGGCTCTCCTGGTGACTTCGAGCTTTCTCGTGGTCCTTTACTGCCTCGATTTTAAAATTACTGGTCCCCACCACGAAACTGTTAGTTTTATTTTTTTCTTTCGTGTACTCACGGCAAATCTGACAAAACATGACCGCATTTTTACTATCAAACACTAGCCAATGACGACCTGTCTGCCATTTACAATTAAACTTCCTTCTCTTTGTTTCGCACGCTCTGTCAACATTTTCATCTTCTGCCTCCTTCCTCTTCTCACCTCTTCCTGATCCTGACGTCTGTCCTAACCACCGCAGCATTTTGATTTTAGCTTATTTCGCTGTCCAGCTCAGTCCTCTTTGCTCATCCGATATTTCGTATTTCTTGTTTGTATTTTCGCGCTCTTGTCGTCCTTGATTGGACCCGCAAACCGAAGCGTACAGTATCTGCGCGCTGCTGCCAATAGGTATCTAAAACGTCACCCGTAGTGTAGTGTTCATGTGAAATGTAGGACGGAGGGGACAAACGACCCAGAGCCTCTCTGACATGATTTGCATGATTGGCTCATGCATCACCGGCCAAACTGGCTGGTAAGTTTTTAACAATACACGGCAAAATGATTTTTAACCCGCATTTGGCGGGTTGGCGGTGTTAATTTCGAACCCTGGTTATATCGCACTTTGTAAAGAAACTGGTCTGGCGGATATCGCGTTTTGTGAAAAAATACATTTTATAGTAGGCCTAAAATGTACATTCTTAAATTTTATTAATGGCACCAATTCACACATAGATTAAGGTACATCTGAACAGTGATTTCCAATAATAAAATCCAAATGTCAAAAAATGGCGTTTATCGCGTTTTGCAACGAAACTCTTCACATATTCCCAATCACAAAAGTGATTCACATCTGCTTCAAAGCCAGTTAAACATGTAATTCACATGCTGAGATTCCAACTTGTAAAAAGCGTTCACGTCCTCGTAGAACTCGTAATTACAACTTGTGAACTGGGAGTCTTCTGAGAAATATGACTTGTACCACCTGACCAACGTAGGCTCTGTTTAGGCGTTGATGGTATTGCCATAGAAAAGCATAATTCTGAGTCTGAGGATGTGAACAGCTCCGAGTAGAACATCACATGTAAGCTGCGTCTCATTTAGAAGGATGCATCCTCCGGAGGTCGCATTTGAAGGCTGCACACGCCATCGGGGAGGACTCATTTAAGAAAAGTAACCGTTAAATTGCAAAGTAAAAAAGAAATTATAGTATTTTACACCTCACAAGGAATAATGGTCAATTTTATTATGGTTACCTATCGTAAATAAGGCATCCTTGTTGTCATCTCGAAATTACAGTAATTACGATATGGCGTGAACGCAGCGTAAGAGTCTGTCAAACAGCGTCTTTCACATCTGATTGATTTTGCATCTAATACTGTCAAAAACACATAAGATTTATATATAAAAGGTTATGTCTAAAATGACAGTATTTGGGAGAGAAGCGGATGCATGCAGCTTTTAAAGCGACAGAACAACATGCTGCCGCTGGTCATGAAAGGAATAGTTAACCCAAAAATTACATTTCTGTCATTATTATCAACCCTAACTTGTGCTACAACTGTTTGGCCTGTGCTAGAAAACGTTCAACCTCTGTAGCATCAGTGCAATGTGCAAAAAAGTTAATGTACAGCCCTGTGCACCAAAATTAAAAAATCTTTTAAAGATATCTCTGAATATTTATTTTGTTCCATAGCAAAAGTAAATTTCTGGCTGAAGTAAATTTTTCATTCAAATACTGACAAGCTCAAGAGGCAGTGAATTTCATCAGAATCTAATACTGAATGCAGCTAGCCAGTCGAGCAGTGAGCAAGGCGACCTCTGCAATGTCTCAGTGTTTTAGGGAACCAAGGTTACCATTGTAATCAGAGACGTTTATCAATGAAACCACAGACATGTTGCTGGTGAATCATCATCATGTGTTTCCGCCATTGGCCCAGATAGCACACCGCTGAAACGTACACCATAAGCCCCAGCAACCTCTGACATTATTTCAAGTGGACAGACCTGCCTAGTCTGAAATGGCGCAGAGTAGACAAAATGGCCGCCATGTGCTCTTGAGGCAGGCCAATATCTACACTGAGTTGAAAAAAACTCCCAGATATGTTATAGCAGGGGTCACCAGACCAGATCTTGGAGGACCGGTGTCCCTGCAGAGTTTAGCTCCAACCCTAATTAAACACACCTGAACCAGCTAATCAAGGTCTTACTGGGAAAGTTGGAGGTAAACTCTGCAGGACACCAGCCCTCCACGAACAAGTTTGGTGACCCCTGTGTTATAGACTGACTCGGGGTGAGAATGCTCTTCTGCATGGGCACACATAGCCCTAGGGCAGTTCTCAAAATTTTTCTGCCATTCCCCACTTTGAAGGTAGAGAAGGATTCCAAGCCCCAACTCTCCCCAATCACCCCAACAAAATGGTAATAAAATAGGCTTTAAGTTGAACTGTTAAAATGTATTCAAACCTATTTTATTAACATCACATTTAAAAAAAAAAAAAAACATAACATCAAACAACAGCATTATAAACTTTTAAAAACATAACAACAAATTACAGCATTACAAACTTTGTAAAAAAAATTATACTATCACTTTGCATGTAATAAGACTTTGTTCAAAAGTAAATAATAATAATAATAATAATAATACAATTGTGTTTGCATTTTGCCTGATAACATCAAATTCAGAAAAGGAGAAAATAAGTGTCGACTAGTTGTGCTTTGCTTCATTTTGTCTCTTTGCAAACTGCATGCAAAACTAACAAAGGGAACACGCACAAGTCTCTCATCTGCCCCCACCACACCAACCGTTAATCCAAGACCAAGATATGCCTCATCATATTTTTTTTTCCGGCTGGCTTTTTGGTTGATTAGGTCCAGGGGCAGGGTGGCACGGGATGGCAACTGCCACCCTAAGAAAAAGCTGTGCCACCCCACCTACCACCCCAGAATTACCAGAGAATAAAATATAAATGTAAGCATTGTTTCATATGCTACTTTTCAGCTGCGGCAATAAGGCAAAATAATGGGAGAAAAGGCATCTTTCAATAAACTGTTCACGATGGTTGCACTCCAAGTAAAGTAGTGTAACTTTTCAATTACTTTATTAAAATAATGTAACTTGTTACGTTTATTTACTTTTTGATTACTTTTCTGATATTTTCAACTGTTAATCATTTTGAAACATTTAAACCAGGCAGAGTTAACCTTACAGTAGCACTTAACACTGATTACTGTCAAACTTTATCCTTTATCACTTGAATTAAGATTATAATAAGTAAGAGATAACATACATCTTTATTTTGCCATAACAACTGGCTGAATGTATATTATTTCACTTATTACACAGTTGCTTGATTTATTTAGATGTTTCGTGGCAAAATTATTAGACACGAAACATCGATCTGAGTTGAAATATTTGAACGCAAAGCTTCCATGAAGAAATCAGTTGCTAGCAAATGGCAAGTTCAAACTAGACAATTTAGTGGTACAGTGCAGTCATACCACTTTTCTTACACAACATTTCACTTAAATAATTAAGTAGTAGTACTAGTTTAAGCTTTAATATTTTATGAGCTAACCAAACACAAAGCTTCTGCCAAGAAAAATGATCAAGCATATAGCACTGACTTAAGTTGCCGCGAAAGAGTCTGAGCTGTGTAATAATTTAATTTAAACCACAGCCACCACAGATTCAGAGTTTTTTTTTTTTACTTATTTTTTGGGGCTTTTTATGCATTTTATTGTGATAGGATAGTAGAGAGATGACAGGAAAGAGCTAGGAGGAGAGAGGGGAGCGAGATCGGCAAAGGACCTCGAGACGGGAATCGAACTCGGGTCACCATGGGCGCACTTGCGCTATATGTCATAACAAAATCATAACATAACATCATAACAAGAAATAGTTTAATAGCTATAACACTGGGTTTGAAATCAAATGTTTGCATAGTTATGACAGAAAACACTAGCATCTAACAATGCCTTGGAAAAACCAATCTTAAAAAATAAAGTTTATGCATAAACCCAAATAGGAAATAAAACAGTTATCGAATAAGCATGTGTCCTATTCTGTGTCCTAAACTCTTAAAACATTGGTGTCTCATTTTAGAGCAGGCAATGAAATTTATGAAAGAAGTCAAATAAATCTGTAAGTGGGGGTGGGTGTGTAAAAAAATTTAGATGCAATCCCCTTTGTAATCACTGGCATTTTTCAAAAGTAACTGTAATTTAATGACACATTTTTTCTCAGTAACTGTAACTAATTACAATTACATTTATTTTGTAATTAAATTACGTAATTCCGTTACATGTAATTAGTTACTCACCAACACTGGTGTTAGGTAAGAATCTAGTCGTATTGCAGCTTTCTTGATTGTTAACATAATATAACTCTTTTTAGCTGGCCCATTTTCCCGAACCATTCATTAAGTTCTCACAACTAAGACACATTCCTCAAAAGGTTTAAAAAAATTTTTGTGTGTACTGCTTTTTTGCGGAACTGAGAAATGACTGCCTAGAAATATAGCTGGTCTTGTGTTGGGAGATCAAGAAACTGCTATAGTACTGTGTACTATAATGAAATCTGTCCGAATGTGCAGAGGACACTGAATTTATTTATTTACTATTTAATTTTTTACTGTACTGTATTGTACAATTCTTCGGTATTTTAATGTTTCTAGTGCTTTTCATCTACTACAAGATTACTTTACAGTAATAAAATGAAAATGATTTTTTAAACAAAAGTTAATTGCTAAGTTATAAGTCTGTATCTGTAATTTAATTTATGTTGTATACTGTGAAAAGAGAAGAGTTTTTTGTTATGGTGTTTTTGATCTCATGAGAGTTTAATGGGCAGGAAAGTCATCTGTACGCATTTAGGAATACCTGTAATAACTAGACTGAAAAGTTTGAAAGACAAATTTATGCTGGCTTGTCTTGAAGTCTTGTTTAAAAAAACATAAATAGTTTGGTCAGTTAGATGTTCTACATGTTGTCTAGATGTTCTAAAGTCTTGCTAGTTTGTTAGGATATTCTGGGTGGTTGCTAGGCTTTTGCTATGAAGTTACTGGGGTGTTGATAGTGTTTTCTGGGTGATTACAGAGATTCCCACCTCTGTTAAAGAAGCCCACTTCCGGAACAAAAATTTACAGATAATGTACTCACCCCCTTGTTATCCAAGATGTTCATGTCTTTCTTTCTTCAGTTGTAAAGAAATTATGTTTTTTTGAGGAAAATATTTTAGGATTCTTCTCCATATAATGGACTGCTATGGTGCCCCGAGTTTGAACTTCCAAAATGCAGTTTAAATGCGGTTGTAAACGATCCCAGCTGAGGAAAAAGTGTCTTATCTAGCGAAATGACCGTTTATTTTCATTAAAAAAATACAAATTAAATACTTGCTCTGCATGAACTCTGTATATTCTGGTTCAAGACAATTAGGGTATGTCGAAAAACTCCAATCGTATTTTCTCCCTCAACTTCAAAAATCATTTCAAAATCATCCTACATCACTGCAGAAGTACCGACCTAGTCTTTGCAAAGTAAACATGCAAAGAAGATCAAACACCCTTAACAAAAAAGGTAAAACAGTCGATTTTGAAGTTGAGGGAGAACATGAGATAGGAGTTTTTCAACATACCCTAACTGTCATGAACCGGAAAAAAACTGAGTTCAGGCAGAGTAAGATAAGACGAGCGTTTGACATTAAAAAAATATATAAATTGTATTATTTTTTATGAAAATAACCGATCGTTTCGCTAGATAAGACCCTTCTTCCTTGGCTGGGATCGTTTACAACTGCATTTGGGATCGTTTGAAGCCGCATTTAAACTACATTTTGGAAGTTTAAACTCGGGGCACCATATCAGTCCATTATATGGAGAAAAATGCTGACATGTTTTCCTCAAAAAACTATTTCTTTACCATTGAAGAAAGAAAGAAAAGAACATCTTGGATGACAAGGGGGTGAGTACATTATCTGTAAATCTTTTTTAATAACAGAAAATCAAACATTGTTTTTAAAACCTATCCATTTTCAGTGTTTTGATATTACTGTATCTCTTTCTAATGTTAGGAAATTTAAAAGTATAGCCAATGTAATTTTAAGGCAGGAAACACTAGTCATGAAGAAGTCTATGCTATTTCACTGAGTAAATTTCCATAATTTTCATAAAAAGCCATGCTAACAACATTCATGAGAGCACTGCACAAGTTATTTTCCATATAGCAATGTTTTTTTTTTTTTTTTAGTTATATTTTTGGCCATTTTTGTTGCTTTTAACGGACAGGACAGTAGAAAGATGACAGGAAAGTACTGGGCAGAGAGAGGGGAAAGGGATTGCCAAAGGACCTCGAGGCGGGATTCAAACTCGGGTCGCCACGAGCACAACTGTGCTATATGTCGGCACACTAACCACAAGGCTGTTGGCGCCAACTATAGCAATGGTTATTAATGAAAACTATGTATTATTGCATGAATAATAAACGATGATCCTTAAATCAATAAAAAAAAAAAAAAATTCTAATGTATAACTGTAAATTTTAAGAACATTTTGAAGATAACAGGCATTTTCTTTATGATATGAACATGGTCTGTTAATTGTGGAACCATGTTCTTAATCTGAATGCCCTCCCCTCCCCCCTTTTTCAGGACTTTCCAATGATTCCACAATGCCTAACAAAGGTATGCTACTTTCTGACAAAAAATCATGATGTTTGCTTTAAAGTCTGTCAAAAATAATTAAACTTCAAACATAATTAAACTTCATTGTCTGATAGGTATTAAAAGAAAGTGTGACCATGAACCATCCACCTCAAAGCCACACCTGACAACAGGCAAGTAAATTCTGAATCTGTCCACTCAAAATCTGACACTACTAGAGTAGGACTATTTAATTGAGTAAATTTCCTTAATTTTCATAAAAAATATGATCCTTAAATCAATAAACAAAACTAATTTTATTCTGTAAGTTTTAAAAAGATATTTTGAACATAACAGGCATTTTCTTTATGATATGAACATACTCTGTTAATTGTGGAACCATGTTTTGAATCTGAATGCCCTCCCCTCCCTTTTTTACAGGACTTTCCAACCATTCCACAAAGCCTAAGAAAGGTATGCTACTTTCTGAAAAATAATAATAATAAAAAAATCATGATGTTTACTTTAAAGTCTGTGACTGAGAAAACTTCATTTTCTGATAGGTATTAAAAGAAAGCGTAATCATGAATCATCCTCCTCAAAGCCACACCTGACAACAGGCAAGTAAATTCTGAATCTGTCCACTCGTAATCTGACACTACTAGAGTAAATAATCACTTCAGCCTAGAAAGTCTACATAATAGAACAAGCTGGTTACAGAATGAGGGGGAGGGGGGAAGGAAACGCTAGTCATGAAGCAGTCTATGCAGTTTAATTGAGTAAATTTCCTTAATTTTCATAAAAAGTCATGCTAACAACATTCATAAGAGCACTACACAAAGTTACTTTCTATATAGCAATGGTTATTAATGAAAACTATGTACTATTGCTTGAATAATAAACAATGATCCTTAAATCAATAAACAAAACTAATTTATTCTAATGTATAGCTGTAAGTTTTAAAAAAATATATTTTGAAGATAACAGGCATTTTCTTTATGATATGAAAGAAGTCTGTGAATTGTGGAACAATGTTTTTAATCTGAATCCCCCCCTCCCTTTTTTTCAGGGCTTTCCAACCATTCCACAAAGCCTAACAAAGGTATGCTACTTTCTGAAAAAAAAAAAAAAAAAAAAAAAATCATGATGTTTGCTTTAATGTCTGTGACTGAGAAAACTTCATTGTCTGATAGGTGTTAAAAGAAAGCGTAATCATGAATCATCCACCTCAAAGCCACACCTGACAACAGGCAAGTTAATTCTGAATCTGTCCAATCGTATTCTGGCACTACTAGATTAAATAATCACTTTAGCCTAGGTTTACATACTTTAGTCACACTGAAGCTACAACAAATGTAAAGATGTGATATCAGACATTTTCTTTATTTCCTTTTTTGAAGTAAAAAGATACTTTTTTTTTGCACACATTCTGGTGTAGTTATACTAGCAGGGACTAATAAGAGTATGACGATCTGGCATAAGTGTTACATACCAAATACATCTACACATATAATACATTGTGGTGTTTGTAAAGATATATATATATATATATATATCATATATATCATATATATTCATATAATGCATTTACTTAAATAATAATCCTCATTGTGATTGTCTTCTTCATTGTGAACAGATATGGACATTAGGGAGAATGCAAAAAACATCATGAAAAGAGTCACTGATAACTTACACCACACAATCAGTATGCACAATGACATCATTTCAAAGATATATAAAATGAATACAGTCAACAGAAAGACAACCATCGGGATTGTTGGGAAATCTGGAGAAGGGAAGAGCTCCCTATTAAGTGCAATCTTAGGAAAAAAGAATCTAATGCCGTCTGGTAGTTTTGGTGCTTGTACATCTGTTGTTACTCAGGTAAAAGCCAATCTGACAGACTCCAACTACACAGCAGAGATCGAACTCATCTCTAAAGAGGTTTCCCCATTTATATTCATCTTACCATGACTTTAATAAATATATAAATAAATCAGACTGGAGGAAAAGAAATAAAATCTTTTTTATATTGTGCCTGTGTAGGAGTGGGAGAAAGAACTCAAGGATCTTCTTACAGTTTTATCAGATGACAGTGAGGACAGGGATGAGGACTTGTTTGAAATTGCTGTAGAAAAGATCACTGCGCTGTATGGACGTGATGCAGACCAGAAAACATTAGAAGAGCTCCAGAAAGATGACAAATATGCTGAGATTGAAAACGTCATTACGGAAACTCAAAACTCAAAAAAAATCTCAAAAAGTGATGTATGTTTTTAGGACAATACAACTAATATTTATCATTTCACAAATAATAATAATAATAATAATAATAATAACAATAATAATGTAAATAATAATAAAAATGCTTTTTAAATTTATTTCTCACTAAAGTTAAAACAACTTATTTCCTCAACAGCTCTCTGAATTTGCCAAAGATATTGCATGTTACGTACTAAACAGTAGGTCAAGTTCCGGTGGATGGTTCTGGCCGATTGTGAAGTGTGTGACGATCAAGATTCCAGACTGTCGTGAACTCCTGGAACACATTGTGCTTGTTGATCTTCCTGGGACTGGAGACTGCAACAAGACTAGAGATGACCTGTGGAAATCTGTACGCATATTACCAGGGACAGATTATGACGCAGAGGTGCCCTGGGCACAGACCGATGTAAAGGCCCCCCTTGGTTGAAATCACATTCCGAGGAGAGTGGTATTTTGGCTCAGGGCAATTCAGGGCAAATACATTAAAGAGAATTACCAAATTATGATTAGAATAGATGCAAGCAGACACTGTCAAAATGTCAACCAAGAAATCAACCAATATCCTTGAAAAAACACATACATCAATTTTAATGTCAATAGTCAGGATAAGGCAATGTAATTACAAAACGTGCCCAATGTCAAGTGTAGCGTTATGCTGTGTTGACGACATATCGTAATTACCGTAATTCTGAAATGACAACGTGACATTCTACTCGGAGCTGTTCACGTCCTCAGACACGGAATTATGCTTTTCTATGGCAACACTATCAATACCTAAACAGAGCCTACGTTGGTCAGGTGGTAAAGCGGTCATGTGGTACAAGTCGTATTTCTCAGAAGACTCCCAGTTCACAAGTTGTAATTACGAGTTATACGAGGACGTGAACGCTTTTTACAAGTTGGAATCTCGTAATTACAGGAATTCCGATATGGCGTGAACGCACCTTTAGTTCTGGCAGGTCACATGAGTCATGGTTGCATCAGCTGACTCTCAGCTGATCCACTACTACTTATAGGGTTATGACGCCTCAGCATTCATATGTAGGGTCCTTTAGTATTATCAGCTGCTTTTGCGTTGCTTAATAGCTAATTACCCTCCTCCATCCCTAACTCCTCCTCACGTCCAGCCAGGATTTGGCCTTCTGATTCTTCTTTGAATCAGACTAATTCTAAAATGTACACATTAAATTACTAAACATTAATGATATTGGCAATACATTTATGTTGGTTCTGTTCTGTTACCCTAGGGGGTTATTGCTACTCTCCCTGCTCTCATCCATGCTTGGCTGCACAGATGCACAGGGAGTTCTTGCCCAGCACAGAACCATACCGCCAATTCAAACTGTATGCTAATTGTCTGTCATCTTTGACGATAGTGGTCCTGACAGAAATAAGTGATCGGGAAAAGTAACATAATTAGCAGGTATTTCACACTCGTTAATGTGCACACCATGACAGACAAAACTGTGTTATTCATTGATACATACTGTATGATAATCCGACAATAAAAAATGAACAACAACAATAATGCACTTACCTTTGGTCGCACTTTAACTTCACACAGAACTAGAGGAAGTCTTTCATGAAGTACATTGTAGAACATAATACAGAACTTTGCACAGTCAAAACTAATCAAATCCAGCAGCTTTCAAGGATAAAGTACTCATCTGGACTGTTCAAATAATAAATAACAGAGTTATATAGATTTCGGAGTTGCAGTAATATTAAAGCCTTCATGTCATCTCCCAGTCACCCTCCCATTCTATACGGTTATTCACTAAAAATATGATTCCTTTAAAATCTGAAACGTTATTGGGCTAAAAATCATCACACGTCTGTCTGCTGATCATTAGTGAATGATTATAATAAATGCAGCAGGCAATGCCAACATCAGCGCCTCTACAGTGTGCGTGTGTGTTTAGTAACATTGTGATAACTGATTGGACGCAGTACATGCACACTTGGGGTTATTTGTTAACCAATTATCCTATACAATTTAGATGTTTGAAAACTGTCAAACTGGCTCCAAACAAGCCTAATTTTACCTGCACTATCAAATTCAAAACTGTCCGGGAACCCGCCCAATCTGGCAACATTGCCCACCCCTCCGGTCTAGTGCCCTTGGTACATGTGTTAATTCATCCCTGGATATTATTACACCCTTTTAAAAATAAATATTATAGTACCATATGTTGCTACAAGATTGTCCTCTAACTCACTATTTCAAATTGTGTAGAAACTGTCAGAGTGCTCTTCTGTGTGGATTGTAAGTGATATCAATCGAGCAATCACTGACAGAGACCCCTGGGGGATATTAAAGCACTGCATGGAAGAACTGGGACCAGGAGGAGAGTGCAAAAGCATCAACTTCATCTGTACAAAGACTGATGAGATCGATCCAGTAGCATATATGAGGTTTGAATTAAAATGTACAAATAGCAAAAAAGAGTAGTGGGTCACATTTTTTGGCCAGTGCACTCTATGTGCCTAAATGTTGCTTGTCTTTTTAATTTTTATTTATGTATTTATTTTTTGACGCACTGTTGGAGAGTTCAAGTTGTTGTGCATCTTTCAGAATTTCAAAATAACACTTTCTGACTTTTTAATCTGTCTTTTTAGAGCTGCACGGCTTCCTGAAAATGGAAACTCAGAAGATAAGGTAAAGAATTTACAAATAAATTTCTGTTTTTCCTATTTTACACAAAATGTCTAAACGTTTCTGGAAATTTGGTTGTAAATGGAATTTAATGAATGTAACAATTTAACAGGAAAGAGGAAAAGTAGAACCTTAAGTTTTACATAAATTTTACATAAAACTATTAATAGAAATTTTATTTTATTATAATACAAGACAATAATAATAAGAAATTTTATATTTTTAAAAAATCTTACAAAAATGTAAAAAATGTATACATATTTAACCATTGAGACTGATACCACAACTGATCTATATTATTAGGCCCATTACACTCACATGCTCACATTGTTTTTATCATTCTTCAGGATCAGAAAAAAATGTGCATACTTCACAGAAATGAACTTGCCAAGACAAGTGTGAAAGAAAAGTTTGAAAATTCTGAAATTAAGGTATTTTAATCATATTATATTGTTGTTTTTATCATAGTTTTTAATATCAATTTGATTATATACTCTAAAAATTATATGACCAATAAGTCATGACAACATGTGTTTTTACATTTGCTCATCTTAATAAGTTAAGAAGATACAAAGACTTTTTTAAGCCTGTTTAATGAAAATGTTAAAATTACTTACATGGCTGAAAAAAATAGTATAGCAGCTTCTTTTTACAATGTATATTTATTTGATTTCTTTCTTTCTTACTTTTAGAAAAGATTCAGCACTGACAATCATTTTCTTCAAGTATTTACTGTAAGTTGCAATGCATTCTTCAACCCCAGTTTAAATCTGGAATCTACTGAAACAGGTAAACTCTCCTTGTTACTACACTACAACACCTCATCAGGACACAAAAATGTACACAAAGTAATAGTCTGTTCTGTAATACATTTTGTATATGTACTGTATATTTTAATTGCCTTCATATATCAAATAAATTTGTTTTTTAAATAAATTAGTTTAAATATTTTACAAGCCAGACAAAGCACTGAACAAATGATTCAATGTGACATACTTCTGTAGAAATCCCAAATCTGCAGGATGTTCTGAGGAGTCGTAACAAAAGCATTAACCGAGAACTGACCAGAGATTATGTCGATGAAGCAAAGGGAGTTCTGTCTCTGATCCAAAGTGTCCAGCTGGATACAGACAAGAAAACTGTATGCATCAAATTACACACATTTTACATGCAGATATTTTCAGAATGCTGCCATTATATATTATTCTGTAATTTAGTGCTGTTGTATGTGTTGAAGGCTGAAAAGAAAGCCAGTGTCCGCACTGAACTTGAAAACAATCTAACGAAGGCACTAAATGAACTGGACAAATATTTTGGCAACATTCATCATGATCTGAAACAGCGTCTCTCAAAGGGAGTGAAAGAATCAGTGAACTCATGTGTTGCTTCCACAAAGGCATTGGTAGCACCTGTAAGTGTGGTTTAAATATATCAATGTATGGCAATTTTCATGCCCCTTTAACACCTTGTTATTTTAAATTAACTAACTAATTAATTAACTAATTTTTAAAAAAAAAAAAAAAAAAAACAGAGAAAGAGAAGAGGATTCCATAAAACCCTTCAAGCTTTGTGCAAGAATCATGGATACTTTTCGCCAAAAAGAAGGGATGCAGTCCTAGATCTGAACAAGAAACTGGTGAAACCCCTGCATGAAAACATTAATGAATATTTCAGCTTGCATTTTCCGTAAGTTCTGTTTTTTCATTCTGTTTTCTGTATTCATAGATATTTCTACAACGGTCAGTTTCAGTCCTTAAATCTGACTGGGCATAAATGATGATATACTGTAGGACCATTGTAGGATTTTTCACTGTTTCTTCACCTTACTTGTCTCTGTGTATTATTTTTAGTAGTGGGTATTTTCAGTGAATTTAGTATAGGTACAGGCAAGTGTTAACTGTCTGCATGACAGTGACTAAGTCATACATTCAACCTATTCATTAAAAAAATGCCAATTTATTCAGGGACAAAAGAAGTTACTAAAACTTGAACTTCACTGTTGGGGGTGAAAAACAGACTGGTGGCAGATTCTAATTGTTTGGCCCAGCCTCAAAATTGTGGTATGTTTGATTCTTTGATAGAAATTCTCACATTTGTGAGAATTTTGTACACACCGTAAGTAATTCACTGTCACATACCCTGAAATTAACCTAAACTTTGCTTAATCTGGGTATGTTTGTTCCAAAACACCTGTGAAGTAGTGATGTTACGTTTGATACCAAGGCTTCGAGCTTGTATGAGAATGTCATACAAGAATATATACGAGACATACAAGAATGTCGGGTACTTCCAGATGGAGCTCTGTATCAAGGCTGGTATCGTTTTAATGAAATAACGTCACTAGTGATGTTCAAAGCTTTGTTTGATTGCACTGCTTTGAGAAAAGGTTTTGGCAGAACTAAGTCTGAAATACTGTTTTTAAACTTACACACCACTGCCTTCTGTCCAGTCCACATTAACCACTTTCACCTTTTTTATTCAATTTAAATAAATCCATAATTTACAAATAATAAATTGCTGCAAGAGTTCTGCAATAAAAAAAAACAGACATCAAAGGTTTAAATAAAATGTGAACTACATACTGTTGTTGCATCAAAATGTGTGGTAAACAAGCAGGAGACAATTTTCTAAAAATAACTCATATTCCTAAAAGAATAAAGTTATCCTATGTCTCTGGCTCAACATCTACAAAAAACAAACATTCTTTTACTCTCAGTCAAAAAAAAAAAAAAAAAAGATATCATGGAATAATGAACTTTACTTGCCTTAAAGGGGTCATCGGATGCCTATTATCTATAAGTTAATTTATTCTTTAGGGTCTTAATGAAAAGTCTATAATATACTTTGGCTAAAAATTCTCAATGGTAGTGTAAAACAACACCCTTTTTATGTTGTCAAAATGAGCTCTGCAAAAATCAACCTATTCTGATGGATTGCTCCTTTAAATGAAAATGAGCTCTGCTCGCCCCGCCCCTCTCTTCTTTCTGTGGAGTGACGAGCTGTGCTTGCCTTAGAGAGACTGATTTCTTTAGTCGCATTTAGTCGTGAAAGTTGCTAACTAGCAGGTTATTAGGAAAGGTGACTGCAGAAATTCATTAAAAAAACCTTATACTCATTCTGCTGTAGGTGAAGCAAGATCATGAATGATTTGCGTGAACATAGACGCATTTATGTAGATTGGGAGGCACATTCCCTTCACAAACAAATGTACAGGCATCTGAGAATGGCTCGATTTGAAAAAGGGGATACTATTTTATTATTATTTTATATTATTTTTACAGATTAATTAAAAACCACTGCTGATTTTTATCATTATAGGGTAGATGTGTACATACACTGCCAACACACATTAATGTTCAAACAACATGTGAAAGTGAACTTTGCATCCGATGACCCTTTAAAACATCTTTCCCTCTCTTCTAAAAAAAGCTGAGAAAATCATCTGTTCACACAAGCAGGCTTCTGTGTTGTTAA
The DNA here is from genome assembly GCA_036247105.1 of Cirrhinus mrigala. Lineage (NCBI taxonomy): Eukaryota > Metazoa > Chordata > Actinopteri > Cypriniformes > Cyprinidae > Cirrhinus > Cirrhinus mrigala. Next base: position 43,670 of record JAMKFB010000759.1, read on the forward strand.
ACTCCCAGTGCAGTTACAATGAAGATACAAAGCTCAACACTATTACATGCAAAACATTACTTTTAACAATTAAAACTTCATCAGCCTCAAATTAATTAGGCTAGTCTTTATTACATAACGCTGTTTCCTTTAAAGAACTACATTCAGTTTAACCGCAACAAAAAATAACAAATTAAAAAAAAATTAAATATTGTGAAATCTTCTGTAAATACGACATAAGAAACTGAATAATGTTATATTAAAAGTATCTCTTCCGTTCAGTAAAAGATGCTGTTTGATGTCATTATGCCTTAAGGAGTACAACTATATTAAGAACCGTTTCCAAAAACCCTGTTTATTTTTTTTTGTAATTTTTTTGGTTTGTTTTCTCTTGGCTGTAGTGTGAGTGGAAAAACAGGGAAGTCTGTGCAGGAGCAGATTGATAAATTCACTATCATCCAGAGTGACTCTGCTTACACCAGATCTTCTATGTTACGTCACATTCAGAACTTCATCAAAACAGAGGTGAGTTCAGTTCTCTTAGGGCACTATGTTGTTTATTGTGGCCCTGGTCCTCTGTGTCTGCTTTTATTTCCAATAAAGTCATTGTGAATCCTTGTTCCTTGTAATTAAACAGTCTATTTTGCTATTGTACCCTTAAAGAGATAGTTTACTCAAAACTGCAAATTCTGTCATTATTTAATCACCTTCATGTCATTCCAAACCTGTATGATTTGCTGTTCCTTCTTTAGTGAAACATAAAAGAAGGTACAAAAACTGTCTATCAACATTCTTCAAAATATCTCATGTTCCACAGAAGAAAGTCAGTCATACATGTGTAAATGATGACAGAACTTTTCTTTTTGGGTGGATTATCCCTTTAAGACTACTGAATCAATAACTTTGGTCTCTGCACATTTGAAATGAGTAAAAACAAATATCAACAGGTTCATGTTTGGAATCTCATCCAGTAAAGTTTACACTACCCTCAAAATTCAGTAACATCATCTTTGTAAATCTTTGTCACATGGTTCACAGAGTAGTGAGTGCTGAAATGCACTGAACACAGTGCTCATTTATTAATGGAGGGACTGACATAATTAAGTACCTTGATTAAAAACAAATTTTAAGATCTCTCTGACTTCCCCCCTCCTTCTAAAAGGAAAACAAACAGAAGACAAAGCTTATCAGTGAAACTGTTGAAAGAAAGAAACACATCTACTCATCAATTATAGAAACCATTCAGAATGAAATGGCTCCCTGTTATGAAGGTAAGCTAGCATTCTCACTAATTCTCTAACTAACACTAATTCTCTAACTAATTCTCACTGTTAACTAGTTTAGCATGTCTATTATTAACAGTGCTTATAAATCAGAGTACTTATTTATTTACTTACAAAGCATTTATTCTACATGACCATATACATCCATAATCCTACTTAAAACCTCAATAACTACCTTACCAACTATTAATAAGCAGCAAATTAGGAGTTTATTGAGGCAACAGTCATAGTTAATGGTTTGTTAATGGTGACCATTAGTAAAACAACTGCTGTATGCACACAGAAGTATATTATGCCAATAAAGAACCTTTATTTTTAGGAGTGTACATAAAAAGCCCATACAAATCTTTTTGTGGTTTTATCACAAACACATTTATTGTTAAAATGTTGTCTCCATGTAAAAGAAAATGAATACTGAATGTTTCTATTTTAGAAGCTGCAGCTCTGACAGGAACAGGATCCATGAAGGAAAGGCAAGACATGCTAATAACTACAGTCGATAAGCAAAAACAAATCATGTTCAACAAGGCAAAAACGGAAATGCTTAAAAAGTTAATAAACTTAAAGGTACGGATCTCACTTTTATTAAGACGTTAATAAATGCATTAAATGACTGAAATTTTCTTGCTGTTTGTACAGCTTCACATTAAGAATACTCTGAAATCAAAACTAAAGAAAGCAATGGATACCTCGCTGTCACAAGACAGCACAATCAAATTGATGGGTAAGAGAGAATGTAATCCTTTTAGATTATGCAAAACATTTTTGCATTTAAGTTACTAGCTGATTGTTCTTAATCACTACATTCAGAAAAGTTTATGAAAAATTTACAACACTTTATAATACATATTTTCTAGATGTCTCGAAAGAGACTGAACAGCTGGAGAGACTGTCAGAGCAACTGTCTGATTTATGTTCATCAAGCAAATAAGAAGACCGAATTCAACACAAATTAAGGAAGTGACAAAAAATTCTGCAGATTTCTGCAGAAAACAAAGTTTTCTTTACTCAAATGTATTCTTTTATTTTGACATTTTTGAGCATATGCTTCTTTGACAGAAGGGGTGTTATCTCTTCTGTCTCTCTATTTAATAATAACAGCCATGATGTGTTGCTCTTTTCTAAAAAGTTTGATTTTGCAATTCTGATTTCATGTTTTTGTGTTTATTACGTAATTATTTTTAAACTATGACTGAATATCCAGCATTAAGAATGCTCTCTCTCTATTTGATATGTGATGTCATACTTCTAAAATACATGACTATTAAAAATGGATGGAAAACATGTCTTTCAGATGGATTTAAATTAATACTATGGTTGTGTTGTTCATCATATTTACTTTCATATAAAAGCAACAGAACAAATTACATCCGGTTTAATAGCAAAGCATGAATGCAAAGCATGCAATAAGCATGAATCACGCAAGATCTCGTAGATGCTGATCCACAATAGTCTTGGGAGAAGAAAAAGGTATAACAGTTGTCCCTGGGGAGTACCTTAAATGGTACAAATATGGTGCAGAAATTGAATATTGAATATTTGAGTGGTTTGTGTACTTTTGCTTCCATTCATTTTAAGTTTTTTAACCATGATGAAAAAAAAATGAATGGGGTTTTTGTATTTTTCCATGCTATGCTGAAAACCAAAATTGAATTTAGAACCAAACACACAAAATGCTGACTGAAACTTCTTTTCAGATTTTTATGACTTTTCGTAAAGAATTCGTTTTTTGAGGAAAACATTTCAGCATTTTTCTCCATATAATGGACTGATATGGTGCCCCGATTTTTAACTTCCAAAATGCAGTTTAAATGCGGCTTCAAACGATCCCAAATACAGTTGTAAATGATCCCAGCCGAGGAAGAAGGGTCTTATCTAGCGAAACAATCAGTTATTTTTATAAAAAAAAAAAAATACAATTGAAATATTTTTTAATCTCAAACACTCATCTTGCCTTTCTCTCCCTGAACTCTGTGTATTCTGACTCAAGACAGTTAGGGTATGTCGAAAAACTCCAATCGTATTTTCTCCCTCAACTTAAAAACTAATTTCAAAATCATCCTACATCGCTGCAGAAGTACCAACCCAATCTTTGCAAAGTGAACATGCAAAGAAGATCAAACATCCTTAACAAAAAAGGAAAAACAGCGATACGGGACGATTTCGAAGTTGAGGGAGAACATGAAATGGGAGTTTTTCGACATACCCTAACTGTCATGAACAGGAACAAAAACAGTTCAGGCTGAGTAAGACAAGACGAGCGTTTGTCATTAAAAAGTATATAAATTGTGTTATTTCTATGAAAATAACCGATCGTTATGCTAGATAAGACCCTCAATAATGATTTTAAAATAGACATTGCAGATTTCTGGGTACTTCATCGTCATGAAATTATATACTGGGATGCATGTACACAAAATATTTGGTCATAATTTTGTGTATGCATGTACACAAAATGTACATTCAGAAAATCAACAGAAAATGTTGGTGATTTACTATTGATCAGTGCTACAAAAACACATTGAAAATAGAATCCTTTAAAGCTCTGCAGAGTCTTCTAGTATCCACAGCTCAAACTGACATGCTCTTGCTTTCGTTTCGTCCCCTCTAGCACTCCCGTAGAACATGCCCTGCATTAGTTGCAAAGAAATATGTAATGAGTATTTTATACATGTTTTTAGGTATGAAAAAATGATCAAGATCATAAAAATATCGAAGCCAAAGGTTTTCATAAAGCAGTATAGCTACTGGCAGGCCTAGATTAAGAATTCAGAGACCCCTGGGCACAATGTCTTGTCGCCCCCCCCACACACATATGCACAATCAACGTTTTAAATATAAAGTGCACTAATTATTCACTAATATAATAATGCTAAAGATAAAAACTCCTTATCTTTGTCCTGCAGCAGTTTCCTGAACGATAACAGACCTGAAGCCTTTACATGCAAAAATGAAGATCTTGGATGGTGTAATATTTAAATATCCATTGAACTCAGACTGGATCATTTCCATTTAATCTAAAGGGGAAAGTTAACTTTCATTTTTTTCACTTTCATTTTCCCTGAAACCTATACCTATTCTTTTTCAGAAGACCAGAGCTCCGGATTTAATAACTAATAGGGACACTGGAGAAAACTGTCACAGTTATTTAGAAAACAAGGCTAAAAACTTTAGAAGCTTTGTTATGGCTCATTATAGAATAAAACAAAAAATGCAAGCAAATCAGTATACACTGTAAAAACCTAAACTTTGTATTGTACTGATTTTTATGACTACTCTGTATGAATGTAAAATAATTTCGAATAAGGTTCACAAAGGAGAACATTTCTGTTTTACTTTAGTTAACACACCAAGAAGTCCACACCCACAGGTCAATCAGATTCAAAGTCAAAAATCATACTCTGACACTTGACAGCCGAATCGACCGCAGTCTCCTGTCCTTACAGACATTATCCTGTGAGATCTAAGCTAACTTTCTATTACAATTATGCTGCTTAAAGTTAACTAAAATGTAAAACTTAATGACCTTTTTTCGCTTACTTTTTAAAAGCAATTCAAAGACATATACATAACAGTATAATTGTTGAATTTTTTTCATCAAGTATTTGATCCGTGATTTGTGGACAGTGAAAAATGTGGAAATAATCAGATAAATAATAAGCTTGTTCACAAGAGTCCATTCTTAACTTGGGTTTCCTCTGAAGAAACTGCATATAAATTTTACATCTCCAGAATTCCTACAGTAGTTTTACTTTATAAATGTACATGCATCACATAAGCTGCTCATGATTCTGCCCTCATGAGTATTTATATGTATTTTCTAGAAAGTGTCAGTGTAATATGTGTAATACAAATACTTAGCACTACTTTGCATAGACACTGAAATGTACCATAATAACAGCATCTAAAATGTAAAATCATCTATCCAAACTTACAAAAAAGGATGTTTTTGCCCCTGTAAATGTTACAAAGTAATACCTGCAAATAAACAACAGCTGCTTTTCCACCATTGGGCTGAACAGCTCTAAGATCAGTAATCACAAATCTACCCTATAATGATAAAAATCCATGCAGTGGTTTTTAATTAATCTGTAAAAATAATATCCCCTTTTTCAAATCAAGCCGTTCTCAGATGCCTAACGGTGTGGCGTCACACCGACAGAGGCCACTCCCACGATAGTTGATTGACATGAGCTCTTACCTTAGACCAGCTGTCACAGTTCAGTAACTTTCCATGTTTTGATGCCAGAGCAGGGATGTAAGTTAGACAAGAATATCTCCGATTGAGCGATTGAGGTGTTGTGTTCCTGGATGTAATAATGAACATTGTGGTCGTCATTTACTCCCGACATCTGAGCCGCTGAAGATGCAGTAGATTACATTTGTTTGTGAAGGGAATGCACCTCCCGATCTACATATATCCGTCTATGTTCGCGCGAATCATTCATGATCCAGCTTCACTTTTTTTATGAATCTTTGCGATCGCCTTTCCTTATAACGTGGTAGTTAGGAAGTTTAGCGGCTAAACGCGGCTAAATGCGGCTAATGTAAACAAGACCGTCTTTCCACAGAGAGAAGAGAGGGGCGGAGTGAGCAAAGCTCATTTGCATTTAAAGGAACAACCCCTTAGAATGAGATGATTTTTGCAGAGCTGATTTTGGCAAGGTAAAAAGGGTGTTGTTTTACAAAACCATTGAGTATTTTTAATCAAAGTATATTAGAGACTTTTCATTAAGACCCTGAAGAATCATATCAACTTGTGGAAAATGGGCATCCGATGACCCCTTTAAAGTTATGGCAGTGGCTATTCGCACGAAGTTTGAATAACGAAAGAGGGTATTTACACTAAGTGCATTTAGCAATATAACATCCAAATCCTGGTTAAGCAGAGAAAGAAAGCTATATGAAAACCTGTCTTACAAGTGTCAGACAACACTGCTACTAAACTTAATACTCAGAACTAAATTAACTTCAGAAAAAGAATACAACAACAGGAAAGCAATATTTTTGGACACCAGAACATTTAAAACTCATTCTCTCAAAATGTAAAACAAAAAGTTCATATCCTCTTCGTTTTGTCAGCGAACTTACTAAGCTGATGACTTTTGGTCTGTGCGATCTATTCATGGCTGCACAGACTATAAACTTCATCCCCTTAAATGTTAATGGGCTTAAACGAAACCGAGATCAAACGTTTCAAGAACTACAAAATGCTGATGTTGTTTTCTTACAAAAGACACACATTAGAGTAGGAGATGAGCACATTATAGAATGTCTAAAGAACAAGTGGTATGTTTTTTACACAAAGTATACCTCCCAAATGGGAACAGTCATACTAGTGAGGAAAAGGCTAGATTTTGAACACAAAAAAATGGATGGTCAGCTGTACACTCCGGTTAGTTTTTATAACCATGAAAAAGGCATAAAAAAACTTGAATATTTCAACGCTGCATCCTGGTGGACATTTTGGAGAACACTGTCAATGTGACTGGTGCCTAAAGCATATGAAGCAGGACTGAAGCAACTCCAGTCCTTTTGGTCCACACGGCCCGTGAGATCATTGGTGGGTACCTGAAAGTGTTAAAGGGCACCTACTGAATATGTCACCAACTTTTGTTGTCTTCAGAGCCGTCTTGTCTGTTCAACATGTGTGAAACATCATCCTGGTGAATTGAGCAGTGCTTTGAGGAATGTGTGCCTCCGTGTTTGGATTCTAACAATTGAGGGCATATTCTAACTTTTGCGCACACTTATACACTCTGCTCCCGCATGTTTGTGTCTTGGGCCATTGCAATGGCTCGGTTTATCTCAGCTCACAACGACTGCTTTGATCCGCGGTGTCCGCATACCCTTTATAGTCAGGTTGCCTGATACCGCGGATATTGCTTGTGTTGCTATAACGATGAAATGTGAGTTTTTAGCTCAGGGTGTGCAACATCATGGGCAGAGCTATATTCAGCTCAGTCGTGCCTCTCTAATATGCATGTTTTATGTGTGATGAGCCTTGCTGGGCATGGATATACTGAATGCTCTGTGGAGAGACGCTGCAAGCTTTCTCTCCCAGGGTGTTTCCAGCCTGATCTCACAACAATTCGTACATATTTTACGTGGTGGCTAATTCATACAAATTCGTACAACCTACTCATGCAAATTCATAAGTTTTAGTCTAAATCGTAGCCATTTTACAAGTTCCCAATTCTTATGAATTCGTATGAATGCCCTTCACCTAACAACGCTCCTAAACCTACCCATCACTGGGATCATGTGAGGTCGTATAAATTCATACAAATTAGCCACCTTGTAAAATACGTACGTATTGCCTTGAGATAGCGTTGGTGTTTCAGTATCTAGAGTGGTTACGGAGAAGGTTCTGAGGACAGCTATGTTCTAAACTGGCATCTATGACTGGGTTGGGTTCCCCTTGGGGACAAGCTCTCTCAGATAAGCATTGAATCTTTGTTTGGAATCTGCTGTTTGAGGATAGCTGTGTTCTAGTTTGGAGACTACTCCTCCTTGTGGGGTCTTTAAGTAGTGTCCCACTTCTTGACCTGGGCAAACTTCAGCCTTATCTGAGGGAAATGCTATTTGAGGATAGCTGGGTCCAGCCACCAAATGTTTTTGGACTAATGGACTAATGGTATTTTGTGTTCACTCCTTAGTGAATCATTACTATGATCTGATCTTCCTATTGTGAGCCTCTGGTTAATATATCAGTGACTCGCTAGCCTACTGTGGGACTGACACTGATTGGGGACCTCATTAGTATAGCCATCTAAGAGTGGTTATATTTCAGCCATTGTTATGGCAGGACAGGCTTACTTAAAGGGGTCATTAGATGCAAAGTTCACTTTTACATGTTGTTTGAACATAAACGTGTGTTGGCAGTGTGTGTACACAACCACCCTATAATGATAAAAATTCACCCAGTATTTTTTTTTTTAATCTGAAAAAATAATTTCCCCTTTTTCAAATCCAGCCATTCTCAGCTTCTTGTCTCTGTGATGACACACCGACAGAGGCCGCTCCCATGATAGTTGATTGACACTGGCGTCTTGCGTTAGTCCCGCCTTGAATGAGCAGTAACAGTCCGATCACCATTGTTTCGATGCTGGAACAGGGATGTAGACAAGAATGGCTCCTAAGCGATTGAGGTGTTGTGTTTTTGGATGTAATAATGAACGTAGTGGTCTTCATTTACTCCCGACATCTGAGCCACTGAGGACGCAGTGGATGACTTTTGTTTGTGAAGGGAATGCACCTCCCGATCTAAACAAATGCGTCTATGTTCGCGCGAATCATTCGTGATCCAGTTTTGCTTACAGCAGAAGTGCTAAAAGTTTTTTTTTTTTATGAATCTTTGCAATCACCTTTCCTAATAATGTGCTAGTTATTAGTGGCTAAATGCAGCTAAAGCAAACAGGCTCGTCACTCCACAGAGAAAAGAGAGGGGCGGGGCGAGCAGAGCTCATTAACATTTAAAGCAACATTGACCAGAACAGGTTGATTTTTGCAGAGCTGATTTTGGCAAGGTAAAAAAGGTGATTTTTTTACACTACCATTGAGAAATTTAACCAAAGCATGTTATAGACTTTTCATTAATCATATCATATCAACTTGTGGAAAATGGGCATCCGATGACCCCTTTAAATGCAGCTATCTGAGGCTAGATGTGTGTTAACTTGCCCTTTCCTGGAAGCGTAGCTATCTGAGGATAGCTATGTGCTAGCTCAGGGATTGCTCCCCTGCTTAGGGTTTTTAAGTATCAGTCTCCTTGAGCCCTGCCTAGATAGTGATGTCTCCCCTTAAAGGGTTTACAATTAGACAGCCCACTGCTGGCGGTCTTGGCAGTTGCAGTGGTCCTCTTTCCTAGAGCCTAGCTATCTGAGGATAGCCATGTGCTAGCTCGGTGACTGCTCCCCTGCCTAGGGTTTTTAAGTAGCGGTCTCCTTTCGCCCTTACCTAGACAATGCTGTCTCCCCTCTCTGGGTTGTAAGTAGACAACCCACACTATGTGGTTGGATCAGTAGCCTCTAAAATTCCAAGTCTAGATCCAAGGGCCAAAATTCTGCTTCTGCTTGGAAGAGATCTCATTCAGGCACACAAGGTGGTGGAGCAATGCAATGGACCACAACATGCTCCTTTTGCCAAGAGGCTAGCCCTTGGGTGGGTGATAGTTGAGGATGTCTGCCTTAACGGAGCCCACAAACCTTCAACGGTTGTTTTAGGAAATGGGCATCTACATGAGTCCATGTCCAAATAGTATGTATGTCTCAGTCTTCATGATGAGCCAAAAAATTCCTTAAAAAATACCCTAAACAGATGAGTTTGTCGACACATGATGAATGTCTCATAAGCGAATCAGTTTTCTGCTACACAAGGGATGACAAACCAGCTCCCTCCATGGAGGACCTGGCCTTCCTGAATATTATGGAAAGAGAATTTCATCAGGATGAGTCAAATAGCTGGGTTGTTCCACTTCTGTTCCGTAGCCCTCGGTAGCGCCTCTCTGAATAACAAGGTACAAGCCAACAACCAGCTCATATTACTGACTCGCAAACTGAAAAAAACACCACAAGCTAAAGCAGCACTTTGTGGATTTTATGAGTGAGATCTTTGAGAATGAGCATGCAGAGTTGGCACCACAATTACAGAAGAATAAAGAGTGCTGGTATCTGCCAATGTTTGGGGTGTACCACCCAAGGAAACCTGGACAGATAAGAGTAGTATTCGACTCCAGTGCTCAACATCAGGGTGTATCATTAAATGATGTTCTCCTCATGGCCCTAACATAAACAATAGCCTTTTGGGGGTTCTACTGCGATTCAGGAGGGAACGTGTGGCAGTGATGGCTGATATCCAGTAAATGTATCACTACTTTGTGGTAGCAGGAGAACATCAGGATTTTCTACACTTCCTTTGGTACGACAACAATGACTGAAACAATGAGGTGCTGGAGTATCGGATGCGATGCATGTTTTTGGTAACAGCTCGTCTCCAGCAGTTGCGATATATGGCCTCAGAAGAGCTGCTCTTACAGGCAAAAAAGACTATGGATATGAGGCAAGTGGAAGTCATGAAAGCATTTCCTTCTGCTGAAGGATTGTCCAAGGTGTTCCTGCCACCTATATCGGATGTTGTTTTATTGTTGTCCCCTGGGACTGAATAGACAATATCCTAATTGTGCTTACTGATGGCATCTTCCAGATACCAGATGGTGGGTATACTGTTTCCAGTGTAGTTTACTTTTCAAGCCACTAGATTCCTTTAATGTTTTGACATTGTCATTCTCGATATACATCTCGTTCCAAACGGGATATATCACCCTCTGAAGGGCACTTCGGAGTGAAAACAATAATGGCTGCCATATTAAAGGGTTGTTCCAAACCAAAGTGCTCAAAACTGGCCACTTCAAAGGGCCCTTCGGAATGAAGGATTTTAAAGGGTACAACTGATGGACACTTCGGGCCCCCATTATCCTTTGCGCTGATTCTTTCCATGATGACGACGCCTCCGTGTGGTCACGGGATGATGACGCAAAAGGGCACTTCAAGAAACAGTTGTTTGATCCCCATACACCCTTCAACCCTTCAAAGCTCTCACTTCGGAGGGTAAACCCTTTGAAGGGATTAGGAGATAGGGATGAGCCCTTCCGAATGGAATGCAGGGAGTGAGTGACTTCTGACCTTAATAGCATTATTCACTGATATACTGACTTAATGATAAAAACTCTCAATCTTTGAGATATTTGTTTCAGTTAGAGTTCACATTCTTTCTCAGTATATTCAGTACTCAGTATAAGTAGATCTATAAATTAAACCCTTCTCTTTCACTTCGTTTAACAAAACAAGTAGTCCACACCCACAGGTGAAAGAGATTTAAGGTCAGACATCTTGTGCTGCTGAACTTATCAGCTGAATCAACGGCAGTGTCCTGTTTCACAGACGTTATCCTCAGAGATAAAAGGTAACTTTTCCTTGAATTTACTGATGTGCTTAAAATTAGCTTAAATTGTTTATTGTAGGGTTACTTTTCATTTTTAAACGATGCACAGAAACATATTACTATCCTTGTGTAATTTAGCAAACATGCATTTGACATCATATATTTTAGAATTGGTATTCATTTTATAATTAATACATAATTTGATGTACTTGTACGCTATACAACTGCATTTAAGGGACTGAAGTGGGCTAAAAAAAATAGCCAATACATCGTATTATTTTACTACACTTGTATTTTTTTACTAAATTATTGTATTACTATTATTATTATTATTATTATTATTATTAGCATTTTCATTATTATTATTATGTTTTTTAATTTTTTTTTTTTTTTACAGTAGAATGTAAGTTTGTAAAAAGGTCAAAGGTTATACGATCAAATTTCTGCCAAAAGTATTGCAGTCAGGGATAAGAGAATATTACGCTTAAAATATTAACGCAAAATTATTGTACACAAAAAATACGTTAGTATTTTAAAAATAAAGGTGCTTAGCAAAAGGCAGTAGCCTCACAGTTTCACTGTTATATGTGCCTGGCTCACCTATATCTGCCAAGTTATGGTTGTTACTGTATGCCAGTCAGCGTTTAATCCACTGTATATTGCTTGTGATTTGTAAATTATTTTTGTCATGTATTGTTTTTCTGCAAACAGATTTGCAGGTTTGTTTTTCATGTACAGATCGTAAGATTTCTCACATTTTGTATTACTGAGATTATAAAATGGCATACAGTTTAGCAATATCACACAAGGAAGAGTGTTGTTTCCCCGAATATCAGCACCATAGCAAATGTTTATTGAACTGTAGTATAAAATCAGTTTAATTAGAAGTTCCTTTTCAGTCGGTCATGTTCAATGTTACATCAGAACGACTGTCGAATTGGGATCCCAGTTCATCAGTTGTTCTGACGCAACATCTCCTCCATTTCCTCCTCCAGGGAAAAATGGTTATTTGTAACCAAGACGTTCATTTTGAGTGAGATTTAAAAACAATATTGCAACTATTTTCTCATTTTGCTCTATTTTGATGAGGAGTCCATACAAAACCATAGCAGAACAATGTCCTCTACAAGCACCTGGCCCTGCCCAATCACTTTCCCTAAACTGGCTACCGTGACATCTGTATTATGCTGTATTAAGTCAGTACATGACAGGACATCAGAAAAAACAAACAAACAAATCATTCAAGACATCAGAAAAAACAAACAAATTATTCATAATTTGCTTTAAAATGAGGGTGGTGGCAACTGAAATTCACATTATCATGGCTTTCATGCATGCAATCTTAACCTAAGGGCAAACACAGAGCTTTAATGTAAACAATATGCAAACTCGTGGTGTTTCCTGATGTACATGTGAGTCTACAAAACTACAGCTGATGTTGTTCATAGTGTTGCTCAAACTGAGCTGTAAGCACTTGATAACTATCAATACAATTTTATTTAAACATATTTATTTCTACACATTAAAGTAAAAAAATAAAAATGAATAAAAAAACCTGGAGGTGCACATATACACAGCAAAAAGGACAACTGCCAGTGACTGTAGTGCATCAGAACTTCACAGATATGTAATAATGTTATTCTAAATGCAAATCATTATTCACTGATATACTGACTTAATGATAAAAACTCTCAATCTTTGATATATTTCTTTCAGCTAGAGTTCACATTCTTTCTCTGTACATTCAATACTCAGTACAAGTAGATCTATAAATTAAACCCTTCCCTTTCACTTCGTTTAACAAAACAAGTAGTCCACACCCACAGGTGAAAGAGATTTAAGGTCAGACATCTTGTGCTGCTGAACTTATCAGCTGAATCAACGGCAGTGTCCTGTTTCACAGACGTTATCCTGAGAGATAAAAGGTAACTTTTCCTTGAATTTACTGTTGTGCTTAAAATTAGCTTAAATTGTTTATTGTAGGGTTACTTTTCTTTTTTTAAACGATGCACAGAAACATATTACTATCCTTGTGTAATTTAGCAGCTGATGTTGTTCATATTGTTCCTCAAACTGAGCTGTAAGAACTTGATAACTATCAATACAATTTTATTTAAACATATTTATTTCTACACATTAAAGTAAAAAAATAAAAATGAATAAAAAAAAATCCTGGAGGTGCACATATACACAACAAAATGGACAACTGCCAGCGACCGTAGTGCATCAGGACTTCACAGATATGTAATAATGTTTCTGTAAATACTGATATACTCACTGATATATTTACTGATATATTTACTGACCTAATGATAAAAACTCTCAATCGTTGAGATATTTGTTTCAGTTAGAGTTCACATTCTTTCTCAGTACATTCAGTACTCAGTATAAGTAGATCTATAAATTAAACCCTTCTCTTTAGCTTTTTCGCTTTTTGAATTTATTGTTGTACTTAAAATTAGCTTAAATTCAAAAAAGGCTAAATTCAAATTTTATCTTAGTTACTTAGTTGGTTACTTTTTTTTTTTTTAAACAATGCACAGAAACACATATTACTATCCTTGTGCAATTTAGCAAACATGCATTTCACATCATATATTTAGGGCCTAAGGTGTGAGGACCCTATTGGAATTGACAAGCCGAGCTCTAGGCTACTGTCCTAGACTATAGGCTATATCCCTTAAAAGAATCTCTTTTCTGATTCCTAGTCTGAGCTCTGCCCTACGGTCAGGCATCTTTAGCCCGGTCAGGTAAGTTCTTGGGTATGCAGCTCAGGCCTTTGGCCGAAGGGATTAAGTCACTGACAGCCGCCTGGACGTCTTCTGGGGCAGTTCCCTCTACTTGGGTGGAGCTGGTACTTAGTGCTCGACTTTGGTGTCTGGCTTGAACTCCCATCAGCATGGTAGCGTGGGTATAACCATTCCCCATAGCGACCTCTAGAGGATGCAGTTCGAAGTTCTCTCGAAAGGGAACGTCTCAGGTTACGTATGCAACCATGGTTCCCTGAGAAGGGAACGAGACACTGCATCCTCTAGTCTCGTCGCTTCGGACTCGAGCTTCAGGCGAAGTAGCGGAAGATGTTGTGCTGGTATGAGGCACCGGCAGTGATGTCATAGGCTGTCGCCGGCCAGTACTGTGTAGTTTTTGTATATAGGCTTCAGACACGGGTCACGTAGGAGACGTTCCCCATAGCGACTTCTAGAGGATGCAGTGTCTCGTTTCCTTTCTCAGGGAACCATGGTTACATATGTAACCTGAGACAATTTATTCAGATCAACACCAAACCTAGTCAGTGTAATCTAAAGCCCTTTGTGATGTTAAATTGTGAGGATCTTGAGTTTTCATTGGAGGGCGTGTCGGTGGCACCCTATCAAATTTCGATGTTTCGCCATGAAAAATGAAGTTGTTATAACTAGAGATCGACGATATTTCGATTTACCAATATTTTTCCCGATATTTAAGCATTTTACCATAATCGGTTATCGGTTTTGTAATATCGGATTCACCGATAAACGGCGCCATCTTGTGGGTTTTTTGAGATTACTGGCAGGATCGCCATTTCAGCGCGTCTGAGGGGAGACGAGACAAAAACAACAGCATGCATAAGCCCTTGCTTTGCTGTAATTAGTAAACTTTATTTAATATAACGGCTATTAATGCACATATTAGAGTCATGTAAGATAATCCGTCCTAATAAACATGTAAATTTGTCTGAATTAAATAATATACAGCCATGAATGAGCACATGTTGGAAATGAAAGTGCTGAATTTCATTCTCTCTGTGTTGTCCATATGCTCATCATTAGTCGAGTGAAGTCAGAGTTGGCTAAAATAATCCATCAAATCCTGTCCCAATAAAGACTTAACTTTGCCTCAATTAAATAATAAAGCCATGAATGAGCGCATGTTGGAAATAAAAGCGCTTAGTTTAATTCTCTCAGTTGTGTATATCATTAATCTGGTGAAGTTGCTTTCATTTTGCTGTTCACTCACTGGGTTGATGCTCAGGAAATGTTCCAGCACAGCCACCGCATGTAACTTTCAACAAGATTCACTTGTTTAAAACACCCTAAATTATATTAACATTTACTATATAACCATTATTTCGCTAATGTACATCTAAAAATATACAACTCTATAACAAATTAATTATTTATTATCTCCGCGAGCGATCGCAGTTTGAGTATAGTTCTGTGTAAACAATGCTTTGTCAAAATCTAGAACGACAAAATATTAGTGATTCTGATATAACATACCAGTTTAGAAATGCAAAAAATACGATTTTTTGTTTGTTATATTCCAATATTTCAGAAAATATTATTCAGTGAATTAACATTATCCAGTGAGCTATTCTTTGCTCTTTATATTAAACAGCTTATAAACCTACTAAAACTGTTTTTTAAGATGAAGTTGATATGACTCCTGTCCTTTATTTACTTATGTAAACTTACGTATGGACTTACTTCACTCAGTCATTTATTTACTTTATAACAGTAAATAAATATCGGTTCTACATATTGGTTATCGGGCACACAAACATGCAAATATTGGTTATAAAAAATCAATATCGGTCGATCACTAGTTATAACTCAGACACACAATGTCTGCTCTGCCCCAAACTTTACATGTTCGATAAGAGTCCTGGCCTGAACACATCTCAAGGGGCAGATTCCTAGCCTGAATGCGCAAGACATGTCACTTCCTGTTGCCAGCAGGTGGTGCTATGACTATAACTGAATATGAGCATGGGCAGTAAGAAACTCCTCCTAGAGATTTCATGACATCAACGTTATATTTGGTCAGTCTGATTCAAAGGCCTTGGCCAAGATAAATTGTGAAGATCTTGAGTTTTCATTGAAGGGCATGTCCGTGGCAGCCTGACAAAGTTCAATGTTTCGCCATGGGAGTAGAAGTGTTGTAACTCAACCATGCAATGTCCGATCAGCCCCAAACATCACGTTTAATAAGAGTCCTGGCCTAAACACATCTAAAGGCCAATATTCCATTATAATCATAGCACCACCTGTTGGCAACAGGAAATTACTTGTTTTACACCAACTTAAACATAAAATGTCCGATCTTCACTCCGAAACTTCACGTTTGGTAAGAGTACTGGCTTGAAGACACCTAAAGGCCAATATTCAGTTATAATCATAGCGCCACCTGTTGGCAGCAAGATGTGTCATGTTTTACACTAACTTCAGCATACCATATTCAATCTGCACCAAACCTCACATATTTGGCAACAGTCTTGGTCTGAACACATCTACATGCCAATGTTCAGTTATAGGCTTAGCACCACCAGCTGGCAGCAGGAAGTTTAGCACATATATATATATATATATATATATATATATATATATATATATATATATATATATATATATATATATATATATATATATACGGCTACTGGCACTGTTTAGGTTGCCCATCACTCAACCTAGCAAACAACATTTTTTTCTAGGTTTTATTTATAATTGCCTGCAATCAGGAATTGTACCTAAATGTTTAAAGCATGCAATTGTTAAGATTACTCTTAAAAACTTAATCTGGACCCAACAGTTTTATTTAATTTTAGGCCCATCTTTAATATTTCTTTTTTATCCAGAATTTTGGAGAAAGTGGGTTTTCACCAGCTGCAGAGATTTTTGAATGACAACAAGGTTTTTAAATGTTTTCCAATCAGGTTTAGAAAGTTTTACTCTACGGAGACAGCACTTGCAAAAGTTTTAAATGATGTTTTAATGGCCACTAACTCAGGTGACTCTGTTGTACTGGTACTATTAGATTTAAGTGTGGCATTTGATACAGTTGACCATGAGGTCTTGCTTGCTCAGCTAGAGCAAGTTGTGGGCATCAGAGGAACTGCATTAAGTTGGTTTTAGTCATATCTTAGAAGCTTATAGAAGCTTCCCAATCAATATAGGACAATGTTATTCAGAGGTGGTCCCCCAAGGCACTATTTTGGCCCCTTTATTGTTTTCTTTATGCTTCCTTTAGCCTCTATTATTTGCAAAGCATGGCTAATACTATCATTGCTACGTAGACGATACTCAACTTAATTTGCCCTGAAGCACAAAAAGCCTGTGCCTGTCTTTCCGATATCAAAGGCTGAATGTCTTAAAATTTTTAAAATCTAAATGAGAGTAAAACAGAGATCATTGTGTTTGGCTCTTCTGAAGTCCTAAACATTTCTCATGTAAATTCTGGTGTTTTACCTTCTTCAGTTAAATCACGTTAAAAACGTATTCAATACTGACTTGTATACCTCAAAGTCCACTTCAGACTCTGTAACTATTAATGCATTCTTAGATAAATGTGAACTTCCCAGACTGAGCGAGGAAGATTGTGATTCCTTGAACTCTGACCTCACACTTGTAGAGGTTCGGAGCGCCATTGCCTCCCTAAAGAGTAATAAGGCGCCTGGTCCTGATGGACTTTCAGGGGAACTATACAAAACATTCAGTGAGAACTTATCCCCATACCTGTTGAAATTATATGAACATGCTCAGATGCAGGGTAATTTACCCCCCACCTTAACTGAGGCTGTGATCACATTAATTCACAAAAAAGGGAAGGACTCACAGGAAGTAGGCGCTTATCGTCCTATTTCCCTCCTTAATGTTGATGGGAAATTATTTGCCAAGATACTAGCTAACAGGCTGAATCCTTTATTGGAAAAGCTAGTTCATATGGACCAGACGGGTTTCATACCAAATAGGAGTGCTAATTTTAATCTTAGACGCCTTTTCAATATTATGTATACAAAGAGAGGCCCACCCACTGATCTTGTCATACTTGCACTTGACGCCGAGAAGGCATTTGACCAGATTGAATGGTGTTACTTATTTGAAGTTCTTAATAGGTTCAATTTTGGAAATAAATTCCTATCTCTAATCAAACTCATTTACAAGAATCCTACGGCTCAAATCCTAACGAACCGGACAATATCCTCCCCGTTTAGCTTACATAGAGGAACAAGGCAGGGGTGTCCACTATCCCCTTTAATTTTTGCTTTGGCTGTCGAACCTTTAGCCCAATTTATTAGAATGGAACCCCAGATTTATGGTTACTCCACCAAAGACACAAATAATAAGATATCATTATACGCAGATGACATCCTTTTATATATAACGAGGACTCAAAATAACCATCCCTAATCTCCTCGACAAAATCAACCTGTTTGGGTCCTTTTCGGGTTATCGTATCAATTGGTCAAAAAGCGTTTTAATGCCGGTCCAAATGAGTGACTTAACACACCTAGATCACTTTCCATTTACAATCTCTCCAGACAAATTTATCTATTTGGGGATAGAAGTGACAAAACAGTATTCATCTCTATTCCAGGCAAACTTCCCCCCTCTAATAGAAAGATTACAGACTAGAATATCATTCTGGGACACGCTCCCAATTTCTTTAATTGGGAGAATTAATGTTATAAAGATGATTTTCCTCCCGCAATTGCTATATCTTTTTCAAAACATCCCAATGTTTCTAAAAAAATCTTTTCTTCTTAGATTCTTTAATAGTTCCTTTTCTATGGGGACATAAAGCTCACAGAATAGGTAAAAAACATCTCTGTAGGCCAAAGCCAGACGGGGGATTGGCACTTCCAGACTTTTTACTATATTACTGGGCCTCAGCGATTAAGATGTTTACCTTTTGGTTGAACACATCAATACCAATGTCTGATTGGCTGATGCTGGAACGGGAGGACTGCCACCCATATTCCATAGCCGCGGTCTTACTAGCTCCAGTCGCAGTTAATAAGTCCCTGTATAATAACAATCCCATCATTCATAGCATGATTCGTATCTGGAAACAAATCAAGACCACCTTTAATCTTAAACCAATCTCTCTTTTGTTACCCATCAATAGAAATCCCACATTTGCCCCCTCCAATTTGGATGGAGCCTTTTCTACATGGGGTGAGAGTGGTGCCCACTGTATTGGTGATTTATACGTAGGAGGCGTCTTTGCATCATTCACGCAACTACAGAGGAAGCATGAGCTGGGAAAAAATAATTTCTTTCGTTACCTTCAAGTTAGGGACTACGTTCGGAAATACTTAAGAGAATTTGAGATTGAACCACAATCCAAAATAGATGATTGTCTGAAATTGTCTCCTAACGAAAATAAAATTATATCCTGTGTCTATAACAATCTCTTACTAATAAGCTCCCCGTCTACTGAAAAGTATAAAAGAAAGTGGGAAGATGAGTTTGGTGAATCTATTCCAGATGATTTATGGAAAGAAAGTCTTGAAAACATACATAATTGTTCAGTTAATACAAGACACTGTCTTGTCCAATTTAAAATCTTACATAGACTTTACTTTTCAAAGGAGAAACTACATAACATATACCCAGAAGTGTCACCCATGTGTGATAGGTGCCAATCTTCCGTAGCAACACTTCTCCATAGTTTTGTTTTATGCCCAAGGGTTCAATTATTCTGGATTGATATATGTGACGTTATGTCTGAGGTCATAAATACTTCAATCGAACCTGACCCCATGTTTATCATTCTTGGAATATCTGAGACCTTCAGAAAACTAAGTGTGGCACAACAGCGTTTTCTCTCTTATTGCTTCATAATAGCAAAGAGATTAATCCTCATCTTATGGAAGAGCGCAACAGTACCTACCTCTAAGATGTGGTTAGAGGATTTAACTAACACACTTCATTTAGAAAGGATAAGATATACACTGAGAAACAGGCTCAACTTATTCAATAAAACATGGAAACCCCTTATATCATACCTAAAAACTACAAATCCAGTTCAACAGTCCACATCCTAGCACACAATATAGGACAATGGTAATGGTTTTTGAGTGAGGGTCTCTACGGGGAAGGGTGGAGATAAATGGGGAGGGGTTAGTCCGGTGGAAGAGGGTACGGATAGTAGTGTGTTTTTTTTTTTTTTTTTTTTTTTTATTGTTTTTATTGTTTTTATTGTCTTTGTTATTTTATTTTGAATTAGTAAAAAAAAGCTTTTAGAATGTACAAGTGAATTGTATGTCAAATCATATGCTTTAATAAACATACATTTGAGAAAAAACGTATTCAATAGTACAATTTGATAGGCAAATAAATGTAGTTGTCAAATCTAGATTTAGTTGTGTTTTTACCAACTAAGAGCGTTGGCTAAAGTGAAGACCTTCCTTTTTTTTTTTTTTAAAAAAAAAAAAAAAAATAAAAAACACTTTAAAACTGCAATTCATGCTTTTAATTCTTCTATCTGGGAATAAAGTTCTTTAATATCCAGATTACATATCATAGTAATCCAGATTACTATGATATGTCTTCAAACAGTGTTCTCAAACACGTACATATTACTTCTGTGTTAATGTCTTTACATTGGCTCCCTGTCTGCTTTAGAATTGATTTTAAAGTGCTTCTGCTTGTTTTTATATGTTTAAATGCAAAACTCTTGCAAAGCGTTCCCAACTCAATACTTTTTTCACATGTTAAATGGTCGAAGAAAGTTTTCATTCTGGCCAATGCCTCAGAATTATACAGCCTAGGCTGAAATACATGACTCTCAGGTTCATCCTCTTCATAAGCAATAATTGCTTCCGTAGGCAACACCAAAGCTAAACTATCAGTATTGCTCAGGTCAACCAATTCATTCAAACGGCTGATTCATTTAGGAACTGCTTTTGACTGTGTCAATGAGTCATTGAATCATTCTTTCAATTGATCTGTTCAAAAAGCTGAATTCATTTATTAAGGAAACACCCTCCTATGTGTTGTTCAGAGATGCAAAACAGTACTGTAATCTTTGTAATCAGCGTAACCCTTGGTTGTCAATTGCCAGGGAATGCACAGCCTAATAAAACA